>JBBDGP010004238.1:0-358582 GCA_037952835.1 Lithobates septentrionalis | reverse complement strand
AATCTTGTATCACCATTCTATTAAATACCTCTATATGTTCATTGTTATGGACTGCTGGATTGAACGATGATTTGTTTCTTAATTGACTATATGTGATACCACTGGATGTATCCAATCTTCCTCTATCAACCATGGGAGGTTTGTTCAACATATAAACTTTAATGTTCAGTTTCCTAGTATACTTTTGAATATCCACATACAGTTCAAATTTATTCATATTTCGTTTCGGTGCATACTTTAATCCTTTATCCAATGCCAATAATTCGGTTCTAGTCAGTTCTATTCCACTTAGGTTGTACATACCTTCCCCTACTACTCTCTTTTTTTTTTTGGATCTTGAATCCTCCTCGGCACCCCCTCTTGTGTTTGGACTTCTCATATTTCCTGTTCTGTCCTGCCGTGGAGGTGTTTTTTCGTGCCTGCACTGATCCAAAAAAGAGCGTTGTGGCTCATCTTCTCTATAATCTCTTAACACTTCATACCTGTTATGAGTATGAATAGGGCTTCTTCTGGGTTCATATTGTTATTGGTCATAATAACCTTGACCCCCCCCCCCCCCCCCCCCGATTGGTAATGTGGACAATCTCTCGAGTCCCTTCTCTCCTGATTATAATAGTTATGATTACCTTGATTGCCAATGCCATAGTCTTCATGATTAGCATACTGGTTATTAGCATACTGGTTATTGGGTTGATTCTGTGGTTCCTGGTTGTTTTTGTTTACATTATTTTTTCAAAAAGGTATTTTTGGTGATTTAGACCATGGTTTGGAACTATTCTTATTACGCCACCATGGTTTAGGGGTTCTGGGTGCATTGTGCTCTTCCCTATAAGGAGATCTTATGGGTCCATTATAGTCATCCCTATGTTGTCTTGATCGTTCAGGGGTCCTATATCTTTGATCCCTGCTTGGAGTCATAATTCGCACTTCTCTTTCAGGAGATGTGGTTGTAGAACCTACATTTCCGTCTTTTAAATTCAATTCCCACTTGAAAGGCTTCTGCAATTTGTAGTCATTTGTATCTCTTAGATATTTTCTTTTTTTTTTCCTTTGTTTAATTTCAATATCTGTTTGTTCCAACTTTACTTTATTTAACTGATTCGTTAGCATTACAAAAGATGCTGAATCTTGATATCCTTCCAATATAACTTTACAGTCAGCAATCTGTTTATTTATATTTGAGATCTTTCTTTGTTTTCTTTTAATTAAAAATAATAAAACTTCCAAACCCTTTTCGTTAAAAAATGTAAACCATTCCTCCACTGAATCCTGATCTAATAGACCATCATTAATCAACATTTTCTAAAATTTGTATCTAGATCACCTGTGTCGGTGTACTGATTAGTGGAAAAAACGTCCTCCAAATGAACTGTGCGATTTTCCATAAACTTAAATATTTCCATAACTGCAGCTCAAGTGATAAACAGATAAAGTGTTAAATTAAAATGGGTAACTTAAGCGCTGATATGAATACAATAAAAGTTAATCAAATAAATTAAATAATGAAATCAGCTGCAGCTATTCAAATGTGCTCTGATACCACATAAATGAATATTAAATAAAATCAATAGTGCGCTAAAAACCAACTTAATAATATTACACAGTGCATAATAATGCAAACATATATGTCCATAGAGTTTTATCTCCATGGGCATTTCTTTTTTGCATTATTATGCACTGTGTAATATTATTAAGTTGTTTTTTAGCGCACTATTAATTTTATTTAATATTTATTTAGGTGGTATCAGAGCACATTTGAATAGCAACAGCTGAATTCATTATTTAATTTATTTAGTTAACTTTTATTTTATTCATATCAGCGCTTAAGTAACCCATTTTAATTTAACACTGTAATCTTACCTGTCATTTATGATCCCCAGCACCCGTGTAAGCCCTCAAAGAAGTGCCGATCACTGAGTGTGTCTTCATTCTGGAAGTTGGGAGGCGGGGTCGTGACATCATCAGATTCTCCATCCATCTCTACACTCCCCCCTGCAAGCACAGTTTCGCGGCACAATCCCTCGTCAGCTGGCTACGCCCCCTCGTGAGTACCGATCTATTGGAACGTGTGTAATGCACCACCTGACTAACAGTGGGCCAATGAGGCAATGGCAAGGAGCAGCCAATTAGGAGGAGGTAGGGGGATTGAAATGTTACTGAAAGCTGGACACATGCACCGTTCTCTCATGCTCACTCATGAGAGACATTAGATAGTCTGTCAGTCAAAGGAACGGAGGCGTGGCGACACAATTTTTTTTAAAGTGTCATTTGGAAGGCATGTATCAGGAACCATGAATCAGACCGAGACAGAAGTAAAGTTAAATCACACTTGTTTAATAATAATAAGGTAAACAGAGTAAGCATAGTCAAAACAAGCCAGAGTTCAGTAACCGGATCGGGTAGTCAGCCAAGAAAATATCAGAGAGCCACATATAAACGTAGTAGTACAGCAAGCAGGATCAGGAGCCAGAAGGAACGTCAGCTGAGCGAGTCTTCAACAGGAACACAGGAGAAAGTCACTGTGATGTCGACAAAGGCGAGGGCAGAGATCAAGTGAGCTGGACGGCTTTAGGTAGGCAGGACTGACGAGCAGAATCAACAACAGCTGGGTAACTGTGGAGAGAAATGGGAGATGGCAATTAGCCGACAGCTGAGCGGCCAGCTCAGAGAAGGAAGGGCTGAGCCCAGCCCTGACACATGCAAGGAAGTAGGGAGGATTACATAATGTTGGATTCATCTTTCATTACAAGACTGAGAATAGATGCCTTCTAATGCTTAGCTCTACAAGGTACAAAGCTTACTTTAAAAAAACAAAATTCAGGTTTACAACCTCTTTAATTGACAGGCAAATTGTTCTGACAAATAAGTTTATCTTTCCTGACAGACTCCATGGCAGCCTACGTGTGGGTTAACCCCGCCTCCTCTCCAATGCTATAGGACCCTATACCCATAAATTTGGTAACTCACCACTAGCGACTGCATTCCTTTTTTGTCCTCCTCCAATAGACCTACATTTTGGTTGTTCCTACCTGGCGTCCAGTCTGATATTTCATCCGAATCACGGCATACTTGTTGTGCGGTGCCAGCCCAGAGCCCAGCCATGGGCGGGTGAGTGGCTGTTTCTTTCCAGGCGCAAGATGCCCCAGTGGTGGAGGGGAGGCTGCCTTGTATGCCAGGATGGACGTCCGTCAAGTTGGGCTGGCAAGGTCTGATGTATCTGCCGTTTTTCCTCCATGGCAGCCGTTTTTGTTCCTGTGTGTGTCTATTTACAAGCTTTTTTCCCTTGTATTTGCACCCTTTTTTTCTCTTCCCCCTGTTTGAGATCTCGCATGGCATCTGGAGCGCTTCTGTGTTCCAGAACCCCATGGCTCTTCCGGGTATCAGCCACTGAGATGCTCTGCGCACCTGTGAGGCCTCCATGACGTTAAAGCTTGGCTTTTGCATGCGCAGGAGCGGCGGGGCACCCGACGGTCGTTTAGGCGACATCGATAGTTCCGCACTGCGCAGGCACGAGCAGGTGACGTAATTCGGGCAGGGATTTTTAAAAGGAACTGTCAGCCTCTGCCTAGTGGGGATTCCCACAGGCAGTGAGCGCCAGCCTCCCCCGAAGCCCGGTCCACAGCAGGGAAGGTAAGCTCCTGTGCAGCAATATATATATATATATATATATATATATATATATATATATATATATTATATATATATAATTGCCAACTTGGATGTATGTATATGTTTTTATATATATATTTATATATATGTATATGTGAAAACATATGTGCACTAACTGTCTTTTAGATTTAAAAAAAAATAATTATAAAATAAATATATAAATATACATAACAATAGATAAATGGATATATACGTGCGTATGGGTATGTATATGCATACATAATCAATTTGTGTATATGTATATATTTTGGTATGTATATATATTTTAAAAAAAAAACAAAATGTGTGTTTTTTCTTTCCATTACCATATTGCTTTGTAACTCCGCAGTTTGCCCTAAGCGATACGCGAATATATCTAAATTTTTCATCGTCCCATCCAGAAGTCATGGACAGGTCACCGCCTTTGTGCGGCCAACCCTCTCGCACAAAAGTATGTGTGGATGAGGGGGTGGGGTTGAGATTTCTCTGTTGGTTGAAAATGCGTTTAACAAATTTTGTTTCCCCCTCCCCCCTTTGTGTTTTTTGTCCTATTCAGTCCTTCCAGATCAGACCGCCAAATCACGGTTCAGGATGACAGAGACCTTTCCAGGCCACAACATCACCATTCATCTTCTAGGTCCCGACGTGATTCTCCGCCTAGGGCCCATCAGCAGAGGAGAAGTTCCCATTCCTCCTCCAATCAGAGGAGATGTTCTCATTCCTCCTCCAATCAGAGGAGACGTTCCCATTCCTCCTCAAGTCACCGCACTCACCGCCATGACAGCCGCTCTGATTGCAGAGCCTGCTGAGGATGTGGAATACGAGTTCTGGAGGGCAAGTCACTATGTGAGCCATGTTTGGCCCAGGCGGTTGGAGAAAAAGAGACAGAAAACCAACAAATGGAGTCTCTTGTTAAGCATGTGGTCCAACAGTCCCTAAAAGAGTGGGGTACGACTCACATGCGGAGCCAGTCCACCACACTATTTGGCTCCTTGGCTGACAAGGCCCAGGAGGATCCAGGTCCATCCCAGCCCTATGATGCCTCTCCCAGATCTTCGGACAGCGAGTTAGAACTAGAGGAGTTTGCCGGGGGTTTCGACTTTGCTCTGATTCCTCTGCTAGTCAAAGCGGTCAAGGAGGCACTGAAGTAGGAAGACCCTTCTACTCCACTGGCTAAACAAAGGAAATTTTTTAAACATTTTGGGAAAGAACGTTCTAACCTTCTCTCAGAATTGAAGGATATCATTGAAGAAGAATGGAGCAAAATAGACAAGAAAGCTTCTATGTCACGCAAAACCTCCAGATTATATCCCTTCAAGGCAGAAGAAGTGAAACATCTGGAGGACGCTCCCCTCGTGGATGCAGCGCTAATGCATCTAGCAAAACACGTCACTCTTCCTCTGGAGGATGCAGTGTCCTTTAAAGACAGTCTTGAGAGAAGGATAGACCAAGACCTCAAGAGAATCTATGGACTAGCCAGTATGACTTGCAAGCCTGCCCTAGCCCTGGCAGCTATGTCCAAGGAATCCTGGACAGAGAATGTCAATTCCGTACTAAATCATGAGGACCAGAATGAAAGTGCAAGTAGCTTTTCCTTCCTTCTTTCTGCTGCTTCTGGATCTTCACAAAGTGTTGCCTCATAAAAGTACACAGTACTTTCATTTATAAATAAAAATTACATTTTGAGAACATTGATCAAGCTTGCAATATACTGTATGCTTCTGGGTCAGCATTGTTAATGCCTGAAAATGCATATTGACAGGAAGCTTATAAATTATTATGAGGGCAAAGGGGTGGTTACCTGTTCTTGTGTGTATAGTTGAAATATTCTTACCATACACAGTCCTTGTTATTCCATTTGTAATAAAAAAATAAAATGTTAAAAAAACATGTCTAGTTTATTTACTGAATAAGCTGTACTTTAATTTTAAGCATAATACTTTTATATACACTGCATTACACTGTTGAACTGTGAGATGTCTATTTTTGCGCTTTTGCCAAGTAAAGTATTAAAACATTGCCCTTGCCTGGTTTGAAGTAACTTAAGAGGTGAATCGCAAGTAACCGGCGCACCTACAGTTAACAAGTGGGTCCTAATACGCTGGTGTATGAAGACACCAGTGTAAAATGAAGTAGTGTGAAGACACAAGTGGTTACCTAGAGCAACGGAAGAGTAACAAGCAGCCTGTCAATAGCAAGTACCTGTTATAGGTGGAATGGTCTCTAGCAGCGAGGATGATGTTGTTGGTACTCCTTCCGCCAGCGGTCTGTCTCCCATAGCAACAGGAGTGGATTGCACTGCATAGGTTTCCCATCCTGTGCAGAGGTACGGAAGTTCAAGAGTTCAGTTGGGTACACATGTGGAGCCCTCATGGGGTACTTGGCCCACTCTGCTACTGGGGAAAATGCTGGACAGGTGGATGTGGACATTGGCTCAGTGTGTCACTGTCAGAGAATCTAATTGACCAGACTGTGTGGACTGCACAGAGGAGACCAGAAACACATGTAAGTGAAATGGTGTTTATTAACAAGTGATAAGTGACAGGAACAAACAGTGCAAAAACCCACACAACAACCCACTACAAACAACAATGTATATATATATATAAGTAAAGGGAGATACCGTAATCGTAAACAAGCCAAGCCAAGGTCATACACAGGGAAGTCAGCAGAAGGGTAAGGACGGGAACCTGAACAGGACAAGGAGAGGATGGATGGATGGGGTTCAGGGCAGGGATCCAAGGGAGCCAGGAACAGAAGGGACAGGACTAGGAAGGCCTCAGGATAGGGATGGGATCAGATCAGGACAAGGCAGATAGCAGGCTCAAGGTCAAGGTCAAACAGGCAGCAAGGTCAGAACGCAGGGAGAGAGAGATACCAAGGCAAGCCTATGAGGGCTTGCCGGGTATTTGTAAGGCTGTGGTAATTGACCTCACGTTACAGCTGAGCGCAGTGTGACCTGTTTGCTCCACACTGCCAGAGTGCACCCGCTGGTTGACGCCGGTACTACGGCCCGAGGATGCAACAGTGCCACCAGCAGGAAAGACCTCTTACTGCAGGTCCTAGGTGTTGGGAGACACCTACTGATGGACACTGGTACTGCGATCCAAGAGACCGATAGCGCCACCAACGGGTAGACCTTCTCATGACAGTACCCCCCCCTAAAGGAGCGGCCTCCGGACGCTCCAACAAGGTGTATCTGTTCAAAGTTCATGGCCTTCAACTGGACAGGTGAGGGCACATCAGGCCGGGCATCGGGTACATCAACCTGGACAGTGGGTACTGCTGGCATGTCAGAGTCATTAAACTGGGCAGCAGACGACAGGAACCACTTGAGCTGGGCAGCAGACGACAGGAACCACTTGAGCTGGGCAGCAAACGACAGGAACCACTTGAGCTGGGCAGCAAACGACAGGAACCACTTGAGCTGGGCAGCAAACGACAGGAACCACTTGAGCTGGGCAGCAAACGACAGGAACCACTTGAGCTGGGCAGCAAACGACAGGAACCACTTGAGCTGGGCAGCAAACAACAGGAACCACTTGAGCTGGGCAGCAAACGACAGGAACCACTTGAGCTGGGCAGCAAACGACAGGAACCACTTGAGCTGGGCAGCAAACGACAGGAACCACTTGAGCTGGGCAGCAAACGACAGGAACCACTTGAGCTGGGCAGCAAACGACAGGAACCACTTGAGCTGGAGGGCAGACACCCGAACATCAGGCTGGAGGGCTGGAACATCAGACTGGAAAGCTGGAACATCCGACTTGGAAGCTGGCACATCAGACTGAGAAGCTATCTTCGAGGCATCAGGCTGAAAGGCAAGCTGCAAGACATCAGGCTGGGAAGCTGGGACAGCAAACTGGGAAGCTGGCACATCAATCTGGGAAGCTGGCACATCAATCTGGGAAGCTGGCACATCAATCTGGGAAGCTGGCACATCAATCTGGGAAGCTGGCACATCAGACTGGGAAGCTGGCACATCAGACTGGGAAGCTGGCACATCAGACTGGGAAGCTGGCACATCAGACTGGGAAGCTGGCACATCAGACTGGGAAGCTGGCACATCAATCTGGGAAGCTGGCACATCAGACTGGGAAGCTGGCACATCAGACTGGGAAGCTGGCACATCAGACTGGGAAGCTGGCACATCAGACTGGGAAGCTGGCACATCAGACTGGGAAGCTGGCACATCAGACTGGCAGGTAGGCATCAAGACATCAGGCTGGAAGACAAGCTGCAAGGCATCAGGCTGGGAAGCTGGCACATCAATCTGGGAAGCTGGCACATCAATCTGGGAAGCTGGCACATCAATCTGGGAAGCTGGCACATCAATCTGGGAAGCTGGCACATCAATCTGGGAAACTGGCACACCAATCTGGAAAGCTGGCACATCAGACTGGTAGGTAGGCATCAAGACATCAGGCTGGAAGGCAAGCTGCAAGACATCCGGCTGGAAGGCAGGGACATCGAGCTGGAAGGCAGGCATCGGGACGACAGACTGGGAGGCAGGCACATCAGACTGTAAAGCTGGAACATCAGACTGGAAGGCTGGAACAGCAGACTGGAAGGCTGGAACAGCAGACTGGAAGGCTGGAACAGCAGACTGGAAGGCTGGGACATCAGACTGCAAAGCTTGAACTTCAGACTGCAAAGCTTGAACTTCAGACTGCAAAGCTGGAACACCAGACTGCAAAGCTGGAACACCAGACTGCAAAGCTGGAACATCAGACTGCAAAGCTGGAACATCAGACTGCAAAGCCGGAACATCAGACTGCAAAGCTGGAACATCAGACTGCAAAGCTGGAACAGCAGACTGCAAAGCTGGAACAGCAGACTGCAAAGCTGGAACAGCAGACTGCAAAGCTGGAACAGCAGACTGGAAGGCTGGAACAGCAGACTGCAAAGCTGGAACATCAGACTGCAAGGCTGGAACATCAGACTGCAAGGCTGGAACAGCAGACTGCAAGGCTGGAACATCAGACTGAAAGGCTGGAACATCAGACTGGCGAGCTGGAACGTCAGACTGCAAAGCTGGAACATCAGACTGCAAAGCTGGAACAGCAGACTGGAAGGCTGGAACAGCAGACTGGAAGGCTGGAACAGCAGACTGCAAAGCTGGAACAGCAGACTGCAAAGCTGGAACAGCAGACTGGAAGGCTGGAACAGCAGACTGGAAGGCTGGAACAGCAGACTGCAAAGCTGGAACATCAGACTGCAAAGCTGGAACACCAGACTGCAAAGCTGGAACACCAGACTGCAAAGCTGGAACACCAGACTGCAAAGCTGGAACACCAGACTGCAAAGCTGGAACATCAGACTGCAAAGCTGGAACATCAGACTGCAAAGCTGGAACATCAGACTGCAAAGCTGGAACATCAGACTGCAAAGCTGGAACATCAGACTGCAAAGCTGGAACATCAGACTGCAAAGCTGGAACCTCAGACTGCAAAGCTGGAACCTCAGACTGCAAAGCTGGAACCTCAGACTGCAAAGCTGGAACCTCAGACTGCAAAGCTGGAACCTCAGACTGCAAAGCTGGGACTTCAGACTGCAAAGCTGGGACTTCAGACTGCAAAGCTGGGACTTCAGACTGCAAAGCTGGGACTTCAGACTGCAAAGCTGGGACTTCAGACTGCAAAGCTGGGACTTCAGACTGCAAAGCTGGGACTTCAGACTGCAAAGCTGGAACATCAGACTGGCGAGCCGGAACGTCAGACTGCAAAGCTGGAACAGGTTGGGTTACTGGCAGGATGGTATGGGTCGGGAAGAATTTTTGCTTCTTCTTTGGTTTAGCCCGTGCAGTTTTGTATGTAGGTGCAGGGCTGTAAGCAAAGAAAGTAGCTGGATCGAAGGAAGACCAAGGAACTGTAGCTAGAGAGGGGTTTTGTGGGACTGTTACAGGTGGAGGAGAAGAGACAGGTGAATTGAAAGCAGGATAGGTGCGACACTTGGAGACTGGGTGGTAGTATTTGGTAGGGAGCTGATTAAACTGGGTTGTAGCTGAGGTTGCCATAGGTGACGGGGAGATAGATCTTTTGGAAGGCAGATGATTAATGGCAGGGCTGGAATGTTGTGGCTTAGCTAAAGACAGGAGGTCTGACCATGCCTGCAGCAAAGGTTGAACAAACGCTGATTCACATACAGCCTGACTAACCAGAGATTGTACTGAATAAATGCAATCGGATAACACCTGCTGGGAACAAGCGGAATAATGTTCATCAAAGTAAGCCGGATCATCCTCTAACAACCATACCAGGGATTCCACCTGGTCACAACTGAAAGGAGGGGAGAAATCGTCACTACCTTCGGGAATGCATGACAAGGCCGACTCTGCACACAACTGGATCAAAGGCTGAACATCCTCAAATAACGCATGACCCCGATCTACTAGTAAATGGGCTGTTTGGATCGTTTCCAGCAGTTGGTCACGGGTCCAATCTTTAAGAGTCTGACGGCAATATTCATTATCCTCTGCCGCCAGCAGAGAATAATAGACAATTTCATCAAAGTCCATTTTGCGCGCCCACCGTAACAGGACGGTTTCTCAGTGCAGCCACGTCTGGTCAGGGCTGGCCTTGGTATACTGTCAGAGAATCTAATTGACCAGACTGTGTGGACTGCACAGAGGAGACCAGAAACACATGTAAGTGAAATGGTGTTTATTAACAAGTGATAAGTGACAGGAACAAACAGTGCAAAAACCCACACAACAACCCACTACAAACAACAATGTATATATATATATAAGTAAAGGGAGATACCGTAATCGTAAACAAGCCAAGCCAAGGTCATACACAGGGAAGTCAGCAGAAGGGTAAGGACGGGAACCTGAACAGGACAAGGAGAGGATGGATGGATGGGGTTCAGGGCAGGGATCCAAGGGAGCCAGGAACAGAAGGGACAGGACTAGGAAGGCCTCAGGATAGGGATGGGATCAGATCAGGACAAGGCAGATAGCAGGCTCAAGGTCAAGGTCAAACAGGCAGCAAGGTCAGAACGCAGGGAGAGAGAGATACCAAGGCAAGCCTATGAGGGCTTGCCGGGTATTTGTAAGGCTGTGGTAATTGACCTCACGTTACAGCTGAGCGCAGTGTGACCTGTTTGCTCCACACTGCCAGAGTGCACCCGCTGGTTGACGCCGGTACTACGGCCCGAGGATGCAACAGTGCCACCAGCAGGAAAGACCTCTTACTGCAGGTCCTAGGTGTTGGGAGACACCTACTGATGGACACTGGTACTGCGATCCAAGAGACCGATAGCGCCACCAACGGGTAGACCTTCTCATGACAGTCCCTCCAGAATGCATGTTACTGTGAAGGTGTGCATTGACACGGGGAACTGAGAGTTAACTGGGGAAAAGTTGCGGTGCCAGTGTACATGGTGTACGTTCATCTCTTAGTGTAAAGGTCCGCCTTAAGGTTGAGTATTCCCACATAGCAGTCTCAGCCTGGCTGCTAGGCATTGATGAAGATGACACAAAGCAAAAGGTATCCATCGTGTGTGTGTGTAAAGCAACCCTGTACCGTAACCCAGAAGAACCCACTCAGGGTAGGCCTTGAGTAAAAGTAAAAGCATGGAGGACGTGACAAACAACCACACTACTGCCCCACCTGCCCACAGACTTATTACCACAGCATTTATTTTAAAGAAATCATTGTGTGTTAGAAACCATGAAATCAGATCGAGACAGAAGTACAGTTAAATCACACTTGTTTAATAATAAAAGTAAAAAGAACAAACGTAGTCAAAACATAGCCAAATTTCAGTAACTGGAATGGATAGTCAGCCAAGCCAGAAGTCAGGGATCAAACTAGTGGAACAGCAAGCAGGATCTGGAGCCAGAAGGGATGTCAGCAAAGCCAGTCTTTAAACCGGAACGCAGGAGATGTTTCTTGTGATGTTGACCAAGGAGAAGGCAGAGCTCCTCTGTACTGGACTGCTTAAGTAGGCAGGACTGACGAGCAGGATATAAACAACAGTTGAATAACTGTGGAGAGAGATGGGAGCTGCCAATTAGCTGACAGCTGAGCAGGCAGCTCAGAGAAGGATGGGCTGAGCCCAGCCCTGAGGTGTGAAATTTTTATAAGCTAGTTTCTAAATAACTATGTATACAAACCAACTCTTTAAAACATTAAAACATTGTGTAAAAAGTATCCACTGTACATTAAGTTGTTCTCTATCCATTTACTAGTTTTTATTAAAGTTTTTATAGGTACAATGCACTACATAGGAAAGAAGGGTTTATTGGTCACCAGTCTGTTGACACAACAGTGTGCAAAATATAGTGTTGAACATACAATGATACAAGTATGACAAAATAGTAAACTCTGGGAAAGGAAAAAATTATGACACTAAAGGCCTTTAATGATGAGTACAAGGACAGTAGACAATTCTTATGCCGCGCACACACGGTCGGACTTTTTGGCTACAAAAGTCCGACAGCCCATCCGACAGACTTTCGACTGACTTTTGGCGGACTTTTGGCGGACTTGCGGCAGACTTTTCGAACGAACGGACTTGCCTACATACGATCACACAAAAGTCCGACGGATTGGTACGTGATGACGTACACTGGACTAAAATAAGGAAGTTGATAGCCAGTAGCCAATAGCTGCCCTAGCGTGGGTTTTTGTCCGTCGGACTAGCATACAGACAAGCGGATTTCTGGGTCCGGCGTAGGTACGGCGTAAAGATTTGAAGCATGTTTCAAATCTAAAGTCCGTCAGATTTGCAGCTGGAAAAGTCAGCTGAAAGTCCGGGGAAGCCCACACACGATCGGATTGTCAGCCGGCTTTGGTCCGTCGGCGTCCGTCGGACTTTTGTAGACGAAAAGTCTGACCGTGTGTACACGGCATTAGAGAGGAAATGGCAGAAAAATTTAAACACTGGTCTGTTTTCTACATGAGAGCCCTCCATCCTATTCATGGACAATTAATGCCGCGTACACACGAGCGGACTTTCCGGCATACTTGGTCCGGCGGACCAGAGTCTGCCGGACAATCCGACCGTGTGTAGGCTCCGGCGGACTTTTTCCCAAAAGCCCGCCGGATCTAGATTTGAAACATGTTTTAAATCTTTCCGTCGGACTCAGTTTCTGGCGGAAAGTCCACTCATCTGTGTGCTGGTCCGACGGAAAGCCCGCTCATCTGTATACTGGTCCAACAGACCAGATACGACGCAAGGGCAGGGTATTGCATTTCGCGCTCGCTGCAATAGGAAAAACAAATTTTCCTATTGCGGCGAGCGCGGGGCATACCAGGCCCTTAGGTCTGGTATGGATTTTAAAGGGAAACCCTACGCCGAAAAAACAGCGTGGGGTCCCCCCTAAAATCCATACCAGACCCTGATCCGAGCACGCAGCCCGGCCGGTCAGGAAAGGGGGTGGAGACGAGCGAGCGCCCCCCCAAACTGTACCAGGCCGCATGCCCTCAACATGGGGGGTGGGTGCTTTGGGGGAGGGGGCGCCCTGCGGGGCCCCCTCACCCCAAAGCACCTTGTCCCCATGTTGACGAGGACAAGGGCCTCTTCCCGACAACCCTGGCCGTTGGTTGTCGGGGTCTGCGGGCGGGGGGGCTTATCGGAATCCGGGAGCCCCCTATAATAAGAGGGCCCCCAGATCCCGGCCCCCACCCTATGTGAATGAGTATGGGGTACATGGTACCCCTACCCATTCACCTAGGGAAAAGGTGTAAATAATAAAACACTACACAGGTTTTTTAAATTTATTTAACAGCTCCGGGGGGGTCTTCCTCCGGCTTCGGGGGTCTTCCTCCAGCTTCGGGGGTCATCTTCCGGCTTCGGTCCCTCCGGTTCCTCTTCTCCCGGCATCCGGTTGGTTCTTCTCCGCTCTCTCCGGCCTCTTCTCCCGGTGTTCCAGTTCTTCGGCCGGCTCCTCCGCTGTCTTCAGGCTGCTCTCTTGCCAGCGGAGGTCCGGACTTCTGGGCTTCTTGTCTTCTTCCCTCTTCTCTTCTCCAGATGTTGACACGACGCTCTCTCCGGCTAGACTGCTCTCTGCTCTCTGACCGCTGGCAAGAGAGCGGCCTGAAGACAGCGGAGGAGCCGGCCAAAGAACTGGAACACCGGGAGAAGAGGCCGGAGAGAGCGGAGAAGAACCAACCGGACGCTGGGAGAAGAGGAACAGGAGGGACCGAAGCCGGAAGAAGACCCCCGAAGCTGGAGGAAGACCCCCCGGAGCTGTTTAATAAATTATTTTAAAAACCTGTGTAGTGTGTTTTATTATTGACACTTTTTCCCTAGGTGGATGGGTAGGGGTACCATGTACCCCATACTCATTCATATAGGGTGGGGGGCCGGGATCTGGGGGCCCTCTTATTATAGGGGGCTCCCGGATTCCGATAAGCCCCCCCGCCCACAGACCCCGACAACCAACGGCCAGGGTTGTCGGGAAGAGGCCCTTGTCCTCATCAACATGGGGACAAGGTGCTTTGGGGTGAGGGGGCCCCGCAGGGCGCCCCCTCCCCCAAAGCACCCACCCCCCATGTTGAGGGCATGCGGCCTGGTACGGTTCGGGGGGGGCGCTCACTCGTCCCCACCCCCTTTCCTGACCGGCCGGGCTACGTGCTCGGATCGGGGTCTGGTATGGATGTTAGGGGGGACCCCACGCCGTTTTTTCGGCGTAGGGGTTTCCCTTTATAATCCATACCAGACCTGAGGGCCTGGTATGACCCGCGACGGGGCTCGCAAGGTGTCAATCTCGCCGATAAAAGCGGCAAGATTGACTTCCTTTTCTAGTCCCGTCGCACCTGAGTCACGTTCAAAATGAACGGACTTGTCCATGTGTGGGCAAGTCCGTTCATTCTGAAAGTCCGCTGTAACTCCGGCAACAGTCCGTCGGAAAGACGGGCGGACTTAGCCCGCCGGAAAGTCCGTCCGTTTTAAAGTCCGGTGCACCTGGCAGACAAAGTCCGTCGGAAAGTGTGCCGGACCAAGTATGCTAGAAAGTCCCATCGTGTGTACACGGCATAAGGGAAGCATCTTGGATGATTAACAGTAACAAGGAGTACATTCGGTGTAGTATTTGGTTAAATAGGATCCATGGCCAACTTGAAGCGATTACTCATTGGACTGCTCCAATTAGGATGTAGATCAGCCTTTTTCAACAAGGGCTCTTTGGAACCCGAGGGATCCTCCAGGGGTTGCTAGGGGTTCCTTAAGCAATGAACAGTCTGTGACCTCAGATATGTAACCACTGACACCAGTGATCTTTTTAGCTATCTGTAATGGAGTATTCCTCTAACTGATCACCAGCATGCTTCCCACTGCCTACTAATGTAAGAAGCATGCTTCCCACTGACCACAAATGTAAGGAACATTCTTGCAATGATCACCAATGTAAGGAACGTTCTTCTCTTTGATCACAAATGTAAGAAGCATTCTTCCCACTGACAACCGGGCTAACATACTGTTGGTTGTAGATATCATAATTCTTGGTAGCGGTTCCCTGAGGCCTGAAGCTTTTTCAGGAGTTCTTCCATGTTAAAAAAGGTGAGAAGACTGGCATAGATCCACGTCTTATATGCGTTATTAAATACAGGTTTAGAGGCAAATATTAAGCAGCTTTGGAGGGTGATGTAAACAGTGGAACCTTTTATATTTGTGTTTAAATCTGTAACATCCTGCAAGATGGTCAAAGCGACTCCACAATTCCAGAACATCTGTTTCAGGGAGACTGTCACCTGACAGCCCCGAAAAAAACAATATGGTGAGGAAGATGGAAGTTTAATTGCTGTGTCATGAGTGCAGAAAGGGCGCAGAGATCTTTTCATGGTGTTAAACATGCTATTATATTGATCTGAACGCTTCATTGCAGTCTGTTTCTCAGGCCAGCATATAGCCTGCCTTTTGGGTCTGATGTATTGAATCAAGATGACCGTAGATGGACGATATATTTCCACTGCCTTTAGGCGTGTTAGAGCAGATGGTTTTAAATAATGCAGATGTGGCCATTGGGGAGTGTGAGACTAGGTGTCATGTGCCAGGTAGAGGCTGGGCTGATGAGGGGGCTTCCCTTACACCTCCTGTCCAATACCCCCTGGAGCTGGTTATAGGGTGTAACAGGATGAGGAGTGGCATGGGTGCCTGCAGTGGCTCCAAAGTGGATAATCTAATGATAGTCTGGATACTGATGGGGTGCTGTGGATGGCACACAGGTGGGGCACACAAATCTGCAGGTGTGGAAAGCATGTCAAGGTCAACATGAGCCAGAGTCAGAAACAGCCAGGTAGCAGAGGTACCAAACTGGAATACAGGAGCCAAGTCAGAAGCCAGGCTGGGGTTACGTGTGTGCGCATGGATCCTAATTCTGCACCTGTCTATGAGCTGTAGTATGCGCATGCACAGTTCTAGCATGGCCACGCACTCTATCTTCCTAACACAAAGCTAGTATGAAAGTTTTTAATTTGTAGGCAGTGGAGTTGCTTAGAGAGTGGAATAAAGTTATGTGACCTGAGATATTCGAATAATACAAAGTAATGGAGTCCTGTTAAATTCTTAGAACACACAAAGGAGTTGTCAGACCACCATCAAAATGCCTGGGCATTCTTAAAGACTTTTGGAAAGCCTGAATTTCCCAAAAAGGTTCTTAAGGGGGGTCATGTTATAATTAAACCTCAGAATTTTGGGTTTATGATAAGGTGTGATAGCAGCCTTTGCAATTTGTTACCAAGTTGTCCTAATAGGTGAGGAGCACCCAAATGTCAATTTGGAAAATATAGCTTCCAAGTCATATTTTCAAATATTTGGAAGACCAGGGCTGCATGTGGCTTCGCCTCTGTATTGATGAGTAGTGAATAATCTAGGATGCTTATTGTGCCATATAAATTTATTGATTTGAGGTAATATTACCATTTTGGCTGCCATAACCCTGCCCAGCCTGACATGTTGCATGTCACCACTCCCTGATCGTTTGGTCTAATTTTAAAGAGGATAAGGAATAGTGGGGTAAAAGTAATCCATGGATAGAGTAATTGATTTGAAGACCAAGTGAAATGGTGGGGTTGGTGGTGGAAGGCATTAAAGTAATTTAGGAACGTGTTCCTAAAACCCATCACGTGAGGTGTAACAGGTTGTCTATGTAAGGCCAAGTTGCCAAATCAAATGCCTTGTGAAGATCAAAGCTTAATAGAAGCAATAAGTCGTATTGGCAACCTGAATGATGTTGATAGCAAGCCTTATGTGGGAATGAATACTGTTTGGTCTGGGGAAACAAGATTTGTAATTCGGTTGGCCAGTGCCAGGAGTTAATTTGAAGTCCTTGTTAATGACTGAGACAGGGTGACAATTTGTGGGAGAATGTGCAATCTTTACATCTACAGTAGCATTTCTTCTGGAAACGTGTTACCTTTTGAGTATGTAGCTAAATAAATTGGTGAGTTTGGAGACCAAGGATGGAGAAAAACATTATAATTAAAGGAGGAGAAGCTATCAAGCCCAGGGCTGTGGTGCTTTTAACATATTATCACTGCTGCTGCAACTTTATCTTCATTTCAGGGGGTATTTTGAGTTTTTAAATGTGAAGGTGCCAGTTAGGGGGGGGGGGGTACTTTTAATCCATTTATGTGCTTCTTAACTGTTGTCTAGTAACCCCCCCCCCCCCCCCCAATCATGAATACTCTGTATAAAAAATATCTGTGTACTTAGCTTATTTTAATCCAGTCCAGTTATGTGATCCAGCTCTCCTATGTCAGTGAGTGGCTGCTGCAGTAGAGAGGGAACGCCGATAATGGCTGGGCCATGAGGAGCCTATGGGTGACATCAAGTCTCTGAGAATTCACAGACATTGTAAGCGCACCCTACACAGACAAATAAAGCATCCAGACTGGATTAAAAAAAGGTACCGTATATACTCGAGTATAAGTCGTCCCGAGTATAAGTTGAGGCCCCTAATTTACCACAAAAAACTGGGAAAAACTTATTGACCCGAGTATAAGGGTGAGAAATGCAGAGGGTCAATAATGCCCATCTGCAGCTGCATGCCTTCCTGTGTCCTGTGCAGCCTACCTGTACCCTGTGCATGTGTCCTGTACATGTGTGTCCTGTACATGTGTGTCCTGTACATGTGTGTCCTGTACATGTGTGTCCTGTACATGTGTGTCCTGTGTCCTGTGTGCATGTGTCCTGTACATGTCCTGTGTGCATGTGCAGCCTACCTGTGTCCTGTGTAGCCTCCCTGTGGCGATCTCCTTCCTCCCTGTGGCGATCTCCATCCTCAGACGGCGGCCGGCGTGTGATGATACTGTTCGGCGGCCATTCCACAGTTCAAAAGCCGCGCCTCCTCCTCGTCTGTGATAGGCTGACCGCTGACTGCCTATCACGGACATTCTCTCATTCTCATACCACGGACGAGGATGAGAGAATGTCCGTGATAGGCTGTACACTGACAGCTGTTCAGCCTATCACAGAAGAGCAGGAGGCGCGGCTTTTGAAAGCTGGAATAGCCTCCGAGCATTATCATCACACGCCGGCCGCAGTCTGCCTGCATGACACGCTGATCATGCAGACAGACGGCGGGGACTCGAGTATAAGTCGAAGGGAAACTTTCAGCCCAAAAAAAAGGGCTGAAAAATTTGACTTATACTCGAGTATATACGGTAAGTATACAGGGTATGCAGGTTGAGTAGGAGGCAGTGGTGGCCCGTCAACAGGGGGCACAGGGGCACCGCCCCCCCAGCAAAAAAATAAAAAAATCCCTTTAAGTCTGTGCAGGGCGCCGGACACATGGGAGCTATGGGAGGCATGACGTGTTTCCAAACACGTGATTGTGGCTAAGAAGCCTTATTGGCAGCCTTTAGATTGTCTTTGGGATGCAGAGCGATTTGTCCCACTGTACTATTATGTTCCCTCTGCTTGTGCTCTGATTGTAGCTCCGTAGGACGTAGGCAGTGCTTTCATCGGACCCGTGACTTTACTTCTGGTTTCACGAGCACCTCACCGGGATGGAACACAAGGCCTGAGCAGGCCAGGAAGAGTAAGTGGCTGACTGGTGAGCATCCACAGCCGTCGGCCAGGGCATATATGCTGCAGTGCTGCTAGGGAAGAGAGGATGCCTGGGCTGACGTCTGTGCTAAGCACTGCTGGACAAGGTGTCATCCTGGGACTCGGTGCAAACAGCAGGACTAGTACAGTGGGCTATTGTGATGCGCTGCCTCAGTGGGGACAATCATAATGGGCACAGCAGGCTCAGCAGGTGTACAGGCCTGGCAGGGAACTCAGCACAGGAAACAGGAATTATGGTGGGAAGTGAACCCCTCATAATTTACAAAGTGAGGCTGCAATTGCTGGGCACAGTGGCTGCAATTGATGGGCACAGTTGCTGCAATTGATGGGCACAGTGAGGCTACAATTGATGGGCACATTGAGGCTGCAATTGATGGGCACAGTGAGGATACAATTGATGGGCACAGTGAGGCTACAATTGATGGGCACAGTGAGGCTGCAATTGATGAGCACAAAGAGGCTACAATTGATGGGTACAGTGAGGCTGCAATTAATGGGCACAGTGGCTGCAACTGATGGGCACAGTGGCTGCAATTGATGGGCACAGTGGCTACAATTGATGGGCACAGTGGCTGAAATTGATGGGCACAGTGAGGCTGCAATTGATGGGCAAATTGAGGCTGCAATTGATGAGCACAGTTGCTACAATTAATGGGCACAGTGGCTGCAATTATTGGGCAAAGTGAGGCTGCAATTGATGGGCATAGTGAGGCTGCAATTTATGGGCACAGTGAGGCTGCATTTGATGGGGACAGTGAGGCTGCAATTGATGGGCACAGTGAGGCTGCAATTGATGGGCACAGTGAGGCTGCAATTGATGGGCACAGTGAGGCTGCAATTGATGGTTTTTTTCAGTATTTTTTAGAATGTTCAGTTTGTTTGTGCCCCCCCAAAATTTTGAGCACCAGCCGCCACTGGTAGGAGGAAGGGAAAGGAAGCATTTTTAAGAATACCAAGTTGTGTAAATAGAGTGGCGCAGCCTATAAAAGTACCATAAAAAATAACTTATTTGTATCTGTTCACTAAAATGGTTACATAGTTACATAGTCGGTGAGGTTGAAAAAAAGACACAAGTCCATCAAGTCCAACCTATGTGTATGATTATAAGTCAGTATTACCTTGTATATCCCTGTATGTTTTGGTCGTTCCGGTGCTTATCTAATAGTTTTTTTAAACTATCGATGCCCCCTGCTGAGACCACCGCCTGTGGAAGGGAATTCCACATCCTGGCTGCTGATCCTCTACGCAGTTTATGGTTAAACCTCTTTTCTTCTAATTTTAATGAGTGGCCACGTGTCTTGTTAAACTCCCTTCCACTAAAAAGATTTATCCCTATTATGGGGTCACCAGTACGGTATTTGTAAATTGCAATCATATCCCCTCTCAAGTGTCTCTACTCCAGAAAGAATAAGTTCAGTGCTCGCAACCTTTCCTCATAACTAATATCTTTAGTAGCTTTGTTGCCCTTCTTTGTACTTGTCCATTTCCAGTATATCCTTCCTGAGGACTGGTGCCCAGAACTGGATAGCATACTCCAGGTGCAGCCTGATCAGAGTCTTGTAGAGTGGGAGAATTATCACTTTATCCCTGGAGTTAATCTCTTTTTTAATGCATGCCAATATTCTGTTTGCTTTGTTAGGAGCAGCTTGGCATTGCATGCCATTGCTGAGCCTATCATCTACTAGGGCCTCCAGGTCCTTTTCAATCCTAGATTCCCCCAGAGGTTCTCCCCCCAGTGTATAGATTGCATTCATATTTTTGACACCCAAATGCATTATTTTAAATGTTTCTACATTAAACCTCATTTGCCATGTAGTTGCCCACCCCATTAATTTGTTCAGATCTTCTTGCAAGGTTTCCACATCCTGCGGAAAAGTTATTGCCCTGCTTAGCTTAGTATTATCCGTAAATACAGAGATTGAACTGTTTACCCCATTCTCCAGGTCATTTATGAATACATTAAATAGGATTGCTCCCAGCACAAAACCCTGTGGGACCCTACTACCAACCCCTGACCATTCAGAGTATTCCCCATTTATCACCACCCTCTGAACTCGCCCTTATAGCCAGGTTTCAACCCATGTGAAAAAAATATACTAAAGTATATACTCGCGCTAATGGTGAAAGAACAGTGAAAATAAAAAACAAAAGCAGCTGCCACACACTAAGTGCAAATCACTAGACAAATGTAAAAATATATAAATGTGGCGCTCACAGATGTAAATAAGTGTAAATAATATTAGACAAAACAAAGTCCAAATAAAGTAACAAAGTGTTTAACCGGTTCAATACAGGGCAATTTCACCCTCTTCCTTCCCAGGCCAATTTTTAGTTTTCAGCGCTGTCGCACTTTAAACGTCAATTGCGCGGTCGTGCGACGTTGTACCCCAAAAAAATTGACGTACTTTTTTCACCACAAATAGAGCTTTCTTTTGGTGGTATTTGATCGCCTCTGCGGTTTTTATTTTTTGCGCTATAAACAAAAGAAGAGCGACAATTTTGAAAAAAACACAATATTTTTTACTTTTTGCTATAATAAATATCCCAATTTTTTTTTAAAAAAACTAATTTTTTCCTCAGTTTCGGCCGATACGTATTCTTCTACATATTTTTGGTAAAAAAAATCGCAATAAGCGTATATTGATTGGTTTGTGCAAAAGTTATAGCGTCTACAAAATACGGGATCGATTTATGGCATTTTTAAAAAAAAAAATTATTTTTTTTTAGCGGCGATCGCGATTTTTTTCATGACTGCGACATTATGGCGGACACATCGGACACTTTTGACACATTTTTGGGACCATTCACATTTATACAGCAATCAATGCTATAAAATTGCATTGATTACTGTGTAAATGTGACAGGCAGTGAAGGGGTTAACCACTAGGGGGCGGGGGGGGGTTAAGTATGTTTCCTAGGCAATGATTCTAACTGAAGGGGGAGGGGACGCACAAGGGGAGGAGACCGATCAGTGTTCCTCCGTTCTGGGAACACAGATCGCTCTCCTCAGAGCTGACAGGCTGTGGATCTGTGTGTTTATACACACAGATCCACATGCCGGCCCGGTTAACGGGCAATCGCGGGTGCCCGGCGGACATCGCGGCCGCCGGGCACACGCAACGGGTCCCGAGCAACGCAGCGCCCCCTAGACGGCCGGGAATCCCAGGACGTCATATGACGCCCACCCAGGATGGGAGATCCCATCTGTGGACGTCATATGACTATAGGCGGGTAGGGAAGTGGTTAAAAATGTTTGAATCCATAGTGAAAAAGAACCACAAATGCTGCAAAACTTATCATCATTTAAGCCTGAAGGGACCCCCAGACTGCAAAGCTGGGGGTCATGGCAATCTAGTGAGTGGGGACACATAAGAGGGTGTTGACTTGCACCTGAAAAGCTCTGAAGCATCCGTGCTTTTTTGCACCTGAAAAGTTTTGCAGCATTTGTGGTTCATTTTCACTATGGATTCAAACACTTTTAAACACTTTGTTACTTTATTTGGACTTTGTTTTGTCTAATATTATTTACACTTATTTACATCTGCGAACGCTGCATTTATATAAGTTTCAATCCATGTACTCACCCTATGGTCCATGCCAATGGACCTTATTTTGTACAGTAAACGTTTATGGGGAACTGTGCCAAATGCTTTTGCAAAATCCAGATACACCACATCTACGGGCCTTCCCTTATCTAGATGGCTGCTCACCTCCTCATGGAAGGTTAATAGATTGGTTTGGCAAGAACAATTCTTCATGAATCCATGCTGATTACTGCTAATGATACTGTTTTCATTACTAAAATCTTGTATATAATCACTTATCATCCCCTCCAAGAGCTTGCATACTATTGATGTTAGGCTAACTGGTCTGTAATTCCCAGGGATGTATTTTGGGCTCTTTTTAAATATTGGTGCTACATTGGCTTTTCTCCAATCCGCTGGTACCATTCCAGTTAGTAGACTGTCAGTAAAAATTAGGAACAATGGTCTGGTAACTACTTGACTGAGTTCCCTAAGTACCCTCGGGTGCAAGCCATCCTTTCCAGGTGATTTATTAATGTTAAACATATATAAACATATCTTTACAAAAAATCTAATAAAGTGCTAAAGTCCACAGCCAATGAACATAAAAGCTGGATATATATCATGAGTGACAGATCAATAGTCTTCAATCATGATATATAAGAATAATCCATTTCCTTCATATGAGTGAATCCACATGTGATAATGTACAACTATATAGTGTGCTTCCACCTCCGCAAAACACCCCCATGCTCACAGAACTCTCACCTTAATAAATATTCAAATACGCCTTAAAATCAAAGCTCTTATAGATGGTATGGTCACTATGGTGATCCTTGCATCATAGCGTTCTCCTAATCCACCTAAATGAGCACGTTCAAACCTGGGGTGCTGGTCTTTAGTGCTCCGATAGATTCGCTCATTAACATGTTAAGGCAAAGCATAAATGCCTCCCATAGTGTAGTATTAAAATACACTGATTTATTTAACTAAAATAACTCTTACATCACGCAAAGTAAAAAAATGCATTAAAACAGTCAAAATACTCAGCATTTGTTGATCTTTCACATCACGTCCAGTCCGGAATACTGTGAGCATTACGTCACATCATTGACTTCATCAGGGAAGTGATGTGAAATATCGAAGATAAGTAGGAGGAAGGGAGAGGAAGCACCAATGAACATAAAAGCTGGATATATATATATTCAGTGACAGATCAATAGTCTTCAATCATGATGTATAGGAACAGTCCACTTCCTTAATATGAGTGAATCCACATGTGATAATGTACGACCATATAGTGTGCTTCCATCTCCATAAAACACCTCCATGCTGACAGAAATCTGACCTCAATAAATATTCAAATACGCCTTAGAATCAAAGCTCTTATAGATGATACGATGATCCTTAAATCAATGTGTTCTCCTAATCCACCCAAATGAGCACGTTCAAACTTAGGGTGCTGGTCCCTGTAGCAGCAACCACTTTAATATTATCTACACTTTGCAAGCATAGTATTTCACACACAGGTAGCGCAGAGGTATTTTTTTTTTATTTTGTCATTTTTAAGAATAGTTAGATTTAGCCTTTACTATTACTTTAGGTATAGATTTTGGGTGTGTCTCCGTTTTGCCCAGAAAGGTTTTACGTTTGTATACATGAGGGGGTTCAAATATGCTGTCAGATCATTAGAAGTTCCAGGGACACCACATATTCTTAGGTTGTTCTCTCTTATTCTCTTGTCCAGCTCTTCAACCTGAGATTGTAGGTGGCCTCCTAGCGTCGCCTGTTATTGTGATAGAGTAGATTTAAGGGGTTTGCTCTGGAATTTTGCTGTTTACTGTACATCAGTGACTGCTGTACATGGCTTCCAGGCTGGTATTGAAGTCCTGTTTTGTGAGATGGTACTCCCCAGGCTGTTCACGCTGTTGTGTTAGAGGGGAACTTGCTGTCATATCCAGGGGCGGACTGATAACTCATGGGGCCCCCAGGCAATAGGAGGTTATGAGGCCCCCAGGCAATCAGAGATTATGGGGCCACACAGTATACACACACACACACATTATACAATTACACAGTATACACATACATGTACACACAGTAGACACAGATGTAAAAAAAACACAGATTTATACATACTGTCCTTGGTTTTAATGAGGCTGGCAACCCTGATAGGGCCCCCTAGTGGCCCAGGGCCCTCGGGCAGTGCCCGAGTCGCTCAATGGTCAGTCCGCCCCTGGTCATATCCCATCTTGGGATATGACCAATCTGAGTCGGGTGCAGAAGTGGTAAGTCTGTAAGTGGTATTTGTAAGAAGATTCTTTAGTGTCTCCATTTCTACACCATACACCAAGATTAGTACTCAGACGTGAGCATGAAAATGGTGGTTACTAATGAGCAGAAAGCCTCGGGAAGGATGGCTAAAATATCTGTAAGGTTCAGAGATACATGGAGAAACATCTCATCAGTTTTGCACTCTGCGTGTGCCCACAAGCTTTTGTCTTTCAGGTACATATGTAAAAAGAAAATGATGAACACAATGTACATTCTCTTCAAAGTTGAACTCCAAAAATCTGTTAAAATTATTAGCCCAGTAAAAAATCAAGAGCAGCCTTTGCTGCAGTACTCTATTCCGAGCAGTTCCCTGCAGTACTTCTTCTTGACCCCTAAAAGTCCACAATCTTGGTTGAATGCTACCTCAGGAGTGGGACCATAGCCGTCTGGGCTCAGGATCAGAGAAAGTGGGTGTTGGGGGGCATCAAAAAACCTCTTCTTCAAGGCTACACACACACACACACAAAAATAACACTATATACTGTACATTATACAGTACATGAAATATCTTAGTAACAGGAAACCAGTCACAGGTCAAAGCTATACTTTAAATTTTGCTCTCTTAATGGAAAGAATGCATTTTTCGAGCTCAAAAAGTTTTCAAGAACTATTTACAGTAAAAACTTTGTTTTGCCTTGACAAATCACAGGTTGACCCTTTAGCTCAGTTATGAAATGGCCCTAGGCTATTTTCCACCGTAATATTGCTGATGTTCTATGTATTTTCTAGGTAATAATGACTTTTTGCCTTTTTTTTCTTTACCCGCCCCCCCCCCCCCCCCCCAAAAAAGTATATAAGCTCAAGCTTGGTGTTGTGATTCCTTGTCTTCTATCAAAGGAATCTAGGAATGAACAGGTCAAGTTAATATCATTTCAAAAGACATTTTTAATATTTTTATATTTTCAGCTTTTATTAAAATAATCCCTGGTGATCCTGCTATGAGGGTCCATGTTCAGGCACTTCCTGTTATAGAGTGACAATGCCCTTCCCCTGTCTCCCAATTGTGCTCCTACAATGTCACCCTGTCAAATGGATTTCCGATGGAGACTAGTGGCTATTTCAACACATATTACTCACATTACTCAGACATGGTCCACTGTTGTCACCATCAGGAAACCCACCCTAAATAATGCCATGCAGCCATCGCTGGAGAGTGCGTGTAAACAGGAAGTGACTGCAATAAGGCTGCAGGAGATTAGCAGCACTAAGATTAAGGGATAAAAAAGTGTTTGTTAAAAAAAAAAAAAAAATTACAGTTGTTTATATTACATAGTGCACAGAACAAACTAAATGTTTTTCATTCACATGGGCATTGTGGCCCATAGACTGTGAATGGAATGGGCTGTTTGCTTATGCGGCATAAGCTTCCAGGTGCTGCATGCAGGCAGTCATGTGCATGGTAATGCAGCGACTGCATGGGCACATCTGTTTGCCCCAAGTTGACAGATGTGCGGGTGAGCATTCCCAAACGCACACTGTCTGTATGGGGCTGTTCACAAGCACACCTATCAAACGAACCATGCAGCTGCTGTGTCTCCATACTATTACATACACACAGCACCTGGAAGCTCAAGCTATATAAACACATGGCCCATTCAAACTCTATGGACATCAGTGCCCATATGAATAAAGCCTTAGGCTTTACATCTACTTTAAGATTATGTACTTGGATTTTCCATTTTTTCTGCGATTTGGAAAGTTTTTGTTTTTGCTATTGTTCTTTATACAGTCTGTCAGCATCGACATTGCAAATGAAAAAAAAGCAGACTGAAATTAACGTGATGTGGACACATCACATTGATATCACAGAGCAGTTTGTGTTTTCTGGAGAGAGAAGAGCAGAAGCTGTTTGGTTTCAGACCATCTTTCCCTGACTGAATATCTATATGGCCTCTCAGAAGCAAAAAAGAATGGGAAAAGGCAACGGGTTCGGGTTGGACATTTATTTGACTTATTCACTGTGTGAGGCACAATTAAAGTGGTTCTAAAGGTACAAGGTTTTTTACCTTAATACATACTACGTGTACATACTATGCACTACGGTAAAAAAAACTTCTGCAAGCAGCTCCCCCCCCAGCCCCGCTATAATTTACCTGAGCCCAATCTCAATCTAGCAATGTGCACAAGAGCAGCAACTCTACCAGCTCATTCTCTCCTCATTGGACAGAGAGGTGTCATAAACCATGAATCAGAATGAGAAAGAAGTACAAATAAATCACACTTGTTTAATAATAATAAAAAAAAGGTAAACAGAGTAAACGTAGTCAAAACATAGCCAGAGTTCAGGAACCGGAACGGATAGTCAGACAAGCCAAAACGTCAGGGAGCCAGAGATGAGCGTAGTAGAACAGCAAGCAGGATCTGGAGCCAGAAGGAATTCAGCCAAGCAAGTCTTTACCAGGAACACAGGAGAGCGTCTCTAGAGATGTGACCAAGGCGAAGGCAGAGATCATCTGGACTGGACGGCTTAAGTAAGCAGGAAAGACGAGCAGGATATCATCAACAGGTGAGTTACCTTGGAGAGATAGGAGCTGGCAACTAGCCGACACATGAGCGGCCAGCTTTGAGAAGGAAGGGCTGAGCCCAGCCCTGACAAGAGGCAGCATTGGCTCCTGCCACTGTCAATCACGGCCATTAAGGAGGAAGTGGGGGTGGAGCCAGGCTTTTCTCTGTGTGTCAATAGACACACAGAGCCAGCTCAGGAGCAAGCATGTATAAATGAACCCATAGCAAGCAGCTTGCTCTGGGGGCACTCGGTGAGTGAGGGGAGCCAGGAGCGATGGCAGGGGACCCCAAGAAGAGGAGGATCTTGGCTGCTCTGTGCAAAACCATTGAACAGAAAAGGTAAGTATGACATGTTTGTTGTTTGAAAAAAGAAAAGTTTACCTTTAGAATCACTTTACCATTACTAGATGTTCCCTACAACAAAGCAAATCTTCAATTTTTAAGTATAGTTCCACCTTAAAAAATGTCATCCTACTGATTGCCAATAAATTGACCTAAAAACACCCAGTTACACAGCTAGACTTCTAAATAAATATCTGATGGAATCGTACAACCGACCCCACAGCTAACATGCCTGAGGATAAAACTGTGCCAGTAAATGTCAACATTGAAGAATCAGCACATTTTTCTTCTTACCCTAGTAAAGTATTGTATGCAGCAATGCCAAAAATGCTTTAAAAGAATATACAGTATAGTCTATATGTATTTAGTTATATAAACATTACATTGATCAGCCTTGAGTAAAAATTAATCCGAGTGTTCATTTTTTAAATGCCTTGTATCTATATATGATTTGCAATTATATTCGGTATATACATTGGGACAGCCATGTCTGCTCATTACGTATGTGGGCTTTACTTACTACCAGTTCCCCTCTAAAGCAAATTTTTCTTTTTTTGCACACATGGTAAAATCTTTATTTTCAGCTATGACTTAAAACCCCCCAGAAGGTAATAAATTTTCTGAAAGCAGAGGCCTTGTAGAATAAACAGATGGTTGTTGCAATTTTTTTACTCACACAATATTTGCGCAACTCTTTATCAAATATATATTTTAAGGGAGAAAAATACACTAAAATGAATTTTAGTGTAAACAAACACAATTTAATAGCCAATTTTTGGTAAAATATAAAATAAGGGGTTGTATCACATAAATAGACACCAAACATCTTTAAATTGCGTTCACCCATAATATCTTGAAAAACGATGGTTCCTACATTTCTCCATAGGCAATGCTTTAAAAGCTTTTACAACTCATCATTTTAGAGGTAACTGTGAATTATGGACCAAGAATTATTGCTCTCACTCCGATGTTTACAGCAATACATCTGTAGCGCCCTGGGCCCTGGGGTTTAGTCAGGGAGCTCCTCGCCAAATTCCTTGTCAGAAGTAGCTACTGTAGTTAATTACTAGATCCATTGACTTCTCCCTAAGTTTGGCCTGGTTGTACTTTCCTTCCAGAAGTAAGAGAGCAGCGCAGGGTTGGGATTGCTGCTTGCAGTTCAACCAAAAGTGACGGTTCTGCCGGCCGGAGAATCTGTCAGTGGTCGGAGGTGGAAGGGAAGCTGTCGCCACGAAGGGACCAATCGCCTTTACCAGGGACCACAGTGAGTAACTGGAGCAAGTACTGGAGCAGTATTCTCAGTATTCTCACCGAACCGGCACAGTGGAGAATCGGGAAACTTCAGGCGGTGATCAAGTCAAGGACCCAACCAGCAGAGGAGACGCTTGCAGAGCAGCCTTGTGTTAAGCTAGGAACCGAGTCGGTCAGCAGAGGTGAGGCTTGAAGGTATCCGGAGTGCCAAGCTAGGGACCCAGCAGGGAAGCATGGGTGATGCTTGAGGGAGATACCACCGCAAAAGCCTTGAGAAACTCACAGGATTCAGAGTGAGTGCATCAGAGGGTCCAGTGAGAGACCAGGAGCTCAAGGGGCTGAAGAACTACAAGAAGAAGTTGTAGTACAGCTGAGAGCAACAAACAGACAGTGCAGCGCTAAATAAATGGAAATTAAAATAGAGATAGAACACAATACAATCCACCACGGTGTATAGATAAAACAGTCCATATAATCAGGTCCAAACAGATCTTCAAGGCAGAAGGGACTGTGTGTTTGCAAATGGTGATTCCAGGAGCCCACCACCACGGAAACAAATGGCCTCTCACCTGGTGTTGTAGACCCTTAAATTATAGAGGGTCAGAAGCGCCTTTAGCATATAATATGCAAATAATGTACGGCTAAGCAAATCTTCATCAAGGACCCAATACAGGACACTCCAATGGGGACATGTAGGAAATAAAAGTGGCGAAAATAGTGCTCTCCATATACAAAGATCTTTATTTCTATATAAAAAATCGTAAAACACTCACAAGAGAAGTACTTGATAAAAGCAGGCAAGCAATAATGGCGATCTCCTGTTCCTCCGAACAGCAGAGCAGATGCGTAGTGGCCGCTGGTGACGTCACAACGCTACCTCGTTCTGGACGCGTTGCGTCCCAGTGGGCGGGGACTTCATCAGCAGATGATGAACGTTGTGGGCACCCGCGCTATATACCAGGTAAGTAACCATGGCTACAGTACACCAAACGGAATTGACCTGAGGATCACCCGGAAGTCAATCCGGACATGACCCCTTATACAGAAATACAAAACAAACAAAAATGAATCTCCCAAGGACAATAGGGAAAAACATAAATGACAATAAAAACGCATCAATCCTGTAGGGACAAGTGCATATTTTCTGAAATGGAATAATACCATACCAAGGGGAAAAAATATGTATAAAAACATATGTATATAATAAATATTTGAAAAATACTCTAATTTATATACAATAATATTTTATAGTGTTCTGAAAATTTATTGTATATAAATTAGAGTGTTTTTCAAATATTTATTATATACATATGTTTTTATACATATTTTTTCCCCTTGGTATGGTATTATTCCATTTCAGAAAATATGCACTTGTCCCTACAGGATTGATGCGTTTTTATTGTCATTTATGTTTTTCCCTATTGTCCTTGGGAGATTCATTTTCGTTTGTTTTGCATTTCTGTATAAGGGGTCATGTCCGGATTGACTTCCGGGTGATCCTCAGGTCAATTCCGTTTGGTGTACTGTAGCCATGGTTACTTACCTGGTATATAGCGCGGGTGCCCACGACGTTCCGCATCTGCTGATGAAGTCCCCACCCACTGGGACGCAACGCGTCCAGAACGAGGTAGCGTCGTGACGTCACCCGCGGCCACTGCGCATCTGCTCTGCTGTTCGGAGGAACAGGAGATCGCCATTATTGCTTGCCTGCTTTTATCAAGTACTTCTCTTGTGAGTGTTTTACGATTTTTTATATAGAAATAAAGATCTTTGTATATGGAGAGCACTATTTTCGCCACTTTTATTTCCTACATGTCCCCATTGGAGTGTCCTGTATTGGGTCCTTGATGAAGATTTGCTTAGCCGTACATTATTTGCATATTATATGTTAAAGGCGCTTCTGACCCTCTATAATTTAAGGGTCTACAACACCAGGTGAGAGGCCATTTGTTTCCGTGGTGGTGGGCTCCTGGAATCACCATTTGCAAACAGTCCCTTCTGCCTTGAAGATCTGTTTGGACCTGATTATATGGACTGTTTTATCTATACACCGTGGTGGATTGTATTGTGTTCTATCTCTATTTTAATTTCCATTTATTTAGCGCTGCACTGTCTGTTTGTTGATGTTTATTGAGGGATTTGATTATTGGCCCTAGTGTTCAGCTGCTGTTCTAGCTATTTACCACTTCGCGCTGATTAATTTCTTTTGTCTGCAGTACAGCTGAGAGAACTGTTAGTTTGAGTTACGAACTTTTTAAGTACTGTTACCATAGGAGACAGCAATCCTGCATGTGCAGAAGTGGCACCTTAGTGGGGCCTTTTCCTGTACAGCTGTTCTCCTATTGAAGTCTCGGAGTCTGCCATTTGAAATTGCAACTACTTAAGGGTGTCCTGGCCCTAAACCTCTTTCTCCTACAAAATATAAAACAGACAGTCAAAGAAAAAAAAGCTCTTTTACATCCAAGCAGTGTCTGGCGCCCAATGACTTTTACCATCTTTGCACCCACTATGCCTCATAACTCACCACTTATTGAAGGATGTCAGTTATCTTTGGCCTTGAACGTTCCCATTAGACTGGAAGAGGTCAGGGATTCTGCAACACATCACATGTGATGCAATTGTAGTCTACATACACATTTGTACCCTGTACGCATTGGCATTTGGGTGTGGGTGTGTGCAGGGCAACGAGGTTACGCTTAGATTTTTGAAGTATATTTTATTTTAATTTGTTTTTTTTTGGTTTTTTTATTCAACTTTATTACATGTCCCCTATGTGATTGCATTGGGTAGGTGACAGCTACTCTTTATGAAGACATCGGGGCTCTATTAGACCCCCGATGTCTCCCCTGTGTTGCAGTGTAGCTTATCGAGCACAAATCATGTTTGACTAGCTGCTTCCCCAGCTACAGCAGCTAGGGCAATGACAGTTCTGAAACCGGAAACTCTTGGAGCTGAATGCCATCAGCTTCAGAAACACCATCCTGGGACCATTTATTGTGGTCCTGGACTCCCAGGATAATTGGGAGGGCGTTGGAACACTGGGGGGGGTCACCCCTATCTCTCTATTCTCTTAATCTCTCTTTCTCATCCTTTCTTTCTTACTCTGTCTCTTCCCTCTTTCTCTTCCTCACTCCCTCTCTTTCTTCCTCTTTCTCTGTCACTTTCACTCTTTCTATTTATCTCTATTTCTTTCTGTGTCTCTCTCTAACACAGTCCCTCTCCTTCTCTCTCTTTCTCTATCTCTCTTTATTTTTCTTACTTTCTCTCTGTCCTTCTCTATTTTTTTCTTTTTCTTGGTCTCTTTCTTTCTCTATCACCCTCTCTCTTTCCTTCTCTCTCCTTCTCTATTTCATTCTTTCCTTTTCTCTCTTTCTTTCTCGCTATCTCTCTTTCTTTCTCTCCATTTCTCTCTCTCTTTCTTTCTTATTAACTCTCGTTCTCTCTATCTCTCTCTTTTTCTCTATCTCTTTGGGCCGTTTCACACGGTCTGCCTGTCAGTTTTTCAGGTGGACCCGATCGGATCATCCAGTCTCCTGTATGGAGCAGCGGGTGTCAATGGACATGTTTCAGGTATAGACATGAGCAATTCATTTAGTTCCGAATTCGTTTTTTCGTCAAAATTCTGCATATTTGTTAATTCGGAAATACCATTTAACAAATTTTTTTTTTGCATCTGACTGTCCCCCCTGCGGGCGCCCGCTCTCTGGTGCAGGCAGGAACCACTGCGCTTACTGTCGCTGATCACTGTCCGTGGGTGGGGGGTCCCCTGGGGATCGTCCCGCGGCACCAGACGCCGGGCACGCCAGCCCCGGAGCTGCTGCACGGGTCCCACATCCTCCTCCTTCCTCCATGCTACTTGGATCTGCTGGCGTGTCACTGCCAGCGTCTCTCCCTGCGCCCAGTAGGGTGGGAGATTCAAATGTGAATACACTCCACTCTTCCTCTGCCACGTTCACTGTACACCCACATCCCCCTGCATCCGGCTGGGTGGAGGATGGTAGGGATGTACATGCCACTGACCCCCTGCAGTTAACCCCCGCCTTACCACATCCCCCTGCACCCGGCTGGGTGAGAGACATTAGAGATATGCATGCCACTCACCCCCCGCAGCTGACCCCCATCTTACCCCATCCCCCTGCACCTGGCTGGGTGGGGGATGTTAGAGCTGCACATGCCACTCACCCCCTGTCCCTAACCCCCGCCTTCTCACATTCCCCCTGCACCCGGCTGGGTGGGGGATGGCACTGCTGGACATGCCTCTCACCCCCTTCCTCCTCACATCTCCCTGTGCCCGCCTGGGCGGGGGATGGCCGGCGGTCGCCTGCTCCCATCCCCTCATCACTGATCTCTGACCATCAGCAGCTCCCTGTGCCCGGCTGGGCTGGAGCTTCCTTCCGGAAGCCCGCTGCCACAGCCTTGCCCCACCATCTCCCTGTGCCCGGCAGGGCGGGAGATTCCCATTGAGGGCCTGTCGATGCAACCTTGCACCTGCCTGCTGCGCAGCACTATCTCCCTGTACCCGCCAGGGTGGGAGATGCACATGCCACGCCGGGGATGTGGGCTGCGCCCGCTGCAAGCCCTCCATCTGGGATCTCCGGCTGGTCCAGATGCTGCTCGGCTGCCGTCCTCGACCCCTCAGGCTCCTCAGGGTCGGGGCCCGGACCACCCCCTCTGGACCTATTCTTCCGCCAGCATCCTTCAACCTCGCCAGCTGTCGACATCCTTCAAGGCAATGGACTTCGCGGCCTCCTGCCGGCTCCTCCCACGGACGATCCTGTCCCATGTAACCGTGAGACGATCGACAAATCCCGTCGGGTTGACGTGGTGGCGCAGTGTGAAAAATCTAAGTAACTTCATCGGACTTTCGGGAAATGGATGCAGGGGTTCTGTGCTTACGCCGGAGTGCTTTGCAAGCATTTTCCGGAGTTAGCTGCATCATTTTTTTGCTATCTTGATCTCATTTGGGGTGCCTACAAAGTGTACGGGGGCCAGTGTTGGTTCCACTACGACATGCAGTTTCGCCAAAAAATGGCATCAAGGAAGGAGTTCCGCTTTGATTGCCAGGACAGTAGCCTGTGGTTATTGCTTATGTGCCCCCACAGGCCTTTGTCCTTTCAGTCCCCAGCCGGCGCTCCCTCTGGAGCGTTGGTTGCCTCCAAAAAAGGCCTATGCTGGCTGTTCAATGAGTGCCATTGCAAGTGGTACTCCGCGCGTCGTTTTAAGCACGAGTGCTCACTTTGCAGGGGCGCTCACCCAGCCAGCCGGTGCTTCCAAAAGGGAAAACAACCTCTTTCCCGACCGGGGGCCAAGCCTGACATTTCTAAACCAGAGGACCCCATTGATCGTCTCAGAGATGCTTCCCTGGCTAGACCAGTACCCTCTTCATAGATAGGCCTTGATCTTGCGGGACGGTTTAGACCGTGGTTTTTGGATCCCCTTTACTCCTTCGGATGTGCCGACCATGGCACCTAATTTAAAAACGGCCGTTCAATTTGAGTTTGTGGTGGCCGAAAAACTCCAGAAGGAATTGGACTTGGGGCGCATGATGGGCCCTTTTGATCTCCCCCCTTTCCACAACCTGAGGGTTCCCCCCCTCAGTGTGGTCCCCAAAAGGGCTGAGAGAAAATTCCACCTTATCCATCCTTTGTCCTATCCTTCTGGCTCCTCAGTCAATGACGACATCTAGAAGGAGGAATCCAGGGTCCACTACGCCTCAATTGACAAGGCGCTCCACTTGATCAGGATGGCTGGTCCTTCGGCCTTGCTGGCCAAGGTGGACATTGAATCTGCCTTCCGCCTCCTCCCGGTCCAACCGAAATGCTTCCATCTGCTGGGATGCTACTTTCAGGGAAGCTACTTTTTTGACATGTGCCTTCCCATGGGCTGTGCCATCTCTTGTTATTTCTTTGATCTCTTCAGTAGTTTCCTTGAACGGGTAGTTGTCCAGGCAGCTGGTTTGCAGTCCGTGTTACACTATTTGGATGACTTCCTCTTTGTGGGCCCAGCTGACAGCTGTGAGTGCCATCCCGCTGTCAGCCGACAAGACCGAGGGCCCTGTGATGGTTCTGGCCTTCTTGGGTATTGAAATCGACACCCTGGAGATGGTTTTCCGGCTGCCCAGTGACAAGCTGGCCAGGCTACTCTCCCTGGTTTGCTTGGCAAAAGGGGCTAAAAAACTGCAGTTGAAACAACTTCAGTCTTTGCTGGGTCACTTGGTCTTTGCCTGGCGCGTCATCCGCATGGGAAGGGCTTTCTGTAGACGTCTGGCATGGGCCACAAAGGGGGTGGCTGCCCCCCACCATTATCTCCGTATCCCACCGAGGACATTACCTTCTCTGAGCGCTGCATGTCGGTTCTGTTGCGCACGTCAAAAAACGACAGCTTTGACAAGGGCAGAAGGGTCGTTTTGTACCCTTGCGGAGGCCCCTTCTGCCCTGTTTCTTTGGTCGTTGAGATCGGATGGCGTTCACCTTAATGACATTGGGTTGGACATATTCAACCTTGGCCTACAGCGAGGTGTGGAACAGGCGCTGGCTGCGGTGGGACGCTCGTCAGTTATTAACTGACGGGCGGTTGGTGGTTTTCTTGACCTTGCCAGCAGTTAAAGTTGTAATGGGCTATGCCCTTGATGGAAAATTGGAAGTAGGCTGTCTGTCCAGCACTTATGGTAAGGACAGGCCCCACTTCCCTCTTTTGGTTAAGTGGTCACAGAACGACTGTGACTGGCACTGGTAAATATGTTCACATGTTATGTGTTGGAATTTAATAAAGCTGTTGCCTTGCCCTTTCCAACCTAATGGTTGAACTTGTAAGTGTTTTATTTAATGGGGTAAAGGGCAAGGGTGGTGGGGGATTTGATCCCTTGGTGTTACGTTAATTGGGACCTAAGCCTATTGCGCCTCAGCAGTCATGAAAGCCTCTTGAGCCCCTCCCTAGGGAAAGAGAGCCTTGACTGATGGGGGCATGGCTAGGTACATGACAAGGGGAACGATTGGTTGGAACATGTGGGATGGGCCTGAGCTCAGGAAATTGTGTGCCCCAGGGAATTCTGGGTCTTTCGGAAGAGTCGTTGAAAGAGCTGCCCACCCTCCCGCCCCCTTTTTTCCTATGTTATGGTATGTCACAGCTTGCTGCGGTTTTCTTGACCTTGCCAGCAGTTAAAGTTGTTATAATGGGCTGTGCCCAGGGCTTTTTTTCAGCAGGAACTAGGGGGAACTCAGTTCCACCACCTCTGGCTCAGGTCTTCTGCTCCCTGCTCACCACTATCATTTGGTAACACTGAAGTCCAGCTTCTGCGTTTACAAGTGATAGCTTATCTCCCAGTAGCTCCCACAGGTCAGAACCCCTGCACAGATCCTACTGAGTGCCAGACAGGGACAAGGGAAATACAGAACAGGTGCCCAGGGTTCAGTGCAGTCACGGGCAGGAGAGGGTGCGTGGTAGACTGCACCCCTTGTGGTCTCCATTTTTTCCCTGGTGACCAGTTGTTGATGCTCCTACTGCATGATATCCCTTGCAAGTGACTGTAGTATAGTATAGTATGCTGGGAGGTACTACAGTCGGATAGCTGCTTCAGCTTAATATTGCAACAAGGGTAAGACATATGACAGATGGGGGAGTTTTTAAGGAGGGGGGAGAAAATGAGGGCAGTGGAGGGAGGGGTTGTATGCAGAGGGAAGAGCTATTATTTGATGCCATTTAGATGGTATGTGTGTGTGGCGGGCATGGTGGAGTTCCTGCACCTTTTCTCTCAGAAAAAAAGCCCTGGCTATGCCCTTGATGGAAAATTGGAAGTAGGCTGTCTGTCCAGCATTATGGTAGGGACAGGCCCCACTTCCTCTTTTGGTTAAGTGCTCACAGTACGATTGTGACTGGCACTGGTTAAATATGTTCACATGTTATGTGTTGGAATTTAATAAAGATGTGGCCTTGCCCTTTCCAACCCAATAGTTGTAAGTGTTTTATTTATTGGGGTAAAGAGCAAGGGTGGTGGGGGCTTTGATCCCTTGGTGTCACGTTAAATGGGACCTAAGCCCATTGTGCCTCAGCAGTCACGGGCTGTGTCTGTGCCCGCTCTGCATAAGTGGAGCAAACACAGATCAGCCATGATCCACCTGCTCAGCGGGGACCAACTGACAGATTTCACGATGAGCAGGCGGACTCCAATGGAGTCCCTTTCTCTCTCTTCAAATAAACTTTATTGGCAGGACCAAAAATATGTTAGCATTGCCACAGAAATTGAGTTTGCATGTGCTTGGAGGGGAAGGGGAGGATAGCTCTAGGGCAGTTTTGGGGGTCTCTCTCTTTGTCTCAGACACACACATACCACACACAGGCAATTCTGTACACCTCTACTGCTTTCTCTGTGAATCATCACAGTTCATCATCATCATCATCGTCATCATGTGTTTCTCCTTTCTTTGTTAATGTTTTCACCAGCATTCTATGTTTATGAATCAGCTACCTAGAAGCCATGACACCCACCACTCCTTTTGCTTTTTATGAAAGTTGACGTAACAAATTATTCCAGCTGTGTGAATGTCAGTAGCCCAGGAGGCTGCATTTTATATATATACTCTATATAAATAAATACAAAAATATAATAAAATAAAATATATTAACAGGCTCAAATCACACCAAGGGATTTGAATCGCGGACAGAATCGCCACGATTCTGTCCGCGATTCCAGAATTGCGGCAAAACATGGAACGTTTTTGCGATGCCATTACTTGTCAATGGTGCCCCAATCACAATGCAAATCGCGGGTGCCTTTAACAAGTAATGAATCGCAAACGTGTCCTGCATTTTGCGGCGATTATGGATTTGCATGCAAAATCACGGCTATTCTGCCCCCCCCCCCCCCCCGCGTTTCAAATCGCCTAGGTGTGAATGGAGCCTCAGATATATTTTCTTCATAGTAAGCATTCAGGGTCAGTGTAACCCTTTATTACTTCTCACAGAGATCACAGTGCCTAACAAATTACTTTTATCTCCAGAAGAATGGCACCATCTTTGATCAGGTATCATCCAGCGTCGCCATGTAAGTCCAGTACTGGGATGCTGGCTCTGAGATGACACAATTGTATAAATCCTGGTACCTCTGCAGTTTTTGGAGCACTATCAGCCAGGATTGGTGGTCAGGTGGGATATCGCACACCCATCATTTTAGGGAAATTCAGTTGAAGAGCTGGTGCTATGTTATCTTGTGGAAACACAAAATAAAAATCACCTATTACCCTAAGTCTCTCCAGGTGACGCTGTTCCTGGTGGCAATTTGGAATGACACGTGTCACTTGGGGTTAATATCATTATTATTATCAATATTATTATTATTATTATCATCAATATTATTATTATTATCATCAATTTTAGTTCAATCTTGAGTTTTATTTATTTATATGATGGTGGATATCACCTGTGTTCATAGTGGAAACAGATTGTTTTTATTATTTTTAACCAATTTAGAATGTAGAAGCATTATTCTTAATGCTGAATAGATTCAAAGTGTGAGTGTATGGACTATATGTACTTTTTCATCAGAATACTTTATTATTTCTTTTATAATGATTAGGGATGAGCTTCGTGTTCGAGTCGAACCCATGTTCGACTCGAACATCGTATGTTCGCTCGTTCGTCGAATTACGAACGATATGGGCTGTGTCACGGCCCATAATTCACTGCGGCATCGCAGTGCATTGCTGGCTGATGATTGGCCAAGCATGCACTATGACCCGCATGCTTGGCCAATCACAGCGCCGTCTGTACAGAGAGCCGTAATTGGCCAAAGCCACGATGGCTTTGGCCAATTATGACTCAGGGGGGTTAGTACAGGCCCCACACTATATAAGGCCACCTGCGTGGCGGCCTTGTGTAGTGTGTTGCGCTGGTGGAGAGATAGACAGAGAGACAGTGTCATTTGATTTAAGTTAGAGTAGGCAGGCGAGTCAGTTAGCTGCATTTACAGTGTATTGTGTATATATATACATCCTAGGTGTTGTGTGTATATATATATATATATATATATATATATATATATATATATATATACACACTGTATTCAGTTTAGCTAGATCCGTTCCTGTTATTCTCTTCCTACTGACAGGCAGGCAGGAGTTTTTACAGTATTTACAGCTACCTGAAGAAAATTGCTGGTGTTCTTCTGATCCTATTAGTCCTATTAGCTACAGTATTTACAGTTAATGTAGTGCGTCCTCTGCACAGTGTGCACCTAAAGCTACCTGAAGAAAATTGACGGTGTTCTTCTGATCCTATTAGTACAGTACCGCAGGCAGCTGCAGTATTTACAAGTTAGTGTAGTGCATCCTCTGCACAGTGTGCACCTAATGCTACCTGAAGAAAATTGGTGGTGTTCCTCTGATCCTATAAGTATCGCAGGCAGCTGTAGTATTTACAAGTTAGTGTAGTGCGTCCTCTGCACAGTGTGCACCTAAAGCTACCTGAAGAAAATTGGTGGTGTTCTTCTGATCCTATATTAATACCACAGGCAGACAGCTACAGTATTTACAGTTAGTGTACTGCATCCTCTGCACAGTGTGCACCTAAAGCTACCTGAAGACAATTGCTGTTGTTCTACTCCTATTAATACCACAGACAGGCAGCTACAGTATTTACAGTTAGTGTACTGTGTCCTCTGCACAGTGTGCACCTAAAGCTACCTGAATAAAATTGGTGGTGTTCTGATCCTATATTAATGCCACAGGCAGGCAGCTACAGTATTTACAGTTAGTGTACTGTGTCCTCTGCGCAGTGTGCACCTAAAACTACATGAATAAAATTGCTGGTGTTCTTCTGATCCTATTAATACCACAGGCAGACAGCTACAGTATTTACAGTTAGTGTAGTGTGTCCTCTGCACAGTGTGCACCTAAAGCTACCTGAAGAAAATTGGTGGTGTTCTTCTGATCCTATTAGTATCGCAGGCAGCTGTAGTATTTACAAGTTAGTGTAGTGCGTCCTCTGCACAGTGTGCACCTAAAGCTACCTGAAGAAAATTAGTGGTGTTCTTCTGATCCTATTAGTACAGTACCGCAGACAGCTGCATTATTTACAAATTAGTGTAGTGCGTCCTCTGCACAATGTGCACCTAAAGCTACCTGAAGAAAATTGGTGGTGTTCTTCTGATCCTATTAGTACCGCAGGCAGCTGTAGTATTTACAAGTTAGTGTAGTGCGTCCTCTGCACAGTGTGATAAAGTGGATGCCACAGAATTAAAAAGGGATAATATATAATTGGTGGGTACCATCATCCTTTAAGAGTAATTAGGGAAGGTTTGGAGAGGGAGTGACCAGGACTTCTCCAATTAAGTCCTATCTCCTCCAGAAAAATGGTTATGGACTATTACGGTACCTCATAAACACGTACAAGATAGATAAAATTTCGATTTATTCAAAAAGTACACATATTAAAAAATCTATATGTAGACATAATATAGATTAACAACAATATGATACAAACAAATTTCAAAGTAATGTTGATTGGGATAACGGTTTAGAGTGCCCGCAAGGGTAAGTGAAGGCAGGTTATTGAGTACTTATGAACGTAACCTCGACAGTTTCGCGGTCAAGCCGCTTCTTCAGGAGTGTCCTAGTACATATTCTACAAAGTGAAATAATCAGCATTACAAATACATAATAATAAACCAGATAATATAAGATGAAGAAAAAAGAATAAACATGACATTGGAGTAATTGATCAAAATGTTTGTATTTGCACTCACCAACCACTGCCCCTAGGGGCTGGAACGGCACTTGTGAGACGCCCTCGCCGGGCGCTCCCCCGGGTGCGAGCAAGGGGGTTTTCGGCAAGGTAAACTAATGTATGCAGAGATAAAAATAAATAAAATTGGATAATGAGTATTGATGTGGATTTTCAATAATTGGAAAAGTGATAGCCACCTCTGTGAATAGGGTGGGAAAGATCATGAGGAAAAACAGGGGAAGGAAGGAAGAAGGGGGTAAAAAAAGGAAGGGGAAGAAAAGAGTGGTGAGGAAAAAGGGGGGGAGACGGGGGGAGAAAAGAGGGAAAGAGGGAAAGAGGGGGGGAGGGGAAAGGAAAAGGGGAGAGGGAAGGGGGGGGAAAAGGGGTAGAAAGAGGAAAGGAAAGGGGAGAGGAACAGAGAGGGAAGTGAGGAAGGGAGCAAAAGGGGGGGGAGGAGGGGGGGGAGGGGAGGGGGGCGCGTGGGGAAACCAGGGAGTGGAGCCAAGGGAGGGGGGGAAGGAGGGAACAAGGGGGAGGGAGAAAGGGAATAGGGGGGAAAGGAGGGGGGGGAGGGGGAAAAGAGGGAGGGAAGAAGGGATAGGGGGGAAAAAGAGGAGGGGGAGGGGGGAGGGGGAAGGGGAAGGGGGGAGAAAAAAAGAGAGGGGGAGGGGGGGAAAGGGGAGGGGGAAAAAGGGGAGAGAGGGGGGGAAGGGAGGGAATTGGAGTAGCCAGGGAAGTAGGGAAACAATGGAATAGCCCACCACACTGGTGCAGTTAATAATCATAAGTGAAGGAGTAGAGCATAACCCACCGGTATTTGATTAAAACCATAGGAGTCAATTGTTGCTAACACCCAGGGGTAATGGTTGATTACCAGCGACCTCTTTAAGCAGATATTTCAGCATGTATGAACCGCCAAAGGAGCCCTTAGGAAGAAGGGTATAATATTGCAATCAAATTGTTGTTGGGAAATGCTATAACCATGGGAACCTCCACAAGAGGTGCACCCTGGCGTGAATGTAATCTAGCTTAAAAGGTTAAGGGAGAGCAGCGAAATGGCCCTCACAAGGGCTGATTACTTACTGTAGGTCTGCTGAATGATCGCGACCCTCTGGGTGTGTTTTTTGTGCCATCCATACAAGGCAGACATGTCGGCTGCCTTATAAGCCCCCAACCCGGAAGACAAGCAGCGCTGTAGACGTCAGACGCCGCCGTCACCGGGTCCGGCTCTCCACTATCACGCATGCGCGAGAATCAACCTAGCGCGTGCGCATAGCCCCAGTATTGATGACGCCAGAAGCGTCATTGCCAGGAGGCAGGGGCTAAGCCCACCTAGTGAGAGGGGCTAAGCCCACCTAGTGAGGGGGGCCCGCCCACTGCCGGAAAGTCGCATGCCCACCACACGGGGGAGAACTAACTCCTCACACCGTTTTAAAGGGAGGAGAGTGCAAAGAACATAGCAATACAAGTAGCAAACTTCAATCTGTTCCAGAGAAATTTCAGGAAAGCACTACATCTGGCCAGGGAACAACATTTTTCTCACTGGCATGGATGTTGGCATCCTGACATGAAATACATGGATAGAATGCGCATTACAACAACGGCAATCCAAAAACATATTTGGTATACAATATTTTACAAGCCAACAAAAAAGATAAGAATACATAATACACAAGAGAAATATATAATACATAGTAGATCTCTTTAGAAATTAATTAGGCATCTGTCATATCTGATACAACATACATGGGACATGATGAAGAAGTCCTGAGGGGAAAAAGGGAGGGAGAGGGGGGGAAGGGGGGGGGGGGAGAGGAAGGAAAGGGAGAAAAGGGGGGAAAGGGGGGAAGGAAGGACAGGGGAGGGGGAAAAAGGGGGGGAGGGGGAAATAGACAGCGAAGGGAGACCAAGACAAGGAAAATTGATCAATGGTTGTAACTTAGGTGGGGAACCAAAAGGGGAGCGAAGGCAGAGGCGGGTTACCTAGGATGCCACTAGTCCACTAAAGGAAATGTTTGTACGTATGTGCCTCATTGAGGCCTGGGGGAGTCACAGCGTTCAATCGCTCAATCCAGAACGATTCCCGTTTAAGGATTTGGCGATCCCAGTTGCCTCCTCTGGGGTCCTCTGGGATAACCTCTAGTACATAAAATTTAATATAGTCAGGGTTGAATCTGTGATGAATTCCAATATGGCGGCCCACCGTGGTGAGCTTGCCATTAGTGGAGGCATACAAATGGTCCCCCAATCTCTGCGTAGCTCCCTAATGGATTTGCCCACATAAAAGGCCCTACAGGTCATTAGGTAGATGACACCTCTTGTGCCACAATTGGCGGAGTGTCTTGGAGAGAATATTTCGCCATTCGGAAGTACAATTTGTTGTCCTTCCAGAATCCAAGGGCAGTGTGGACAATTGCCACACTTAAACATGCCTCTAGGTTCTCTTGGGTGGGATGTGGGGGTTCTATAATGGCTATGAGTGAGCTTGTCCATCAGAGAGGTGGCTCTTCTAAAAACCAGATCTGGGGTAGGTCTAATGTATTTCTTAAGCGTGTGGTGGTCAGTCAGTATATGCCAATGTCGAGATAAAAAAGCTCCGTCCTCTGTGCAGTTCCTTCTTAGTCTTAAATATTGAGCATAAGGGATACTGCGGACTAGAGGGCGGGGATGGGAACTGGGCGCATGTAACAGCGTGTTACCCGCTGTGGGTTTACGAAATAAATCCGTAATTAGTTTCCCGGAGGAATTCTTGATGATCTGTACATCTAAGAACGGTATACTATGGGTATCATAGGTACAAGTGAAATGAAGGTTAAATTGATTGATATTTAGCCTTTCAATGAAGGCCTTTAGCAGTTGTTCGGTGCCTGTCCAGATGACCAATATGTCATCGATAAACCTATGCTAACATAGGACATGGTTCATAAAAGGTTCCATTAGTTCATCACCAAAAATGGTCCGCTCCCAGCCTCCCAGATATAAGTTGGACTAAGAAGGGGCACAAGACGTGCCCATTGCAATGCCTTGGGTTTGAAGGTAAAGTTGATCCATAAATACAAAATAGTTTTTGGTAAGGATAAATTCTAGGAGCTTCAAAATAAAGTTGTTGGTCGGCCAAGTGTGACGGTCTTGTTCCATGAGGAAGGAGCCAGCCGTCCGGATGCCCTGCTCATGGGGGATGCTTGAGTACAATGCCTCGACATCAATAGCCACGAGGAGGGCGTCCGGAGGGACTTGGACTCCCTCAATATGTTTCAATAGGTCAGTGGTATCCCGAATATAGGATGGTAGCCTCAATACATGCGGTAACAAGAAAGTATCCACCAATTTACTCTCATTCTCTGTTAAAGATCCTTTGCCCGAAATGATAGGTCGGCCGGGTGGTGAAACAAGATTCTTATGGGTTTTTGGTAACGAATAGAACGTTGGTGTTCGTGGCATCTGGATATTGATGAATTTAAGAGTATCCTCGTCAATGAGGCCCTCCAAGAAGGCCCCACCCACGAGTCTCCTGAATTCATCAATAGTTTTTTGAATGAAGGAACAATCAATTGGGGAATACCAGTTAGGGTTTGATAGAATCTTAAGGCACATGGTTTGGTACTGATGATGTGTCATGAGCACCAGGTTGCCACCTTTATCTGACTGTTTGATAATTAAGTTTGAATTTTTTTGAAGCTTTCTTACTGCCCTATTTTGTTTCTGGGTTAGATTAGATGGTAATACTAGCCCTTGCTCTTTTTTGAGGGACAAGATACACTCATGCAGGAAGGCCCACACCGATGGGCATGTCATTAAATCAGGAAAGGATCGAGATTTCAATTTCAGGTTTGGATTGGGGTTGGTATATGATGAAGTAGAAGTGGTACCACATTGGTTGACTAGGGAGGAATCATTGGTGCTGTCAGAGCCATGTGGCTCCACTGCTCCTTCATCAAAGAGGAGCATAAGGTCACGTAATGCTCTGAATTCAGCCATAGTGAAATTTTTAGTTTTTTTCTGCTAATTCTTTTTCCAAATTAATCTGTTTACGATCTTGATCAAAAATACAGTTGAAAGTTAAATTCCTAGCAAAGAGGTAGAGGTCTTTAATTGTCTCATAGATGTCGATAGGTTCTGAGGGGCAAAAACCCAACCCCAGTTGGAGAACCTGTTCCTCCTCTGGGGACAGTGGATATGGTGTCAAATTGATAATATTAAGTGTGTGAATGTTGTCGCTTCCTTCTATTGTGACAGGTTGTGAGAAGTGCCTGGAATGGGGGTCTTTTGTACAAACGCGTCCAGGTTTCCTTGTCTGGTGGACTCTGGAGTTGCCTGCACTAAAAAACCTGGTTGTGACAAAAGTGTCTGTATATTGGGTTGTAGCAATTTTGGGATGATGTTATGTAGGGTAGGTTGCAGAGATCCCTCTTGAGGGGTCTGCACACCTGACCTAGGTGCTTGTTGTGTTTTAAGTGTTTTGCCGTGTTGTTTGCCCTTTTTAGGGTTCTTAATAGGCTGATTTTCGCCTGTGAGTGATCTTTTCCGGGGGATGCTTGGTGCACGTGGATTAGTAGATCGTGATGTGACCTGTGAGGATAGGGAAGAGATGGATGAATCAGATTCAGTATAATCCGTTGCTGTAACGGTTTGGGGTCTACGACTGCGGACATTGTTTTTTCTGGAATGTAATTTTCCTGACCATTTATATGCATATCCTTCCGAGAAGGCCAGTTTGTCCTGGAAGAATTTTCCTTGTTTCTTAATAATGATGTCCTTATTAAGACTCTCCAATCGGTCTCGTACCTCCTTCCATTTGACCGTGAAGGGGGCCGAGTCTTTAATATTTGGAAAATGATTTATCAATCTGTCGATTTCACCATCCAGTGCTGTCATATCCGATCGGTACTGCGTGGTGAGTTGTTGCATTAATTCAATGCTGCATTTGGTCAGGATGTCTTCCCAAGACTTTCTGAAGTCAGGGGAAGGATCCTTAATGGTTGGAGACATTTGTATCCGGAGACCTATGGGACAAACCTTCTCTTGAATATAGGATTCAAAATATTGGATGCGCCAATAAAGATGAGATTTTCTTTTTAAAAGGTTAAACATCCTGTCCAAAAATGTTTTTGTCTCATCATCTGTCTGTTGATTGATTAAACATCCCGCCTGTATGTTGGACATAAAGTCCCCCCAAGCTGTACCTAGGACATCCATTGCTTAAAAAATCTATTGCAACAGGGGCAAGTCCCCAATCGGGTCCTCTGCACAGTGTGCACCTAAAGCTACCTGAAGACAATTGCTGTTGTTCTACTCCTATTAATACCACAGACAGGCAGCTACAGTATTTACAGTTAGTGTACTGTGTCCTCTGCACAGTGTGCACCTAAAGCTACCTGAAGAAAATTGGTGGTGTTCTTCTGATCCTATTAGTACAGTACCGCAGGCAGCTGCAGTATTTACAAGGTAGTGTAGTGCGTCCTCTGCACAGTGTGCACCTAAAGCTACCTGAAGAACATTGGTGGTGTTCTTCTGATCCTATTAGTATCGCAGGCAGCTGTAGTATTTACAAGTTAGTGTAGTGCGTCCTCTGCACAGTGTGCACGTAAAGCTACCTGAAGACAATTGCTGTTGTTCTGCTCCTATTAATACCACAGACAGGCAGCTACAGTATTTACAGTTAGTGTACTGTGTCCTCTGCACAGTGTGTACCTAAAGATACCTGAATAAAATTGGTGGTGTTCTGATCCTATATTAATACCACAGGCAGGCAGCTACAGTATTTATAGTTAGTGTACTGTGTCCTCTGCACAGTGTGCACCTAAAGCTACCTGAAGACAATTGCTGTTGTCCTGCTCCTATTAATAGCACAGACAGGCAGCTACAGTATTTACAGTTAGTGTACTGTGTCCTCTGCACAGTGTGCACCTAAAGCTACCTGAAGAAAATTGGTGGTGTTCTTCTCATCCTATATTAATACCACAGGCAGGCAGCTACAGTATTTACAAGTTAGTGTACTGTGTCCTCTGCACAGTGTGCACCTAAAGCTACCTGAAGACAATTGCTGTTGTTCTGCTCCTATTAATACCACAAACAGGCAGCTACAGTATTTACAGTTAGTGTACTGTGTCCTCTGCACAGTGTGCACCTAAAGCTACCTGAATAAAATTGGTGGTGTTCTTCTGATCTTTTATTAATACCACAGGCAGACAGCTACAGTATTTACAGTTAGTGTAGTGCGTCCTCTGCACAGTGTGCACCTAAAGCTACCTGAAGACAATTGCTGTTGTTCTGCTCCTATTAATACCACAGACAGGCAGCTACAGTATTTACAGTTAGTGTACTGTGTCCTCTGCGCAGTGTGCACCTAAAGCTACCTGAAGACAATTGCTGGTGTTCTCATACTAATAATACTACAGGCAGGCAGTTGATTCTGCTAGCTGCAGTATCAGTATATATATACATCCCAGCTTTGTGCAGCTACAACTCACTGCAGGCCATTAGTATGTCTGGAAGGCCAACAAGGAGAGGCAAACAGTCACAAGCCAATAAAAGAGGGCAAGCAGGCTCTGTGTCTAGAGGCAACAGTGCTGGTCGTGGAGACGGTGCATCCTCATCAGCATGTGCCCGTGGGACACGCTTGTCCTTTTTTTCGGCAGCTGGCCATGTTGAGCCGCAACATGCGGAAGACTTGGTAGAGTGGATGACCAAGCCGTCCTCATCCTCCTCATCCTCTCTCACCCAGGCTCAGGGTACTTTGTCTGGCAAAGCAGCTGCCAATGCGGCCTCTTCCCCTGGCTCAATGGCATCAGTCACTTCTTTCCTAGCCCCACCATGTCCTCCTGAGGAGTCCCCCGAACTGTTTGACCACAGTGTTGGGTACATGCTCCAGGAGGATGCCCAGTGTTTTGAAGGCTAGTACCCAGCTAGAGGAAGGCAGTAACGTGAGCCCAGAGAGAGGGGGTGCCCAAGAAGGACAGCAATCTGACAGTAGTGTGCCCCCAGCTGCAGCATGCTGCCAGCTTTTTTCTCCAGTGATGAGGAGGGAGGGGATGATGAGGACTGACTCCACATGGGTGCCTGATAGGAGAGAGGAGCAGGAGGAGGAGGCACATCACCGAGGCAGGATGCCCTCCAGGGGCCAGCTTAAGGGCAGCAAACCGACTGCATCACACCGCAGAGCTCCGCATGTGCAGGGCACTGCTGTCTCTGTGCGTTATTCCAAAAGTTCTTTGGTGTGGGCCTTTTTTTGAGATGTGTGCTACAGTGGGGACGGAAAGTATTCAGACCCCCTTACATTTTTCACTCTTTGTTATATTGCACCAATTTTGCTAAAATCATTTGAGTTCATTTTTTCCTCATTAATGTACACACAGCACCCCATATTGACAGAAGAACACAGAATTGTTGACATTTTTGCAGATTTATTAAAAAAGAAAAACAGAAATATCACATGGTCCTAAGTATTCAGACCCTTTGCTGTGACACTCATATATTTAACTCAGGTGCTGTCCATTTCTTCTGATGATCCTTGAGATGGTTCTACACCTTCAGTTGAGTCCAATTGTGTTTGATTTTACTAATTGGACTTGATTAGGAAAGCCACACACCTGTTCTATATAAGACCTTACAGTTCACAGTGCATGTCAGAGCAAATGAGAATCATGAGGTCAAAGGAACTACCTGAAGAGCTCAGAGACAGAATTGTGGCAAGGCACAGATCTGGCCAAGGCCACAAAAAAATTCTGCTGCACTTAAGGTTCCTAAGAGCACAGTGGCCTCCAAAATCCTTAAATGGAAGATGTTTGGGAGGACCAGAACCCTTCCTAGAGCTGGCTGTCCGGCCAAACTGAGCTATCGGGGGAGAAGAGCCTTGGTGAGAGAGGTAAAGTAGAACCCAAAGATCACTGTGGCTGAGCTCCAGAGATGCAGTCGGGAGATGGGAGAAAGTTCTAAAAAGTCAACCATCACAGCAGCCCTCCACCAGTCGGGGCTGTATGGCAGAATGGCCCGACGGAAGCCTCTCCTCAGTGCAAGACACATGAAAGCCCGCATGGAGTTTGCTAAAAAACACCTGAAGGACTCCAAGATGGTGAGAAATAAGATTCTCTGGTCTGATGAGACCAAGATAGAACTTTTTGGCCTTAACTGTAAGCGGTATGTGTGGAGAAAACCAGGCACTGCTCATCACCTGTCCAATACAGTCCCAACAGTGAAGCATGGTGGTGGCAGCATCATGCTGTGAGGTGTTTTTCAGCTGCAGGGACAGGACGACTGGTTGCAATCGAGGGAAAGATGAATGCGGCCAAGTACAGGGATATCCTGGATGAAAACCTTCTCCAGAGTGCTCAGGACCTCAGACTGGGCCGGAGGTTTACCTTCTAACAAGACAATGGCCCTAAGCACACAGCTAAAATAACGAAGGAGTGGCTTCACAACAACTCCGTGACTGTTCTTGAATGGCCCAGCCAGAGCCCTGACTTAAACACAATTGAGCATCTCTGGAGAGACCTAAAAATGACTGTCCACCAATGTTTACCATCCAACCTGACAGAACTGGAGAGGATCTGCAAGGAGGAATGGCAGAGGATCCCCAAATCCAGGTGTGAAAAACTTGTTGCATCTTTCCCAAAAAGACTCATGGCTTTATTAGATCCAAAGGGTGCTTCTACTAAATACTGAGCAAAGGGTCTGAATACTTAGGACCATGTGATGTTTCAGTTTTTCTTTTTTAATAAATCTGCAAAAATGTCAACAATTCTGTGTTTTTCTGTCAATTTCGGGTGCTGTGTGTACATTAATGAGGAAAAAAAATGAACTTAAATGATTTTAGCAAATGGCTGCAATATAACAAGAGTGAAAAATTTAAGGGGGTCTGAATACTTTGTGTCCCCACTGTATTTGCAACATATGTCTCAAGCGTATCTCGCGTGGCCAAAACATCACCCGCTTGGGCACCACATGCTTGACCAGACATATGTCGACCTGCCATGCAGTTTGTTGGTAAGCTCACCTAAAAGACCCACACCAAAGAACAAAGAGGACCTCTCCTTGCTCCTCATCAGCTGGGATCTCCAAACCCACTATACCTTCAGTCCTCACTGAGAGGAATGAAGGTGTAGAATTAGGTGTGTCACAGCCAAGTACTTGGGGGCAATCTACTATCTGTACACCGACGTCAGATTGTACCAGGCAAATTTCCCTGCCCCAGCTGCTGCACCGCCAAAAGAAGTTCACTCCCAGCCATCCACATGCCCAGCGTTTGAATGCTAGCTTGGCTAAATTTCTAGCACTTCAACTGCTGCCTTTTCAGTTGGTAGACTCTGCCCCTTCCGTGAGTTTGTGGAATGTGCGGTTCCTCAGTGGCAGGTTCCCAAACGCTACTTTTTCTCACGGAAGGCGATTCCGGCTCTCTACCGGCATGTGGAAGGCAATGTCTTGGCCTCGCTGGACAGGGCGGTCAGCGGTAAGGTGCATATTACCGCTGACTCATGGTCCAGCAGGCATGGACAGGGGCGTTACCTATCTTTCACCGCGCACTGGGTGACTCTTCTGGCAGCTGGGAAGGATGCAGGACAGGGTGCAGTAGTGTTGGAGGTTGTTCCGCTACCACGCCTCCAAAATACTTCTAGTGGTGATTCTGCCACACCTCTCTCCTCCACCCCCTCCTCTTCTTCTTCCTCCATGGCCTCTTCCTGTGCTGAATTGTTTTCGGAACCAGCGGTGCTCCGTAGGCGTTCAAGGGGCTACGCAAACACGCAGGCAAAAAGATGCCATGCTGTGCTTGAGCTGGTGTGCTTGGGGGACAGGAGCCACACTGGGGCAGAGATTCTGTCAGCTCTGCAGGGTCAGGTTCACAGGTGGTTGACGCCACGCCAGCTTAAGGCAAATATGGTGGTTTGCGACAATGGCACCAACCTCCTCTCCGCCCTCCGACAGGGACAACTGACCCATGTGCCCTGTTTGGCTCACGTCCTTAGTTTGGTGGTGCAGCGGTTCTTGGGCAGGTACCCAGGCTTACAGGATGTCCCGAGGCAGGCCAGGAAAGTCTGTGTGCATTTCCGCAGTTCATATAATGCCAGTGCTCGGCTGGTTGACCTACAAAAGGAATTTAACCTGCCCAAGAACTGCCTAATGTGTGACATGCCCACCAGGTGGAACTCCACGTTGGCCATGCTGCAGTGGCTGCACACGCAGCAGAGGGCCATCAATGAGTACCTGTGCGACTATGGCACCAGGACAGGGTCAGGGGAGCTTGTTTTTTTTCCCCACGCCAGTGGGCCATGATCAGGGATGCATGCACTGTCCTGTCACCATTTGAGGAGGCCACAAGGATGGTGAGCAGTGACAGTGCATGCATCAGTGACACTGTCCCCCTTGTCCACCTGTTGGAGCATACGCTGCGTGGAATAATGGACAGGGCACTTGAGGCAGAACAGAGGCAGGAAGAGGAGGACTTCCTTAGCTCTCAAGGCCCCCTTTATCCAGACAGTGTTCCTGCGTGCCCGCCGATCACACAGAAAGAGTAAGAGGAGGAGGAGGAAGAGGAGGATTGTGTCAGCATGGAGGTGGAGCCTGGAACTCAGCATCAGCAGCAGTCTTTAAGGGATCATTTACAGTTCCAAGAAACCCATGGACTTGTACGTGGCTGGGAGGAGGTGGCTGCGGATCATGTCGTCCTTAGTGACCCAGAGGACTCCGGACCGAATGCCTCAGCAAACCTACGCTGCATGGCCTCCCTGATCCTGCGCAAGGATCCTCGTATTCGTGGTATCAAGGAGAGGGATCAATACTGGCTGGCAACCCTCCTTCATCCACATTACAAGGGTAAGGTTGCAGACCTTATCTTGCCGTCGCAGAGGGAGCAGAGGATGAAACATCTTCGGGAGGCCTTGCAGAAAGGTCTGTGCAACGCATTCCCAGAGACTGGGAGGTTACAAACTCCTGTTCCTGGACAACTTGTTGCTGAAGCTTCGGTCAGTCAAAGAAGGAGCGGTGGAGAAGGTGGCTGTCTGACCGATGCATTCAGACAATTTTTTAGTCCGCAGCCCCAAGGTATGATCGGTTCCAGCAACCATTGCCAGCATCTGTTTTACATGGTGCAAGAATACCTAGGGACAAGATCTGACTTGGACACTTTTCCCACCGAAAATCCTCTGAGTTACTGGGTCTTGAGGATGGATCACTGGCCAGAGCTTGCACAGTATGCAATTGAGCTACTGGCCTGTCCTGCATCCAGCGTTCTTTTGGAACGCACATTCAGTGCTGCTGGAGGCTTTGTAACCGATCACAGGGTGCGCCTGTCAACCGACTCGGTCGATCGACTGACCTTCATAAAAATGAATCAGTCTTGGATCACCACCAGCTACCAAGCACCTGATGCTGATGTAACCGAATAATTTTTTTTGAAATGTCAGATGCCTTCAAGACTGCCTATGCTGATGCTGAGTGACTATCCTGTTATGCTGAGTGACTATCCTGTTATGCTGAGTGACTATCCTCTTCCTCCTCAATGATCATGCTGATAGCTTGTAAGAATATTTTTGGTTCTGGGCGGCGCCACCAGTGGCTAAGGCCCAATTTTTCAGCCCTTGTTTAACAGGGGCATGTAATTACAATTTTTGATGCAATATTTTGCAAGGAGGGTTCGTTGCTGCACTCAACTAGAGTTTTTGTGAATGGTTGCAGTGTTGTGGCAACAGCCCAATTTTTCAGCCCCTATTTAACAGGGGCGTGTAATTACAATTTTTAATGCAATACTTTGCAGCAGGGCTTGTTCCTGTGCCCCAACTAGAGTATCTGTGAGGGGTTGCAGTGTTGTGGCACCAGCACCAGTGCCTAAACCCCAATTTTTTAGCCCCTGTTTAACAGGGGCATGTAATTACAATTTTTGATGCAATACTTTGCAGCAGGGCTCGTTCCTGCGCTCCAACTAGAGTATCTGTGAGGGGTTGCAGTGTTGTGGCACCAGCCCCAGTGCCTAAGGCCCAATTTTTTAGCCCCCGTTTAACAGGGGCGTGTAATTACAATTTTTGATGCAATATTTTGCAGGAGGGCTCATTCCTGCACTCCAACTAGAGTATCTGTGAGGGGTTGCAGAGTTGTGGCACCAGTGCCTAAGGCCCAATTTTTCTGCCCCTGTTCAACAGGGACATGTAATTACAATTCTTGATCTAATATTTCACAGCAGGGCCCGTTTCTGCGCCCACCAAGAGTAACTGTGAGGACTTACAGTGTTGTGGCACCAGCACCACCAAAGGCCCAATTTTTCTGCCCCTGTTCAACAGGGTCATGCAAATACAATTCTTGATTTAATATTTCACAGCAGAGCCTGTTCCTGCCCCCACCAAGAGTAACTGTGAGGGCTTACAGTGTTGTGGCAACACCAACACCTAAGGCCCGAATTTCTGCAGAGTATATAGGGCAGGCCCTTACTTTCAAACATCCAACTTACAAAAGACTCCTACTTGCAAACGGAAGGAGACAACAGGAAGTGAGATGAAATCTACCCCTAGGAAGGGAAATTCTCTCCTATAAGAGTTAATATAGGAAAAACGTGTCTCCTCTCCACTGATGCTTTATCACCAATCCTTGTTTCACTAAAAACCCCAAACTGTCAAAAAAACATTTGTCATTGGGACAGAAAGTGAGGTGAAATCTCAAGAGGTGCACAGACAGCAAAACAAATGTCACAGGGGTGATAACCCTTCCCTATGTTTTCCAAAAAGCTAAAAAATAGATTTTTTTGGCTGGAGCTACACTTTAAAAATGTGCCAGTTCAAAATTACAAACAGATTCGATTTAACAACAGATCTACAGTCCCTTTCTTGTTTGCACCGCCTGTATACTGCTGTTCAGAGTATATAGGGCCCGGGGGCCCCACGCCTTTCCTTTTTTTAATTTGGGTGCGGGGTTCCCCTTATTATCCATACAAGGCCCAAAGGGCCTGGTAATGGATTGGGGGGGGGGGGGTTACCCATGTCGTTTGTCTCACTGATTTTCATCCATATTGCTGGGACCCGACATTACATTAAAGCCGCTATCAGTTTTAAATGACTTTTATTCATTTAAAAATGTCATTTTGTGCAGGGACTGTTCTAAGCACGGGAAACACGCGCCACTTTACAGGCATACTATAGACACCCCCCCAGGTACGATATTTAAAGGAATATTGCACTTTAAGCATCATTAAAATCACTTCTCCCGAAAAAACGTTAGTTTTTAGAACTTTTTTTGCATTGATATATGTCCCCTGGGGCAGGACCCGGATCCCCAAACCCTTTTTAGGACAATACCATGCAAATTAGCCTTTAAATTTAGCACTTTTGATTTTGAACGTTCGAGTCCCATAGACTTCAATGGGGTTCTAAAGTTCGCGCAAATTTTCGGTCCGTTCGCAGGTTCTGATGCGAATCGAACCGGGGGGTGTTCGGCTCATCCCTAAAAATGATATTTAGCTTTAAATACATGTAGCAATGGCCCCGATCCCTAGAGGCCTAATGGTGACCTCCAGAGTCAGGGAGAGCTGACTTCCTTCTTTGTAGAGTGGGTTACAAGGCGTGGTGGGTGTAATGCAAGCTGAAGTGATGGGCACCAGACACTTTTTGAATGCAAAGAGATTTATTGTCTTTTGAACAAAAACTATGGGAGAGAGGTTTAGGGCCAGGGCACCCTTAAGTAGATGCAACGACTATTGGCAGACTCCAAAACTTCTATAGGTAGACAGCTGTAGCCTCCAGTCGGACACCACTTCTTTATAGGTAGGATCGCTGTCTCCTATGGCAACAAATCTTGTAACGGTCACTAAAGGTAGTATTTAACTATTGGTGACACAAATAGTTCTCCTCGCACTCTACAGTCTCTCACTGTAGATCTTCACTCACTAAGCTCCCAGTCTCTCACTAGACTCTCAGACCCAATCGCCACTGGATCCCCTGAGCTCTTCCACTTCCATAACTCAGTATCTTCCTCAAGCGTCACTCCCCACTTCCCTGCTGGGTTCCTGGCTTGGCACTCACAGATACTCCCCAAGCGTCACCCCTGCTGACCCGCTAGGTCCCTGGCTTGGCACTCACTGATGCTCCTCAAGTGTCACCTCTGCCATCCCGCTGGGTCCCTGGCTTGACATTTGCTAAAGATTTGCCACTTCTTTACCGTCCCCGGCTGGTGAGAAAACTGCTCTGCTACTGACTTCAGCTTACTCACAGTGCTCTCCGGTACCAAGGTGGTTGGTCCTTTGGTCCTTTAGTGGCAACAGTTTCCCCTCTACCTCCGACCACAACTGGTTCCTGCAGTCCAAACCCTGTGCTGCTTCTCCTGCTTCTGGATAGCCAAGCAGCCCGATGTCCCTGGGATAGGCCTCAGGCTTTTGGCCTAGTAGCCCAGGGCAGCATAACACGCGTCCACCCAGACAGCCGTCCAGGTGGCACAGAACCCCGATCACCTGACTCCACCCAAATAAATAGGCTCTTCCAGCACACCAAGGGACTAAAGAAACCCCTGCCAATTGGCTGAAACACCCCATCCATCCATAGTCTGACCTTGCTACACCCTTGTCAATCTAATGCCACCAGCAAGCACCACCTAGTGACAGAAGAGAAAAGGTGCAGCAATCCAGAGTTACAGAGGAATCAGTGGATCTTCTAACAATTAGCCAGGATAATTAATACCTGACAAACTACATTTATTAGCAACCCTGCCTAAACACCAGGGTGCTATATACATACAGTATATATTATAAATTCCTTATATGATTGCCGCTGCCCCACCTGTTTTAAGTATGTTTTTCACCCTCTCTGTACATGGCCCCTTTAAGATCCAGGCCAGGGGAGGGGTTGGGTTATTTATATATATATTACACGTTGGTTGCAAGGTGGGCCTGACTTGACAAAGGAGAATACACCTCCGAAACGCGTCATTGTGGCAACCTTGACGTCAGTTCCTTCTTGGTTGCCTGTTTCCCTGTGTTTAGGTCCATTAGGCTGCATTCACATTTCTGCGTTTTGAATCCTGGGCAGATTTGCCACGATTCTGCCGCGATTTCAAAGCGCCGAGTTGTGAGTGACAAATCGCAGAAAGCACATTTGAGATGCGATTCATTAGAAGGGCACATAAAATGGCTCTGCAATTGCAAAACCCGCATCGCGTGAAGCTTGAGGCCCCAAAAAAAGTTCAGGAGCTACTTTTAGGTGCCATGCTTCGCACGGTGAGGGTTGCCACGATTGCAGCGTGAATTATCACGCAACAATTGCGGCAGAACCTCACCTCGATTTTAAGTGCCATTTAAATGAATGACATCGCAAATGTGCTCTCTGCGATTTGTCATTCACACCTCGGCACTTTGAAATTGAGGACAGAATTGTGGCAAATCTGCCCGCGATTCAAAATGCCGAGATGTGAATGTAGGTCTCATGCACACTGCAGCTCAAAAAAGCTGATTTTGAGCTTTTGTTTCTGTCTATAAAATCTTGAAGAAGCTTGTTCTTTTTTGTGCTCTCTCGCCTTTTTTATTGAGCTCTTCTAAGCTCTTTCAAGTTTCCTGTAGGAGCCGCTTCTTTGTGCTCCTTTGAGCTGCAGTGTGCATGAGCCCTTATGGAGCACAGCATTGGCTGGACCAGGTGCATGCATAGTAGTCGCTGCACGCCGAAGACCGGCTCCGGCAGCTTTCAGGGCACTCTAGCTGTCAGCGAGCCTCACTGGACTTTTGCTATCACCAGATCTTACAGCGGCCATTGTGGAGGAACGCCTCCTTCTGTTTTATGCCTCATTTTAATGGAATCATGTGAGTGCATTTATTTGTGTTTTTTAGTTAATGATCATTAAACTGGATTACACGAGGACAGCTTGCTCTCTCTCTCTCTTCCTTGTTTTGTTGCAGTTCTTGGTGTTGAAACAGACACATGGTATTCTACATGGGAAGGCCATGTGACAAAGTGACAATGCAAAAGAGCAATTGGGAAACAGTGTTGCCACTCTATAGCAGGAAGTCATACCTCCGAACTTTTGAACATCAGAATGGGGGACACTTGAGGAAGGAAGTAACCTTGCATGGTGCTCCGTGGCAAATGTGGGCATGGTCAAACTTCTGACAGTGGGAGGAGCTTAAGGGACGTCATTAAACATAACTCGGGCGTCCTTGTACCTAGAAAATATGCTTTTCTTATTGTTCCGCAAGCAAGAGTATCATGGATACATACAAACTCCAGAACATTCATTTAAAAAATAGAATAAAATCATGCAGGGTTTGGAGTGCATTACGTACAGAGTGCAAGGTTCTGGCATGAGCTATGTACAGTGTGCAGGGTCCTGGGATGAGCTATGAACAGAGTGCAGGGTTCTGGGGTGAGCTATGTACAGAGTGCAGGGTTCTGGGATGAGCTATGTACAGAGTGCAGGGTGCTGGGATGAGCTATGTACAGAGTGCAGGGTTCTGGGATGAGCTATGTACAGAGTGCAGGGTTCTGGGGTGAGCTATGTACAGGGTGCAGCACTCTGGGATGAGCTATGTACAGAGTGCAGGGTTCTGGAATGAGCTATGTACAGAGTGTAGGGTTTTGGGGTGAGCTATGAACAGAGTGCAGGGTTCTGAGATGAGCTATGTACAGAGAGCAGCATTCTGGGATGAGCTATATACAGAGTGCAGGGTTCTGGAATGAGCTATGTACAGAGTTCAGGGTTCTGGGATTAGCTATCTACAGAGTTCAGGGTTCCGGGATTAGCTATCTACAGAGTGCAGGGTTCTGGGATGAGCTGTGTACAGAGTGCAGGGTTCTGGGATGAGCTATGTACAGAGTGCAGGGTTCTAGGATGAGCTATATACAGAGTGCATTGTTCTGGGATGAGCTATGTACAGTGTGCAGGGTCCTGGGATGAGCTATGAACAGAGTGCAGGGTTCTGGAGTGAGCTATGTACAGAGTGCAGCACTCTGGGATGAGCTATGTACAGAGTGCAGGGTGCTGGGATGAGCTATGTACAGAGTGCAGGGTGCTGGGATGAGCTATGTACAGAGTGCAGGGTGCTGGGATGAGCTATGTACAGCGTGCAGGGTTCTGGGATGAGCTATGTACAGGGTGCAGCACTCTGGGATGAGCTATGTACAGAGTGCAGGGTTCTGGAATGAGCTATGTACAGAGTGTAGGGTTTTGGGGTGAGCTATGTACAGAGTGCAGCGTTCTGGGATGAGCTATGTACAGAGTGCAGGGTTCTGGGATGATCTATGTACATGGTGCAGGGTTCTAGGGTGAGCTATGTACAGAGTGCAGAGTTCTGGGATGAGCTATGTACACACTGCATGGTTCTGGGATGAGCTATATACAGAGTGTAGGGTTCTGGGATGAGCTATGTACAGAGTTCAGGGTTCTGGGATAAGCTATCTACAGAGTTCAGGATTCTGGGATTAGCTATCTACAGAGTGCAGGGTTCTGGGATGAGCTGTGTACAGAGTGCAGGGTTCTGGGATGAGCTATGTACAGAGTGCAGGGTTCTAGGATGAGCTATATACAGAGTGCAGGGTTCTGGGATGAGCTATGTACAGAGTGCAGGGTTTTGGGATGAGCTATGTACAGAGTGCAGGGTTCTGGGATGAGCTATGTACAGAGTGCAGGGTTCTGGGATGAGCTATGTACAGAGTGCAGGGTTCTGGGATGAGCTATGTACAGAGTGCAGGGTTCTGGGATGAGCTATGTACAGAGTGCAGGGTTCTGGGATGAGCTATGTACAGAGTGCAGGGTTCTGAAATGAGCTGTGTACAGAGTGCAGGGTTCTGGGATGAGCTATGTACAGAGTGCAGGGTTCTAGGATGAGCTATATACAGAGTGCAGGTTTCTGGGATGAGCTATGTACAGAGTGCAGGGTTTTGGGATGAGCTATGTACAGAGTGCAGGGTTCTGGGATGAGCTATGTACAGAGTGCAGGGTTCTGGGATGAGCTATGTACAGAGTGCAGGGTTCTGGGATGAGCTATGTACAGAGTGCAGGGTTCTGAAATGATCTATGTACAGAGTGCAGGGTTCTGGGATGAGCTATGTACAGAGTGCAGGGTTCTGAAATGAGCTGTGTACAGAGTGCAGGGTTCTGGGCTGAGCTATGTACAGGGTGCAGGGTTCTGGGATGAGCTTTTTACAGAGTGCAGGGTTCTGAAATGAGCTATATACAGAGTGCAGGGTTCTGGGATGATCTATGTACAGAGTGCAGGGTTCTGGGATAAGCTTATTACAGAGTGCAGGGTTCTGGGATGAGCTATCTACAGAGTGCAGGGTTCTAGAATTAGTTATGTACGGAGTGCAGGGTTCTGGGATGAGCTATGTACAGAGTGCAGGGTTCTGGGATGAGCTATGTACAGAGTACAGAGTTCTGGGATGAGCTATGTACACAATGCAGGGTTCTGGGATGAGCTATATACAGAGTGCAGGGTTATGGAATTAGCTATGTACAGAGTGCAGGGTTCTGGAATGAGCTATGTACAGAGTTCAGGGTTCTGGGATTAGCTATCTACAGAGTTCAGGGTTCTGGGATTAGCTATCTACAGAGTGCAGGGTTCTGGGATGAGCTATGTACAGAGTGCAGCGTTTTGGGATGAGCTATGTACAGAGTGCAGGGTTCTGGGATGAGCTATGTACAGAGTGCAGGGTTCTGGGATGAGCTATGTACAGAGTGCAGGGTTCTGACATGAGCTATGTACAGAGTGCAGGGTTCTGAAATGAGCTGTGTACAGAGTGCAGGGTTCTGGGCTGAGCTATGTACAGGGTGCAGGGTTCTGGGATGAGCTTTTTACAGAGTGCAGGGTTCTGGAATGAGCTATCTACAGAGTGCAGGGTTCTAGAATGAGCTATGTACAGAGTGCAGGGTTCTGGGATGAGCTATGTACAGAGTGCAGGGTTCTGGGATGAGCTATGTACAGAGTGCAGAGTTCTGGGATGAGCTATATACACACTGCAAGGTTCTGGGATGAGCTATATACAGAGTGTAGGGTTCTGGAATGAGCTTTCTACAGAGTTCAGGGTTCTGGGATTAGCTATCTACAGAGTTCAAGGTTCTGGGATTAGCTATCTACAGAGTTCAGGGTTCTGGGATTAGCTATCTACAGAGTGCAGGGTTCTGGGATGAGCTGTGTACAGAGTGCAGGGTTCTGGGATGAGCTATGTACAGAGTGCAGGGTTCTAGGATGAGCTATATACAGAGTGCAGGGTTCTGGGATGAGCTATGTACAGAGTGCAGGGTTTTGGGATGAGCTATGTACAGAGTGCAGGGTTCTGGGATGAGCTATGTACAGAGTGAAGGGTTCTGGGATGAGCTATGTACAGAGTGCAGGGTTCTGGGATGAGCTATGTACAGAGTGCAGGGTTCTGAAATGAGCTGTGTACAGAGTGCAGGGTTCTGGGCTGGGCTATGTACAGGGTGCAGGGTTCTGGGATGAGCTTTTTACAGAGTGCAGGGTTCTGGAATGAGCTATATACAGAGTGCAGGGTTCTGGGATGAGCTATGTACAGAGTGCAGGGTTCTGGGATGAGCCTATTACAGAGTGCATGGTTCTGGAATGAGCTATCTACAGAGTGCAGGGTTCTAGAATGAGCTATGTACGGAGTGCAGGGTTCTGGGATGAGCTATGTACAGAGTGAAGGGTTCTAGGATGAGCTATGTACAGAGTACAGAGTTCTGGGATGAGCTATGTACACAATGCAGGGTTCTGGGATGAGTTATATACAGAGTGCAGGGTTATGGAATTAGCTATGTACAGAGTGCAGGGTTCTGGAATGAGCTATTTACAGAGTGCAGGGTTCTGGGATGAGCTATGTACAGAGTGCAGGGTTCTAGGATGAGCTATATACAGAGTGCAGGGTTCTGGGATGAGCTATGTACAGAGTGCAGGGTTTTGGGATGAGCTATGTACAGAGTGCAGGGTTCTGGGATGAGCTATGTACAGAGTGCAGGGTTCTGGGATGAGCTATGTACAGAGTGCAGGGTTCTGGGATGAGCTATGTACAGAGTGCAGGGTTCTGGGATGAGCTATGTACAGAGTGCAGGGTTCTGGGATGAGCTATGTACAGAGTGCAGGGTTCTGAAATGAGCTGTGTACAGAGTGCAGGGTTCTGGGATGAGCTATGTACAGAGTGCAGGGTTCTAGGATGAGCTATATACAGAGTGCAGGTTTCTGGGATGAGCTATGTACAGAGTGCAGGGTTTTGGGATGAGCTATGTACAGAGTGCAGGGTTCTGGGATGAGCTATGTACAGAGTGCAGGGTTCTGGGATGAGCTATGTACAGAGTGCAGGGTTCTGGGATGAGCTATGTACAGAGTGCAGGGTTCTGAAATGATCTATGTACAGAGTGCAGGGTTCTGGGATGAGCTATGTACAGAGTGCAGGGTTCTGAAATGAGCTGTGTACAGAGTGCAGGGTTCTGGGCTGAGCTATGTACAGGGTGCAGGGTTCTGGGATGAGCTTTTTACAGAGTGCAGGGTTCTGAAATGAGCTATATACAGAGTGCAGGGTTCTGGGATGATCTATGTACAGAGTGCAGGGTTCTGGGATAAGCTTATTACAGAGTGCAGGGTTCTGGGATGAGCTATCTACAGAGTGCAGGGTTCTAGAATTAGTTATGTACGGAGTGCAGGGTTCTGGGATGAGCTATGTACAGAGTGCAGGGTTCTGGGATGAGCTATGTACAGAGTACAGAGTTCTGGGATGAGCTATGTACACAATGCAGGGTTCTGGGATGAGCTATATACAGAGTGCAGGGTTATGGAATTAGCTATGTACAGAGTGCAGGGTTCTGGAATGAGCTATGTACAGAGTTCAGGGTTCTGGGATTAGCTATCTACAGAGTTCAGGGTTCTGGGATTAGCTATCTACAGAGTGCAGGGTTCTGGGATGAGCTATGTACAGAGTGCAGCGTTTTGGGATGAGCTATGTACAGAGTGCAGGGTTCTGGGATGAGCTATGTACAGAGTGCAGGGTTCTGGGATGAGCTATGTACAGAGTGCAGGGTTCTGACATGAGCTATGTACAGAGTGCAGGGTTCTGAAATGAGCTGTGTACAGAGTGCAGGGTTCTGGGCTGAGCTATGTACAGGGTGCAGGGTTCTGGGATGAGCTTTTTACAGAGTGCAGGGTTCTGGAATGAGCTATCTACAGAGTGCAGGGTTCTAGAATGAGCTATGTACAGAGTGCAGGGTTCTGGGATGAGCTATGTACAGAGTGCAGGGTTCTGGGATGAGCTATGTACAGAGTGCAGAGTTCTGGGATGAGCTATATACACACTGCAAGGTTCTGGGATGAGCTATATACAGAGTGTAGGGTTCTGGAATGAGCTTTCTACAGAGTTCAGGGTTCTGGGATTAGCTATCTACAGAGTTCAAGGTTCTGGGATTAGCTATCTACAGAGTTCAGGGTTCTGGGATTAGCTATCTACAGAGTGCAGGGTTCTGGGATGAGCTGTGTACAGAGTGCAGGGTTCTGGGATGAGCTATGTACAGAGTGCAGGGTTCTAGGATGAGCTATATACAGAGTGCAGGGTTCTGGGATGAGCTATGTACAGAGTGCAGGGTTTTGGGATGAGCTATGTACAGAGTGCAGGGTTCTGGGATGAGCTATGTACAGAGTGAAGGGTTCTGGGATGAGCTATGTACAGAGTGCAGGGTTCTGGGATGAGCTATGTACAGAGTGCAGGGTTCTGAAATGAGCTGTGTACAGAGTGCAGGGTTCTGGGCTGGGCTATGTACAGGGTGCAGGGTTCTGGGATGAGCTTTTTACAGAGTGCAGGGTTCTGGAATAAGCTATATACAGAGTGCAGGGTTCTGGGATGAGCTATGTACAGAGTGCAGGGTTCTGGGATGAGCCTATTACAGAGTGCATGGTTCTGGAATGAGCTATCTACAGAGTGCAGGGTTCTAGAATGAGCTATGTACGGAGTGCAGGGTTCTGGGATGAGCTATGTACAGAGTGAAGGGTTCTAGGATGAGCTATGTACAGAGTACAGAGTTCTGGGATGAGCTATGTACACAATGCAGGGTTCTGGGATGAGTTATATACAGAGTGCAGGGTTATGGAATTAGCTATGTACAGAGTGCAGGGTTCTGGAATGAGCTATTTACAGAGTGCAGTGTTCTGGGATGAGCTATGTACAGAGTGCAGGGTTCTGGGATGAGCTATGTACAGAGTGCAGGTTTCTGAGATGAGCTATGTACAGAGTGCAGCATTCTGGGATCTGGGATCAGCTATGTACAGAGTGCAGCATTCTGGGATCAGCTATGTACAGAGTGCAGGGTTCTGGGATGATCTATGTACATGGTGCAGGGTTCTAGGATGAGCTATATATAAAGAGTGCAGGGTTCTGGGATGAGCTATGTACAGAGTGCAGGGTTTTGGGATGAGCTATGTACAGAGTGCAGGGTTCTGAAATGAGCTGTGTACAGAGTGCAGGGTTCTGGGCTGAGCTATGTACAGAGTGCAAGGTTCTGGGATGAGCTTTTTACAGAGTGTAGGGTTCTGGAATGAGCTATATACAGAGTGCAGGGTTCTGGGATGAGCTATGTACAGAGTGCAGGGTTCTGGGATGAGCTTTTTACAGAGTGCAGGGTTCTGGAATGAGCTATGTACAGAGTGCAGGGTTCTGGAATGAGCTATGTACAGAGTGCAGGGTTCTTGAATGAGCTATGTACAGAGTGCAGGGTTCTGGGATAAGCTATGCACAGAGTGCAGGGTTCTGGGGTGAGATAAGTACACAGTGCAGGGTTCCCTTTCACATGTTGTGCAGTCCTGCAGTCTTGGGTCCTGCCATGGTGGCAGAAGGCCAGGGCCCACTGCGACCTTTGCTGGTAGGTCCACCAGTGGTGTCAGTGTGGACTGTGAATGGTCTCAGTCAGTACAGCAGTGGACGTGGTCGGTACGGCAGTGGACGTGGTCAGTAGGGCAGGGGACATGGCCAGTAGAGCAATGGACATAATCAGTGGACAGTATCAGGAGTTTTTCATTTTTGCTATTTTTACCATTATATTTTATTTTACAATTTTATTTTTTATATATTTTTTTACAATTTTTGATGGGAGTGGGTGGCAGTGGAGGGCAGTATGATGGAAGGGGTGGCAGTGGAGGGTAGTATGATGGGGTGGAGGGCAGTATGATGGGAGGGGTGGCAGTAAAGGGCGGTATGATGGGGTGAAGGACAGTATGATGGGAAGGGGTGGCACTGGAAGGCAGTATGATGGGAGGGGTGGCACTGGAGGGTAGTATGATGTGAGGGGTGGCAGTGGAGAGCCGTATGATGGAGGGAGGGCAGTATGATGGGAGGGGTGGCAGTAGAATGCAGTATCATGGGGTCGAGGGCAGTATGATGGGGTGTGGCGGTAGTGGAGGGCAGTATGATGGGGGTGGCAGTAGAGGGCAGTATGATGGGGTGGAGGGCAGTATGATGGAGGGGGTGGCAGTGGAGGGCAGTATGATGGGAGGGGTGGTAGTGGAGGGCAGTATGAATGGGAAGGGGTGGCAGTGGAGAGCAGTATGATGGAATGGGTGGCAGTGGGCAGTATGATGGGAGGGGTGGCAGTGGAGGGCAGTATGAATGGGAAGGAGTGGCAGTGGAGAGCAGTATGATGGAAGGGGTGGCAGTGGGCAGTATGATGGGGTAGAGGGCAGTATGATGAAGAGCAGTATGATGGGGGTAGTGGAGGGCAGTATGATGGGAGGGGGGTAGTGGAGGGCAGTATGATGGGAGAGGGGGTAGTGGAGGGCAGTATGATGGGAGAGGGGGGTAGTGGAGGGCAGAATGATGGAAGGGGGGCAGGGGACATGGTCAGTAGAGCAATGGATATTGTCAGTAGGGCAGTGGACATAATCAGTGGCCAGTATCAGGAGTTTTTCATTTTTGCTATTTTTACCATTATATTTTATTTTACAACTTTATTTTTATTTATTTTTTTTACAATTTTTGATGGGAGTGGGTGGCAGTGGAGGGCAGTATGTTGGAAGGGGTGGCAGTGGAGGGTAGTATGATGGGGTGGAGGGCAGTATGATGGGAGGGGTAGCAGTAGAGAGCAGTATAATGGGGTGGAGGGCAGTATGATGGAGGGGGTGGCAGTGGAGGGCATGGCAGTGGAGGGCAGTATGAATGGGAAGGGGTGGCAGTGGAGAGCAGTATGATGGAAGGGGTGGCAGTGGGCAGTATGATAGGGTGGAGGGCAATATGATGAAGAGCAGTATGATCGGGGGTAGTGGAGGGCAGTATGATGGGAGGGGGGTAGTGGAGGGCAGTATGATGGGAGAGGGGGTGGTGGAGGGCAGTATGATGGGAGAGGGGGTTAGTAGAGGGCAGAATAATGGAAGGGGGGTAGTGGAGGACAGTATGATGGGAGGGGGTGGTAGAGGGCAGTATGATGGGAGGGGGGATAGTGGAGGGCAGTATGATGGGAGGGGGGTAGTGGAGGGCAGTATGATGAGAGGGGTGGTAGTGGAGGGCAGTATGGTCATGGGAGGGGGAATAGTGGAGGGCAGTATAATTGGAGAGGGAGTAGTGGAGGGTAGTATGATCACGTGGGCTAGTGGAGGGCAGTATGATGGGAGGGGTGGTAGTAGAGGGCAGTATGATGGGAGGGGGTAGTAGAGGGCAGTATGATCATGGGAGGGGGGATAGTGGAGGGCAGTATGATGGGGGTAGTGGAAGGCAGTATGATCATGGGAGGGGGGACAGTGGAGGGCAGTATGATGGGAAGGGGGTAGTGGAGGGCAGTATGATCATGGGAGGGGGGTAGTGGAGGGCAGTATGATGGGAGGGGGGGGAGTGGAGGGCAGTATGATCATGGGAGGGGTGGTAGTGGGGGGCACTATGATGGGAGGGGGGTAGTGGAGTGCAGTATGATGGGAGGGGGTGGTAGTGGAGGGCAGTATGATGGGAGGGGGTAGTGGAGGGCAGTATGTTCATGGGAGGGGGATAGTGGAGGGCAGTGTGATGGGAGGGGGAGTAGTGGAGGGCAGTATGATCATGGGAGGGGGGTAGTGGAGGGCAGTATGATGGGAGTGGGTAGTAGTGGAGGGCAGAATGATGGGAGGGGGGTAGTGGAGGGCAGTATGTTGGGAGGGGGGTAGTGAAGGGCAGTAAGATCATGGGAGGGGGATAGTGGAGGGCAGTATGATGGGAAGGGGGTAGTGGAGGGCAGTATGATCATGGGATCATAGTTCAAAGCGAGTTTCGGGGCTCCACTCGTGGTGACCCCTGTAAGCTCCCTGGGACATATCCCTGCGGCTCATGTAACTATTTTAAGTACATGGACCGCAGGAAAAACATATGTTTACCCAATGGTAATCTTTTTACCCCTCGACACTTTTCTGTCAAACCATTGGAGTGGTTTATCTCCTGTAGTGTAGCTGCGGATGTTACTATGTAGAAAAAAACATCCAGAATCTATGGCAAAGGATTTATCGTCACATTAGGGCCATGAAAGCCAGTGATCCTGACTCACCTTTGGGGAGACATGTAGCACAGGTTCATAGTGGTGTGTTCCCTAAAATATCCGTCTTTGTTGTGGACCGTGTCCACCCCAGCACTAGAGGAGGAGACTTTGACAAGGTTCTCCTTCAATGGGAGCTGAGATGGATATCAAATTTGAATACTACTTTTCCACCAGGCCTGAATGAGGCTTTTAATACCAAACCATTCTTACCATGTTTTTCCTCTGGAGGTTTTGATAGGGACTTGTAAATCTATGCTCTGCTCCATCTATAGGCTGTAGGCCTCATCTTTTTAAATCCTCGATCTTTTAATTAGTTCAACCCTTTTTTCTCCCACTTTTCTGATACATTTTGTATGCTTTCATAGTCACTCGTTATTGTCTGTTTCACAAACTCCGGCATAAACTGTAACCTTTGTATTATTTAGATTTACAGGCGATGGCTGATTCCTCCGCTCTCCTTGCTCCACCATACCTTATGTTTGTACTATTCTATCTGACATGGCAGCATTGTATTGCCCGCTCCTTGATGCATCGAGGCTCCCTGGCACAGGGGGGCCCCCTGGTGTTCAATTCGCCAGGGGGACTTCCCTCGGGTATGTTCAAGCTTGGTACCTCCCCCATACTTCCTTTATTAGCCAGGTAAGGTTGTAATTACTTTTGCTGCACAGCCCGAATGACACACATGCCTTCTGTCTCTGCAACACAGGATATAGAAACCCAGACAGGTGAGCACTATCTTTGGATGTCTCCAAGGGGTGTTACATGCGTTACTTATATTGTCTCTATATTGAGCCAATTTGTGGCTTTTTTGCAAACATACCTATTTTATTACTTTTTCTTTTTATGATAGGTATATATGTCCAGGCCATTTTGGCTTAATTCCTGTGAGCATTGATGTGTTGTGCAGTGAGGCGAACGCTTCTGCCTTTTCAACACATAGCCTTTGTACTGTGTTGATGATACCTGGAACCATGCAACACTGAATTGGGTGAGGCCTTCCAAGGGTCCTGCCTCTCCACCCCCCCATATAGAATATCTTATGAGTTCTGTGAGCAGATGGTGGACCGGAATAGGAAGGTTAAAGCCTCGCCTTGTGTCATTTTATCTTGCTGTGCAAAGAGACACGAACTATGTAAGTACCCTTTGCAAAATGTTGATGTCATACTATGCTCATGAAATGGCGAAAAAACAGCCATTATATTTATACTACTTTATCTATTCTGTATTTTGTATTACTTTGCTTTTTCTTTTGTTAATAGAATAAAACAGCATACTCCAGTTCAACCCCTGAAGAAGGAAATATACACTATACCATCTATCCAAAACATGTTGGGTACACTGCAAACACATTTTAGTCGACTACAGGTCTAGACCCCATGTGTATGTTAGTAATAACTCTGTGCTGTTTATATATTTTTTGGTGTCATATACTAATATTTTTTAGGTATTTCTACTCTTTGTATACCAGTCTATGTTTCTATGTATTTTCAATAAATTTTGTACATTTTTTATCCCTTTGTATGATCTGGTTTCACTTCCCATTCCCATACAATCCCTGGGGCATTTCCCTTTTTGCGTATGATCATGGGAGGGGGTGGTAGTGGAGGGCAGTATTATCATGGGAGGGGGGATAGTGGAGGGCAGTATGATGGGAGGGGGAGTAGTGGAGGGTAGTATGATCATGGGAGGGGGGTAGTGGAGGGCAGTATGTTGGGAGGGGGGTATTGGAGGGCAGTATGATCATGGGGGGGTAGGGGAGGGCAGTATGATGGGAAGGGGGTGTCATGAATAGGTGTGACCAGAATCGTGTGATCTGCGACAGAGGACACCAAAACATATATAAGTGAGTAATATAAAGTTTATTAAAGATAAGTGGTAAATAAGTAACACCCCAAATACAAATAGTGCTCAACCAACCAACAGAAACCCACAGACAACAGATAATTATATACAGCCAAGAGAAGTACCAAAATCAACACATAAGAAAGGCAAGGGTCATACACAGCAGATCAGCAGATGGACAAAGGGATGTTCCAGAAAAATAAACGTAAGCCAGGCCAAGGTCATAAACAGGGAGTCAGCAGATGAGGACAGTGAACAAAACAAGACAGGGAGAGGATGGATGGATAGACTGCAGGGCAGGGATGCAAGGTAACAGGGGGGACCGGATGGGGATCAGGACAGGGAGACAGGATCAGGTACACTGGTAACAGGTTCAGGTTACAGGAACAGGCTCAGGATCAGGATCAGGATCAGATAACAGGCTAGCAGGTCTGGGCGCAAGGACAAAACCAAGGCAAACATGTGAGTGCTTGCCGGGTATTTATATGCCTGTAATTGGCCTCAAGTGACACCTGATTGCAGGAGGTGCTGTCTGCTCCACACTGTCAGGATCCATCCGCTGGTGGATGCCAGTGCTGCGGCCTAAAGATGACATAACATCAGCAGGGAAAAGCTCTCCTGACAGTTCCAAACTGCCAGGAGACACCTGCTGGTGCACCTCAGTACTGCACGCCAAATGACAGATATTACCAGCGGATGGAACTTTTCCTGACAGTACCCCCCTCAAAGGAGCGGCCTTCGGATGCTCCAACTGGTTGTAATTGTCCATAGTCTATGGCATCAAGCAGAACAATGGATGGGGATACGTCAGGCTGGGCAACAGGCACTTCAGGCTGGGCCTCAGGCACTTCAGGCTGGGCATCAGGCACATCAGGGCAGACAGCAAGCACATCAGGGCAGACAGCAAGCACATCAGGGCAGACAGCAAGCACATCAGGGCAGACAGCGGGCTCCGGGTCATTGAGCTGGGTAGCAGGCTCTGGGTCGTCAAGCTGGGCAGCAGGCTTCGGGTCATCGAGCTGGGCAGCAGGCTTCGGGTCATCGAGCTGGGCAGCAGGCTATGGGTTATTGAGCTGGACAGCAGGCTCCAGGTCATTGAACTGGGCGGCAGGCTCCGGGTGATCGAGCTGGGCAGCAGGCTCCAGGTGATCGAGCTGGGCAGCAGGCTCCGGGTGATCGAGCTGGGCAGCAGGCTTCAGGTCATCGAGCTGGGCGGCAGGCTCCCGGTCATCGAGCTGGGTGGCAGGCTCCGGGTCATCGAGCTGGGCGGCAGGCTCCGGGTCATTGAGCTGGGCAGCAGGCTCTGGGTCATCAAGCTGGTCGGCAGACACTGGAACATCAGGCCGAGCAGCGAGCACTGTAACAGCAGGCTGGGTAACGGGCCCCGGATCAACGAGCCGGACGCCGGGTACTGGCTCAGAAAGCCGGATGATGGACACTGGCATGACAGGCTGAGACATGGGCGCCAAAATTTCAGGCTGAGACTGGGACACCGAGTCTTCAGGCTGGAACATCGGATCTTCAGACTGGCACACCAGGACTTCAGACTGGGACACCGGGACTTCAGACTGGGACACCAGAACTTCAAGCGGGGACAGCAGGCATGGGCACTTCAAGCTGGGCAGCTGGCACGGGCAAATCAGGCTGGGTAGCAGACAGTGGCACATCAGGCTGGGCAGCAGGGAGGGACATATCAAGCTGGGCAGCAGACAGGAACACATCAGGCTGTGCAGCAGACAGAGGCTCATCAGGCTGGGCAGCAGACAGAAGCTCATCAGGCTGGGTAGCAGACAGGAACACATTAGGCTGGGCAGCAGACAGAGGCTCATCAGGCTGGGCAGCAGACAGGAATACATCAGGCTGGGCAGCAGACAGGAACACATCAAGCTGGACAGCAGAGGCTCATCAGGCTGGGCAGCAGACAGGGATACATCAGGCTGGGCAGCAGACAGAGGCACATCAGGCTGGGCAGCAGACAGAGGCACATCAGGCTGGGCAGCAGACAGAGGCACATCAGGCTGGGCAGCAGACAGAGGAACGATAGGCTGGGCAGCAGACAGAGGAACATTAGACTGGGCAGCACACAGAGGCACATCAGGCTGAACAGCTAACATTGGCACGACAGGCTGAACAACGGACACTGGCACAACAGGTTAAACAGTAGGCACATCAGACTGGTCGGCAGGCATTGAAATATCGGACTGGAACATGGACACAGGAACATCAGACTGGGGCACAGGAACTTCAAGCTGGATAGCAGGCAGAGAGTTGGCAGGATTAGGTGGGTTATCAGGTTAAGCTGACATGAAGGCAGACTGGTGCAGGTTGGTTGGTGTGGAAGCAGGTTGAGTTACTGGCAGGATCGTGTGAGTGGGGAAGAACTTCCGTTTCTTCTTGGGTTTAGCCACTGAAGTTTTATAGGTGACTGCAGGGCTGTAAGAAAGGGATGGAGCTGGTTGAAAAGAAGGGCTGGAATAGGGTAAAGCAAAGGGAACAGTGGCTGGAGGAGGTTTCTGTGGGACTGGGAGACCGAATCTTCAGGCTGGAACATCGGATCTTCAGACTGGCACACCGGGACTTCAGACTGGGACACCGGGACATCAAGTGGGGACACAGGCACCAGAACTTAAAGCGGGGACACAGGCACATCAAGCTGGGCAGCAAGCATGGGTACATCAAGCTGGGCAGCAGGCACAGGCACATCAAGCTGGGCAGCAGGCACGGGCACTTCAAGCTGGGCAGCAGGCATGGGCACTTTAAGCTGGGCAGCAGGCACCGTTACTTCAAGCCGGGCAGCAGGCATGGGCACTTCAAGCTGGGCAGCAGGCACGGGCAAATCAGGCTGGGTATCAGACAGTGGCACATCAGGTTGGGCAGCAGAGAGGGACACATCAAGCTGGGCAGCAGACAGGAACACATCAGGCTGGGCAGCAGACAGAGGCTCATCAGGCTGGGAAGCAGACAGGGATACATCAGGCTGGGCAGCAGACAGGGATACATCAGGCTGGGCAGCAGACAGAGGCTCATCAGGCTGAGCAGCAGACAGAGGCTCATCAGGCTAGGCAGCAGACAGAGGCTCATCAGGCTTGGCAGCAGACAGGAACATATCAGGCTGGGCAGCAGACAGAGGCTCATCAGGCTGGGCAGCAGACAGGAATACATCAGGCTGGGCAGCAGACAGGACCACATCAAGCTGGACAGCAGACAGAGGCTCATCAGGCTGGGCAGCAGACAGGGATACATCAGGCTGGGCAGCAGACAGAGGCACATCAGGCTGGACAGCAGACAGAGGCACATCAGGCTGGGCAGCAGACAGAGGCTCATCAGGCTAGGCAGCAGACAGAGGCTCATCAGGCTGGGCAGCAGACAGGAACATATCTTAGATTGTAAGCTCTAAGGAGCAGGGCCCTCTGATTCCTACTGTATCAAATTGTATTGTATTTGTACTGTCTACCCTCAAGTTGTAAAGCGCTAAGTAAACTGTTGGCGCTATATAAATACTGTATAATAATAATAATAATAATAATATCAGGCTGGGCAGCAGACAGAGGCTCATCAGGCTGGGCAGCAGACAGGAATACATCAGGCTGGGCAGCAGACAGGACCACATCAAGCTGGACAGCAGACAGAGGCTCATCAGGCTGGGCAGCAGACAGGAATACATCAGGCTGGGCAGCAGACAGGACCACATCAAGCTGGACAGCAGACAGAGGCTCATCAGGCTGGGCAGCAGACAGGGATACATCAGGCTGGGCAGCAGACAGGGATACATCAGGCTGGGCAGCAGACAGAGGCACATCAGGCTGGGCAGCAGACAGAGGCACATCAGGCTGGGCAGCAGACAGAGGCATATCAGGCTGGGCAGCAGACAGAGGCACATCAGGCTGGGCAGCAGACAGAGGCATGTTAGGCTGGGCAGCAGACAGAGGCACATCAGGCTGAACAGCTAACATTGGCACGACAGGCTGAACAGCAGACACTGGCACAACAGGTTGAATAGTAGGCACATCCGATTGGTCAGCAAATATTAAAACATCGGACTGGAACATGGACACAGGAACATCAGACTGGGGCACAGGAACTTCAAGCTGGATAGCAGGCAGAGAGTTGGCAGGATTAGGTGGGTCATCAGGTTCAGCTGACATGAAGGCGGACTGGCGCAGGTTGGTTGGTGTGGAAGCAGGTTGAGTTACTGGCAGGATTGTGTGAGTGGGGAAGAACTTCCGTTTCTTCTTGGGTTTAGCCACTGAAGTTATATAGGTGACTGCAGGGCTGTAAGAAAGGGATGGAGCTGGTTGAAAAGAAGGCCTGGAATGCGGTAAAGCAAAGGGAACAGTGGCTGGAGGAGGTTGCTGTGGGATTGTTACAGGCAGTATAGAAGAGGCAGGTGGATTAAAAGGCAGGATATGTGCAGCGGGTAGAAACGGGATATTGGTAATTGGTTGGAAGTGAAGTATATTGGGCTGTGACTGAGGTTGCCGTGAGTGATGGGGAAAAGACGTTTAGGCAGGCAGGTGTCTAAATAGCAGGTCCGGGTTGTGGAGAGCTGACAGAGGCTGGAAATAATAAGTCTGACTATGCCTGTAGTACAGGTTGAACAAAAATGGGTTTACATACTGTACTGCCTGTCTAACCAGGGACTGCACTGAATCTATACAATCCACTAGCACCTGTTTAGGACAAGCTGAATAATGCTCCAGAAAGTATACAGCATCATCCTCCAACAGCCATACCAGAGACTCCACCTGATCACTACTGAAGGGGGAGAAAAATTGTCACTTCCTTTAGGACTGCTAGACAAGGCTAGCTCAGCACGCACCTGTATCAGGGGCTGAACGTTTTTAAACAGTAATCTACCCTGATCAACCAGAGAATGGGCCAGACAGATACACTCCAGGAGCTGATCCCTGGCCCACTCTTTCAATACCAATACAATAATTCTTATCCTCCAACACCAGTAAGGCAAGGAGAACAACTGTTTCTGATTTCATTTTAGCAGTAACAGCACTACAATGGTTCCCCCTGCGCAGTCACTTCTTGTCAGAGATGGCCTTGGTTTTCTGTCATGAACAGGTGTGACCAGAACCGTGTGATCTGCGACAGAGGACACCAAAACGTATATAAGTGAGTAATATATAAAGTTTATTAAAGATAAGTGGTAAATAAGTAACACCACAAATACAAATAGTGCTCAACCAACCAACAGAAACCCACAGACAACAGAAAATTACATACAGCCAAGGGAAGTACCAAAATCAAACACGTAAGCAAGGCCAGGGTCATACGCAGCAGATCAGCAGATGGACAAAGGGATGTTCCAGAAATATAAACGTAAACGAGGCCAAGGTCATACACAGGGAGTCAGCAGATGAGGACAGGGAACAAAACAAGACAGGGAGAGGATGGATGGATAGACTGCAGGGCAGGGATGCAAGGTAACACGGGGGACCGGATGGGGATCAGGACAGGGAGACAGGATCAGGTACACTGGTAACAGGTTCAGGTTACAGGAACAGGCTCAGGATCAGATAACAGGCTAGCAGGTCAGGGCGCAAGGACGAAACCAAGGCAAACATGTGAGTGCTTGCCGGGTATTTATATGCCTGTAATTGGCCTCAAGTGACACCTGATTGCAGGAGGTGCTGTCTGCTCCACACTGCCAGGATCCATCCGCTGGTGGACGCCAGTACTGCGGCCCAAAGATGACATAACATCAGCAGGGAAAAGCTCTCCTGACAGTTCGAAACTGCCAGGAGACACCTGCTGGTGGACCTCAGTACTGCACGCCAAATGACAGATATTACCAGCGGATGGAACTTTTCCTGACAGGGGGTAGTGGAGGGCAGTATGATGGGAGGGGGGTAGTGGAGGCAGTATGATCATGGGGGGGGGGGGGGGGGGGGTAGTGGAGGGCAGTCTAAAATGGTACTAGCAAGGTGTACCTAATAAAGTGGCCAGTGTGTGTAGGTTGGAGGAGTCCTTCAGCAGTTCAAAGCACTAAAGGAGAGGAGAGTTAAAGTTAAGTTAAAGTGATTGCAAAGTCTTGGTTTTTTTTTTAGTTAAAAATAACAAACATGTTTTACTTACCTGTTCTGTGCAGTGGTTTTGCACTGAGCAGCCCGGATCCTCCTCCTCTTCTCGGGTCCTTCTTCTGTGATCCAGGCCCCTCCCTCCTGTTGAATGCCCCCACAGTAAGCAGCTTGCCATGGGGGCACCTGAGCCGAGCCACAGCTCCCTGTGTCCTGTCAGATACGAAGCTGTGGCCCGGCCCCACCCCCACCTCCTTTCTCTCCTCATTGGCTGACTGACTTTGACAGCAGTGGGAGCCAATGGAACCATGCTGCTGTCTCAACCAATGAGGAGGGAGAGTCCCGGGCAGCTGAGACACTCCTGTAACATCGCTGCATCTAGATGGACCTTTGTGAAGTATTAGCGGGGGCTGCTACACACAGAAGGCTTTTTATCCTAATGCATAAAATGCATTAAGATTAAAAAAACTTTCTTTTTTTTGTTTCATACATTTTTAAAAGCTTTCTGCCTTTACAACCACTTTAAGTGTCATGAAACCCAGATTATGAAAAACTCATTACATGCTACATAACAGAGTGTTCACACTTAAAAGCCACTAAAGCATTCATTTTGTGTAGAGTAAAATATACTTGGTTGATCCTGCCTTCAGCTGTCCCTCCCATCTAATCTGTGTCCCCACTGCAGACTGAGATTGTGTATAGACCAGCTGGTGTCCTCTACGGAGCATGCTTAATTTCAATTCCCTTCTAAGCTCTTAATTTCCTCCTTTTTCGTATTTGTGCAGCCCATATGACTGAAGAGGCACACATGTGGGCATATACACAAATTAAAAAAATAATTACATTTCTCCCGCCTCCTCCTTCCCTCCTCCCTCCTCCTCCTCCTCCTCCTCCCTGAATAAGCAGAATAGGGGCATGATCGAAGATTCCTCTAGGTAGGATTTGCACCTTCGAAACCCTCTGCAGCACTGCCCGCGTAACAAACCCCAGGTCAATGCGGGAGAGGGTCCGAAAGGTGGACGAATGGCATGTAAACATTCTAACAGAAGGATTATAATGCCACCATGCGTCAATAAGTTCAAATGTATTGGCCCACTGCATAAGATCGGGAGTCCTACGATTCGACTGGTGGAGCCTGTCTGCATCCGGAGACGGAACCAAATTATAGTCCCCCAGCAACATAACATATGGAGTATCATATTTTATAACTATACGCATAATATCATACAGGAGGGACATATCTGCAGGGGGCGGGAGATAAAGTCCCACAATCACATATGAGGTATTAGCAATTATCACATGCATGATGACATATCTTCCGCCTGGGTCAGTTTTAACATCCTGAAGCTGAAATGAAAGGGATCGGTGTACCAAAATACTTACTCCCCGAGAGTAACTGGAGTATGTAGCGTGATAATGTGAGCCCACCCAGGCCCTTCTGAGGCCAAGGACTCGGGATCCCACTAGGTGGGTCTCCTGTAATATACAGATGTGCGGGGCATACTTTTTTAGATAATTGAAAACTAGAGAACGCTTAACAGCCGAATTCAGTGCCCGGACATTCCAGGAAAGTATTGAAAAACTAGCCATAGTACGTATATAGAAGAGCAATGAAGGGGCAGTAACTACCACCCTGCCCCAATTTCGGGGGCAGGGTCAACCACCTAGGCGGAAGACCAGACACCATTGTCCACAGCCACATGAGCTGCAGGACTATCCTGTCACATAACTCTGTACCACAGCCAAAGATGAGGGTTATTACTACAGAGAGAGCATGAGAAAAATTCACCGTGAAAAACAAAAAAACTAAAACAAAACCAAAACCAACAAGGGTCAGCAACGGCTGCCCACCCCACCCCCCACCCCGCAGACCCTTGAAACTTGGATAATGCATAGTTCCCCAAACCCCGGATTTTGCAGCTAGGGGGCATGCATGCAGACTTGATGTCCGCCACCACCCACCGATCTTTCTGATGAGAGCCAGAGCAGCGGTCTGCCTATGTAAACAAGGCAGATGACCGTTCTGACAGGAGAGAAGGCATGGTTCCTGTGTTCCCGCAAAGCAGGGACATGGATCCATGTCTTCCCCTAGTAAAAGCACCTCCCAGACTGTATTAACCACTTAAGGACCAGCCTTATTTTGGATTTTAGGTGTTTACATGTTTAAAACAGTTTTTTTTGCTAGAAAATTACTTAGAACCCCCAAACATTATATATGTTTTTTTTTCTAACACCCTAGAGAATAAAATTGCGGTCGTTGCAATACTTTTTTTTTCACCGTATTTGCGCAGTAAAGCGCGTTATATAAGTGCGTTATAAGCGCACTTTTTTTGGAAAAAATTCACTTTTTTGAAAAAAAAAAATAAGACAGCAGTAAAGTTAGCCCAATTTTTTTTTATATTGTGAAATATAATGTTACGCCAAGTAAATTGATACCCAACATGTCAGGCTTCAAAATTGCGCCCGCTCGTGGAATGGCGTCAAACTTTTACCCTCAAAAATCTCCATAGGCGACGTTTAAAAAATTCTACAGGTTGCATGTTTTGCGTTACAGAGGAGGTCTAGGGCTAGAATTATTGCTCTCGCTCTACTGGTCGCGGCGATACCTCACATGTGTGGTTTGACCACCGTTTTCATATGCGGGCGCTACTCACGTATGCGTTCGCTTCTGTGCGCGAGCTCGTCGAGACGGGGGGGTTTTTAAAAAAAAAAATTTTTCATTTTTATTATTTATTTTACATTATTTTATTTTTTTTACACTGTTTTAAAAAAAAAATAAAAATTGTGTCACTTTTATTCCTATTACAAGGTATGTAAACATGCCTTGTAATAGAAAAAAGCATGACAGGACCTCTTAAATATGAGATCTGGGGTCAAAAAGTCCTCAGATCTCATATTTACACTAAAATGCAATAAAAAAAAATAAAAAAAAAGTCATTTAAAAAAATATGCCTTTAAGAGGCGTGGGCGTAAGTGACGTTTTGACGTCGCTTCCGCCCAGCAATGTCATGGAGATGAGTGGGCGCCATCTTAACCTCACTCGTCTCCAGGCAGAGGACGGAGACAGATGCAATCGTCTCCACCGCTACCAACGGCTCCGGTAAGCGGCAGAGGGCACCGGATCGCGATAAAAGTGATCTCGCGGCGAATCCGCCACAGGGACCACTTTTATCAGAGAGCCGGCCGCCAAACGAAAACGGGGATACCGGGGTTATGGCAGCTAGCTGCTGGCATAACAACGGTATCCCCCTTCAAAGTTTGGACGTACATCGTCGTGCGGTGGTCCGGAAGTGGTTAAAACACTGGCTAGACACACATTGAACCCTTTGATCGCCCCTGATGTTAACCCCTTCCCAGCCAGTGTCATTAGTACAGTGACAGTGCATATTTTTAGCACCGATCACTGTATTAGTGTCACTAATCCCCAAAAGGTGTCACTTAGTGTTAGAATGTTCGCCGCAATATCACAGTCCTGCCAGAAGACGCTGATCGCTGCCATTACTGGTAAAAAAATAAATATATAAATAAAAATATCCTATAGTTTGTAGACGCTATAACTTTTGCGCAAACTAATCAATATACGCTTATTGTTTACCAAAAACATGTATTGGATATTTTTTATAGTAGAAAGTAAAAATTTTTTTTTTTTTTTTTCAAAATTGTCAGTCTTTTTTTGTTTATAGCACAAAAAATAAAAAACCCAGTGGTGATCAAATACCACCTTGAAAGCTCTATTTGTGTGGGAAAAAAGGACACAAATTTTATTTGGGTACAGCGTTGCATGACTGCGCAATTGTCAGTTAAATTAACGCAGTGCTGTATCACAAAAAATGGCCTGATCACGAAGGGGGTAAATCTTCTGATGGCCGCCCTTTGAACACAGAGTCCTTCAGACTCGGCTGATCACAGATCAGGGTAAAGGGCCAATCACAGTGACTCTTTAACATGTGATCAGCTGTCAGCCAATGACAGCTGATCACAGGATGTAAACACAAGCCGGTTATCGGCTTTTCTTTTCTCACACTGACAGCGTGAGGCGAGAAGAAGAAAGACGATAAGTGGCTTCTGTTAAGGGACATCGGATACCAACAGTGCTTTCAATCAGTGTCTCATCTTCAGTGCCACTTATCAGTGCTGCCTATTAGTGCTACCTCTCAGTGCCGCCTATCAGAGCCCATCAGTGCCACCTATCAGAGCCTATTAGTGCCGCCTATCAGAGCCCCTCAGTGCCACCTGTCAGTGAAGCCTCATCAGTGCTCACCAGTGCTGCCTCATCAGTGCCCATCAGTGCCACCTATTAGTGCCCATTAGTGAAGGGGGAAATTTACCTATTTGCAAAATTTTATAACAAACTATTAAATTTGTTCTTTTTCAAGATTTTCGCCCTTTTTTTTTGGTTAACAAAAAATTAAAATCCCAGTGGTGATTAAATACCGCCAAAAGAAAGTTCTATCTGTCTCAAAAAAATGATTAAAAATGTAGTTTGGGTACAGTGTTGCATGACCGCGCAATTGTCATTCAAAGTGTGTTGGTGCTGAAAGCTGGCCTGGGCAGGAGGGGGGTAAAAGTGCCCAGTAGGCAAGTGGTTCAAGAGGAGGTCCGCCCACCCCTGCAAAAATTAAAAGCCAGGAGACAAATGAGCGGAAGTTCCACCTACCGGTGGAACTCCGCTTTAATGATGCTTTAAAAACGCTCCCCAAATGCCTATTTGTTTTAAAGGGGAGTGGCATACCACTAAATAAACAATGTGAGGTGGAAGGCAGAAGCATGGATTCCTCCCTAGGCCTTATCTCATGTCTGGCCTCCTGCAGGTGATGCTAATGTGTGAGCAATTATTAGCTGAGCAGAGAAAGAGAAGGGCATCAAGATGCTATTCTGTACATCCAATCGTCTCCCAGAGATATTCTAAAGGGCACTTTCATGTCCCGTATCATGATTTACACACCTACCCTCAGAAGATGATGTCAGCCATCTTCAAGCAGCACAAACAGGAAGTGCAAAGAATGAAATGACTGCAGGGCATTGTGGGACATTATATTCCTCCTGCATGATTTTTCTTAACCACTTAAAGTAGAACTATAAGCAAAACTTTTTTTTTTTAATTTTGGATAAAGCAAGGGAGGGTTATAACCCCTGTCAGATTTGTTTTCGCCATCTGTGTCCCATTGCAGAAATTTCCCTTCACTTCCTGTCCCATAGCCAAACAGGAAGTGAGAGGAAATCCCTGCAAATTAAGGGAATTCCTTGGGGGCCCCCAGGTCACTAGAACTAATGTCCCCATTGATAGATTTCCCGTCTGTTACTTTTCTGGGGACAACCCAAAATGTGGGATTTTCTTTTACTTTCACTTTTAATGATAATGGTAAACAAGACAAATAGGGGGGATCTCCTCAATGGGGGCACAGACAGCAATAAAAACTGACAGGTGTTCTAATCCCTCTCCACTCTGTCCAAAACTAAAAAAAAATGTAGTTATACTTTAAGGACCAGGCCTATTTCTGACATTTGTTGTTTACAAGTTAAAATCAGTATTTTCTAAACAAGGACCTTTATGGTGGGATCATCAGGGATTATTTGAATAAAAGATGCAGATAAAATGTTGAAAAGAAATTTTGAAACATCATTAAAACCATTTTTTTATTATTTATAGTCAGCGGCGGCCGGTCCATAAGGGGTGCAGGGGCGCCACCCCCCTAATCTCCATGCACTGGCTCCTGATGTCCATGTGGGGTGCCGGACGCATGGATTTTTACGAGTTTTTTTTTTTTTTTTTTTTTAGAAGCACACGATTAGAGCCCTAATTGGCTTCAAAAAGGTTGGACTTGGGGCACCCCGAGCCCACCGACTTGTGACATTAGCAAATGTTGATACGCTATTGTCTTGCTGCTTCTCCTCCTGGCCAATCAGGACAGGAAGTGGGTCCTAAGATCGGATTGACCGGGAGGAGAAGCGACTGGATTGGCCAGGAGGACAAGCGACCGGATTGGCCAGGAGGAGAAGCGACCAGATTGGCCAGGAGGAGAAGTGACCGGATTGGCTGGGAGTAGAAGCCATGGTAGCCGGGGGGAAGCCACCCGTGACCTGGATGGGGTAAATGCAGGGCTGGCGGGCGGGCAGGCGGAGGGTGGGGGGGTTTATTTGCTGCCCCTCCAAACAAATGGAGCACCAGCCGCCACTGTTTATAGTGCTGTCTGTGTTTCCTGATTGAGCTTCTGGTATAGTTCACACCACATGCGTGCCAGTGCTTTTTTTTCTGCATCCAAAACACATAGAAAGTAGGTTACATGGATTTGAATGGCATCGTTCACACCAGGGCTTGCAGTTCCAGTGCGTTTCAGTTCCAGAAAAAGAAGTAGAACATGCTGCATTTTCATACCTCCCAACTTTTTTGAGATGGGAATAAGGGACACCTATCAGCAAAAGTATGCAGGCATAAGACACACCCCTTGAAAATTGTACAAAAAAACAAGATTGGTTAAACCCACAAGTATTTTTTTTACCACTACTATTCCTTTATATTGGCTTTTGGAATTTACAAATGCAGCAATTTAGAAATTGGATGAAAGGTTTAGCGCTAGAAAACCCTTTTTGATAGACAAAAGGTGCATTTTTAATACAGCTATATAGATCAGACCAAAATGAGGGACAAATGAGGAGGAAAGAGGGACAGAGAGACTTTGTTCCAAATCAGGGACAGTCCCTCGAAATCAGGGACAGCTGGGACAGGGACTTTTGTGAATAAAAAAATAAGACAGCAGTAAAGTTAGCCCAATTTTTTTTTATATTGTGAAATATAATGTTATGCCAAGTAAATTGATACCCAACATGTCACGCTTCAAAATTGCGCCCGCTCGTGGAATGGCGTCAAACTTTTACCCTCAAAAATCTCCATAGGTGACGTTTAAAAAATTCTACAGGTTGCATGTTTTGCGTTACAGAGGAGGTCTAGGGCTAGAATTATTGCTCTCGCTCTACCGGTCGCGGCGATACCTCACATATTTGGTTTGACCACCGTTTTCATAAGCGGGCGCTACTCGCGTATGCGTTCGCTTCTCTGCGCGAGCTCGTCGGGACGGGGGGTTTTTAAAAAAAAAATTTTATTTTTTTTTATTATTTATTTTACATTATTTTATTTTTTTTTACACTGTTTTCAAAAAAAAAAGCATGGCAGGACCTCTTAAATATGAGATCTGGGGTCAAAAAGTCCTCAGATCTCATATTTACACTAAAATGCAATTAAAAAAAAAAAAGTCATTTAAAAAAATATGCCTTTAAGAGGTGTGGGCGGAAGTGACGTTTTGACGTCGCTTCCGCTCAGCAATGTCATGGAGACGAGTGGGCGCCATCTTAACCTCACTTGTCTCCAGGCACAGGACAGAGACAGATGCAATCGCCTTCGCCGCTACCGACGGCTCCGGTAAGCGGCGGAGGGCACCGGATCGCGATAAAAGTGATCTCGCGGCGAATCCGCCACAGGGACCACTTTTATCAGAAAGCCGGCCGCCGAACGAAAACGGGGATACCGGGGTTATGGCAGCTAGCTGCTGCCATAACAACGGTATCCCCCTTCAAAGTTTGGACGTACATCGTCGTGCGGCGGTCCGGAAGTGGTTAAAACACTGGCTAGACACACATTGAACCCTTTGATCGCCCTTGATGTTAACCCCTTCCCAGCCAGTGTCATTAGTACAGTGACAGTGCATATTTTAAGCACCGATCACTGTATTAGTGTCACTAATCCCCAAAAAGTGTCACTTAGTGTTAGAATGTTCGCCGCAATATCACAGTCCTGCCAGAAGACGCTGATTGCTGCCATTACTGGTAAAAAAATAAATGAATATATAAATAAAAATATCCTATAGTTTGTAGACGCTATAACTTTTGCGCAAACTAATCAATATACGCTTATTGTTTACCAAAAACATGTATTGGATATTTTTTATAGTAGAAAGTAAAAAATTGTTTTGTTTTTTTTTCAAAATTGTCAGTCTTTTTTTGTTTATAGCACAAAAAATAAAAAACCCAGTGGTGATCAAATACCACCTTGAAAGCTCTATTTGTGTGGGAAAAAAGGACATACATTTTATTTGGGTACAGGCAGGCATGTACTGGCCATCGGGACTACAGGGAGTTTCCCGGTGGGCCGATGGCTCAGTGGGCCGGTTTCAGTGACAGCCTGTTAAAGTAATGGCTGCGCGGCTCGCCCCTCAATTTCACGCAGTGATGTGAGAAGGATGAGAAAAATACAGAGGAGAATACGCAAAATAATAAAAGAGGTTAGTGAGGACTCCTTATGTTGTGCTACTTATGTTTTTTTTGCACAATTGCGTATAGTTTATATACTGTTTTTGTGCTTGTTTGCAAAATTAAAGTGGGCCGGTCTGGATGAAGTCCAGAGCCAAATTTTTGTCCCAGTCCAGCCCTGGGTACAGGCGGAGGGTGGGGGGGTTTGTTTGCTGCCCCTCCAAACAAATGGAGCACCAGCACACGATTAGAGCCCTAATTGGCTTCAAAAAGGTTGGACTTGGGGCGCCCCGAGCCCACCCACTTGTGACATTAGCAAATGTTGATACGCTATTGTCTTGCTGCTTCTCCTCCTGGCCAATCAGGACAGGAAGTGGGTCCTAAGATCGGATTGACCGGGAGGAGAAGCGACCGGATTGGCCAGGAGGAGAAGCGACCGGATTGGCCAGGAGGAAAAGCGACCAGATTGGCCAGGAGGAGAAGTGACCGGATTGGCTGGGAGTAGAAGCCATGGTAGCCGGGGGGAAGCCGCCCGTGACCTGGATGGGGTAAGTGCAGGGCTGGCAGGCGGGCGGGCAGGCGGAGGGTGGGGGGGTTTATTTGCTGCCCCTCCAAACAAATGGAGCACCAGCCGCCACTGTTTATAGTGCTGTCTGTGTTTCCTGATTGAGCTTCTGGTATAGTTCACACCACATGCGTGCCAGTGCTTTTTTTTCTGCATCCAAAACACATAGAAAGTAGGTTACATGGATTTGAATGGCATCGTTCACACCAGGACTTGCAGTTCCAGTGCGTTTCAGTTCCAGAAAAAGAAGTAGAACATGCTGCATTTTCATACCTCCCAACTTTTTGAGATGGGAATAAGGGACACCTATCAGCAAAAGTATGCAGGCATAAGACACACCCCTTGAAAATTGTACAAAAAAACAAGATTGGTTAAACCCACAAGTATTTTTTTTACCACTACTATTCCTTTATATTGGCTTTTGGAATTTACAAATGCAGCAATTTAGAAATTGGATGAAAGGTTTAGCGCTAGAAAACCCTTTTTGATAGACAAAAAGTGCATTTTTAATACAGCTATATAGATCAGACCAAAATGAGGGACAAATGAGGAGGAAAGAGGGACAGGGGGGACTTTGTTCCAAATCAGGGACAGTCCCTCGAAATCAGGGACAGTTGGGAGCTATGTGCATTTTTCCTGCACAGAACTGTACTGGAATGCAGTAAAACACATCAAAACGCACCAGAACACACTGGAATGCATCAAAAACACATCAAAAAGGAAGAAAAAAAGAGAAAAAAAAAAGCACCTGGAACGCATCAAAAACACGCATGCAGAAACGCATCCAGGATAGATCTGGAGGATGTTTTTGTGGTGTGAACCAGCCCTAAATGTCATGTGTGACATTTACTGTATAATTATACCACAGTGATGGAGAGAATTTTCTGTGTGATGTGGGTGGATTTAGTGTACACAGATGCCAACACACCCTCACAGGTCCCAAGTCACACATTTCGTCATTAAATGACAAAATAGACTTTTTTTTAATAAACCAACCAAACCCTCTTCATTCCAATGATGTCCCCATGTATAGAGTGTGTCAGAGCGTGGCGTCAATCTGTCATATTTCAGATGTGTATTCATACGTTAAAATATTTGACAGGCGCAACACTATCCCTTTCTACATTATATCATTGTATTATTATTACTCTATGTAACGACACCCCGAGTGTGAAAGGGGTTAAAGTCGTTTAAGACATTCCATTTCCGAACACAAAGGCAGCTACCGAACACTCCGATCAGCCGAACAAGGAACCCATACAAATAATTCTCCCCCAAATACGAGACAAGGCTCTGTCTTGAGGTTCAAGCAGGAATGAATCTTTATTCAAACACATGTTATACAGATCCCACTTCAAAACACTTCCCCCCACCCTTGGAAAACAGGGTGGGTTAAACTGTCCAATGACAATGGACACACAGGTCAGGTGTGTTCAACTTCTCATCAGTAAACAGTCTTAACAGGGGGGCTGCTGGAGGCATCCCCCTCCCTCCATAGAGATAAACATCCCAGAATTAAGGCAGACAGACACAATAGAACATTGGAATACAGCCACACCCCAAACCAGTGCAGCAAACAGTACACAACACAATGAGACAGCACACATTATATATACATATATACAGCCATGAGTCTGATTGGCACAGATCATAGTGGGGTTCTCATTCACCCTGTGCCCCTATTAGTGACTCCCATCACAATGGCATATCCCGAGTCCCCAGAGTCTGTGTGTCCTGGGGGACATGGACCTGAATCTAAAGTAACACCACTCAAGGGTCCCCAGGCACACAGCTCACAAAGAGCACCGTTCCCCCAAATGCCAGGGCCCATAATCGGTCGGCAAGAGGCTAGAATTTAGTCCCCTCCAAAAGCCTGTGCCAGGTCTATCACACTCTAAAAAATATTTATTGAAACAGCAATGACCATGTCTCCATGCAGTCAACCATCTTGTGCCACTGAGCCATCATGGCATACTGTACACCCACCGGCCACTTTATTAGGTACACCTGGTTAATTGCTTGGTAGCACAAAGTTAATCAGCCAATCACATGGCAGCAACTCAACGCATTTACGCATCTAAACGTGGTGAAGATGACTTAGCATCTGAATGAACAAGAAAGGGGATTTAAGTGACTTTGAACGTGGGATGGTTTTTTGTGCCAGACGAGCAGGTCTGAGTATTTCAAAAACTGCTGATCTACTGGGATTTTCACGCATAACCACAAAAATATCCAGTGAGCGGCAGTTGTGTGGAGGAAAATGCCTTGTTGGTCAGAGGAGAATGGGCAGACTGGTTCGAGGTGATAGCAAGGCAACAGTAACTCAAATAACCACCCATTACAACCAAGGTATGCAGAATACCATCTCTGAATGCAAAACACATCGATCCTTGAAGCAGGTGGGCTACAGCAGCAGAAGACCGCACCGGGTGCCACACCTGTCAGCTAAGAACATGAAACTGAGGCTACAACTTGCACAGGCTCAACAAAATTGGACAATAGAAGATTGGAAAAACTTTGCCGGGTCTAATGAGTCTCGATTTCAGCTGCAACTTTAGATGGTAGGATCAGAATTTGGCATAAACAACATGAACATGGATCCATCCTGCCTTGTATCAACGGTTCAGGCTAGTGGTGGTGTAATGGTGTGGGGGATTTTTTCTTGGCACACTTTGGGCCCCTTATTACCAATTGAGCATCGTTTAAATGCCATGGTCTACCTGAGTATTGTTGCTGACCATGTCCATCCCTTTATGACTACAGTGTCCCCATCTTCTGATGGCTCCTTCCAGCAGGATAATGCACCATGTCACAAAGCTCAAATCATCTCACTACTGGTTTCTTGAAAATGACAATGAGGTCACTGTACTCCAATGGCCTCCACAGTCAGCAGATCTCAATCCAATAGAGCACCTTTGGGATGTGGTGGAACGGGAGATTCACATCATGGATGTGCAGCCGACAAATCAGCAGCAACTGTGTGATGCTATCATGTCAATATGGACCAAAATCTGTGAGGAATGTTTCCAACACCTTGTTGAATCCATGCCATGAATAGGGCCATCTTTAATATTGATTGCGCCCTGGGCAAACATTTTTTTGCCCCCCCCCCCCCCCATTCTGAGACATACAAAAAATAGCAGGTGGACTTAGAATCAGTTTACTGCAGCAGATCACGCAGTGATTGCAATTGGTTGCCAGAGGTTACAGCCTATCCTTATCGCTCACTGGCTAGTGCATGTAAATAGCTATCACTCAAAGATTACCTGAATGATGCATGTGGATGCGTCTCCAAGTGGGTCTGATGCCCAGGGTGGTAAGACCTTGACACATCATTTCTGCTTGCCGATTGGTTGCTAGAGGTTACTGCACATGATTAGAGCTCACTGATTGGTTGCTAGGGGTTACAGCACATCATTACCCTTCACTGAACAACTGGCACATTAATACAAATACTACAGGAGATGATCAGAGACTGCAAATATACTGCAGGAGTTGACCAGAGACTGTGGACATGCTACAGGTGACAATCAGAGACTGCGGACATGCTACATGCCCCTGGACCTCTCTGTTTCCCAGCCAGTATACAGAGTGTGGGGCCTGAAGCTTCACTGACACTCCCACTCCGATCACTGCTCTCACTACAGCCACTCTGCTGTGTTCCGAGCATACAGGCTGCAAAGGGCGGGGTCAGAGCATCAGTGGAGCTCCCGGCCCCGCCCCCTCTCTGCTGGCTAGCTCAGGACACAGCCTCCCGTGTCTTCTGTGCGCTCTGCAAAACATCACCGGGCCCCAATTTGCGGGTAGCGCGGGCTCAATGCTTTGGGCCCAGGGCATGTGTCCTGTTTGCCCTGTGTTAAAGATGGCCCTGGCCATGAAGAATTAGGGCAGTTCTGATGACAAAAGGGGGTCCAACCCGATACTAGTGTAGTGCTGGGATTTTAGCCAACTAATGAAAGGCAGTATGTAATGCTATTAGATTAGTGGTTGGTTCCCTCTAGTGGTCAGCTCATCTCTGTGAAATAAGACTGTTGTTCCTCACATAAGAGCATGGGACAAAACATAAACAGGAAGTGACTTAAAAGTTGATCTGCAAAGGACTTGCTTACCCACAGTGCTCCACTTACCTACCCACAGGGCCAAGTTACAAAATTGCCTGGTGGGTAGTACTATATAAAGGACATGTGTGGCACGTGGGTTCTCTCTTCTTCCTGGGATGCGAGACCTGCCTGCAGGGACCTGTGTGGGAGTGTTTGCCTGCTTGGCGCGGAACGGAGTTGATGCCACCAGAGAGGTCTTTGAACACAGTGTGCTGGAGGCGTGTGTGATCGGATCGGAGGATCCAGGGAGCCTGAAGGAGCCTAATGACAGCCATCGTTCATCTGACGGAGCGGTGCAGTGTGCCGGAGCCCAACTGGAAGCGGGGCTGAGATCACAGAAACGTAGCAGTACAGCTGTCCAGACCTGGTGTGGTGAGAGGGCTGTTGCCCAAGATTTATATAAAGTACTTAACACGGTATAGACTAGTTTCGGAGTGTTGCTGAGACCTGCAGTTCTACGTAGTGGTCTCGGTAAAATAGACCGCGTTTAACCAGGCCTTAAAGCCTGTACTCCACTGGACATTGGCTGACGGTCCAGTCGCATTCTCACAACAAGAAGGTTACAAGGGTGTTGCATAATTGAGTTTACTGTTATCTACTACTTTATATTACTCTGCCATCTGCTCACTCACTGGAATACAAATACTGCAGTATAATATGGCTAGCTGAAGAAAGAAGACAAGAGATTATACTATTCACTATAAGGCCTTCTAATTCTGTTGCATACTCTAAGAACTGCATTGCACTGCAGGGGGGAGCTCTTGAGCATCTATACAGTCTTGTATTGTTTTTCCTAGTACTGGACAGTGTGCTGCAAGTCTGGTGTGTGTTTGTGTGGTTGCACTGGAAGTGGGAAGGTGCCCAGTGTCAAGGTCTTACCACCCTGGGCATCAGACACACTTGGAGACGCATCCGCATGCATCATTCAGGTAATCTTTGAGTGATAGCTATTTACATGCACCTAGTTTACTATTGTTCTGAATCTGTGCATCCGAATTGTTATTGTAATTACTGTCTTAGACCAGCCTTCAGTAAACGCACAGTCTGGTTAAAGTATAATTGGTGTGAGACTTTGTTTATTCTCATAGCAGGTGGAGCAACGGATACCCAGGTGACATTAGAGGTACAATATATGTATATTGCTATTGTTGAGTTGTTCCATGTTATTGGGTTTCACACCAACACTGTTACACAGCTGTGTCAAGTGGGTTGAGAATATTCATTGGGGGGTGGAAGAGCAGAGTACAGGCCTGATCAATTACCAGCAGCTCCTTAGGGGGTAAGTCCTACACTAGCAAGGTGTACCTAATAAAGTGGCTGATGAGTTTATATACGGGAACTAAATCAGGACAATAGGCCTCTTCAGAGATAGAAATCACCAGACTGAAAAGGCCACCTAACCAGTTCACTCAATGGAAACTACAGAGTATTGTAAGTGAACACATGGTGCTTTGCCTTGGCTTTTGATCACATGGCAGGCACGGAAGGAAGTTAAATGCAGCATGTTCCCCACAAAATGTATTTACTCTCTTTTACCAGCTTTAGGTTGAGGTGGTTCTGCACTGAAATCAATCTGGCTTCAATTTGTTGGGTAACTGACCTAAAACAAGGATACGGCTATGGATGGAAAAATCACTTTTGTAGTCACCGCTACTCCAGTGATCTCCACTAGCTCCTGGGTCCCATGCTGAGTGGCTGCATTATGAGCACTGGAGGTTGGCTGCTCAGTAGAGAGGCCATTCAGAGAATGCTTTGCAATTTGTTTTATTTTTGCAAAGCTTTCACTGATTGGACGAGGTGGTAGTAGTGATATCACCTTGTCCAATTAGGGAACACTTTGCATTCATTCAGAAAATGCAAAGCATTCTATGAATGGCCCTGGTGCTTACTGGCCGACCTCCTGTGTTCACAATGAAGCAGGGCAGTGGCTCAACACGGGACCCAGAAGCAAGTGGAGATCACTGGAGTAGTGGTGTCTAATTCAGTGATTTCCAGCTTGCAGGGGCATCAGCCAGGTATTGTATATACATAGTTACATTGGTCCAAGCTGGTCCAATGTAACTATGTGTAGAATATCCATACCATGAATTCATCTTTTTTTTTTTTTTTTAACCAAAGAACATGTTTATTGTTGTCAAAAAACATCATACAAATGAAATACATGTCATGTCATCAGCAGAAAAAATAATGGACAATGTGTATATTCAAGCATACATTTCCAACGCTATCTTTATAAAGCTAGGGAGATGTAGATAGGTACATAACTAAAACGTTATTTCTAGATTAGCCATTTACACAGTGCTATTTATATTAAACTGGACTTTTCCCAGGAGATATTCTTAAAACAGTAAATACTTTAGCCTCCCCAATCTTACAGCAATCCACTAACAATCATGTAATACAGGTATTGGTATTAGCTAGCCATGTGCCCCATATTTTATGGTACTTTTTTGGGCATCCCCTGTGGATATAGAGTACTTTTTTTATATGGCAAGGACACATTTACATCCCTGAAACAGTCTTGGACAGTGGGAGAGATGGTTCTCATCCAATTTTTGGCGATTAATTTCCTAGCACTAAACAATGTTTCACTAAGGAGTGCAGTCATTGGCCTCGACATGGTGTCTGGGAGTAAACCCAGTAAGCACGGCCTGGGGTCTAGTTGTAATGGTGAACCCATATGGTCATGGAGGAATTTTATGATCTGTGTCCAGTAGTCAGTTATCACTGGGCATGACCAGATTAAATGGAAAAAGGAGCATGGAGTGCCTAGACATCTTGGGCAATTTAGATTTTGATTTGGGGAAAATTTGGCTATTCTGGCGTAAGGTAGGATTTATGAATCATGTATAATTGAGTTAGACGTTCAGATAATTTAGGTGAGGTTTTCCGTACATTTTCCAGTATATTTTCCCAATCAGTATCATCTATCTGGCCTAGGTCTGCTTCCCATCTGATTCTTGCTGTATCTACTATTCTGGCATTTGTTCTAGTACGTAATGCAGTGTACAGAGTAGATATAAGTTTTTCTGGAGAGGAACCTGTGATTACGTCTACCAATGGGAGCATTTGTGGGTTGGGGAAGCCATTTGCAAATTGTGTCTGAAGTGCGTGTTTCAGTTGCAAGTAGCTAAATTGCATGTTAGAGGGGAGGTCAAATTCTTCACAAAGTGTTTGGAAGTGTCTTACCCCGAATATAGTGATAACCTGGAAAAGGAACACTATCCCCTTAGCAGCCCACCTAGTGGCTCCAGGTAAGAACAGCAGTTCCCCCAAAAGGGGATTGTGCCATAAGGGTGTATGTGAATGGAAAAAGTCAGCACCGGATATTTTAATCGCTTTTTCCCATATGTGACGATGCTGAAGCAGCAGTGAATGCTGTCCTGTATTTGTCTGTTTCTTGCTCCCTTTCCGAAATAGGACTTGTAATGGGGAATACATATCATTATTTGGTCTTTCACATACCAGTGTTTGGTACCTAAGTTCGTCAGTCTTATGAATATAGTAAAAATGTGAAAGCTGTGCAGCTATGTAGTAAGTGTATAAGTCTGGTATGGCCGCTCCTCCCGATGAGGTTGGGTTTTTAATCGTGTTCCAAGCCAGTTTATGCCTAGTGGACCCCCATATGAATGAATTGATGATTTGGTCCAACTTTTTGAAGGTCTCTAGTGGGATTAGTACCGGGGAGGTCCAAAACATATATAGAAATTTTGGCAAAAGTACCATTTTAAATAAATTGATTCTCCCCATTACTCCTAAGGGAAGCCTTGCCCAAGACTGTGTACGAGATTTTAGAAAGGGGAAGAGTGGTTCAATGTTGTTGGCTATATATTCAAGGGGGTCTCTTGTAATTGTCACGCCCAAACATTTGATAGCGGCAACTCTTTGTAACGGGAGGGAGGCCGCACCAGAGGAGGGAGGTGAGAGATCAAGGGGGAGAATCTGTGATTTGGACCAGTTCATGCTTAATCCCGAGTGTTTCCCGAATTCCCCAATGATTTCAAGGACTTTTTGGAGAGAGGGGCCAGTATCCTCTAAATAAAGGAGCATGTCGTCTGCGTATAAGCTCAGTTTTTCTGTCAGGGATCCCATGTTCAGTCCTCGTACATGTGGACTTAGCCTAAGTGAAATCGCCAGGGGTTCCACTGCCAGGGCATAAAGCAGGGGAGATAGCGGGCAACCCTGTCGGGTTTCTCGGCCCAGGGGGAAGGGGTCAGATGTGTATCCATTCACTACCACTCTAGCTGAGGGGGAGTAATATAGTAATTTTACCCATTTAATAAAGTTGGGCCCGAATCTGAACCCCCTGAGGCATTCCCACAGGTACCCCCACTCCACCGAATCAAAAGCTTTCGCGGCGTCTAACGCCACCACCGCCCTATCCCCCGTATTCTCATGATGCGCTTGAGCATTCATGTATAATCGCCGCAAGTTCATGACTGTATTTTTGCCAGACATGAACCCCGTCTTATCTGGGTGTATTAAGGAGAGAATACTGTGGTTAAGGCGCATGGACAAAATTTTTGCTAGAATTTTAATGTCCGCCTGAAGGAGCGAGATTGGGCGGTAGGATTCTAGGTGGTGGGGGTCCTTGCCTGGTTTGGGGATTACAATAATTACGGCTTGACGAAGGGATTCAGGGAGAGCTTCAGACTCGAATATATGGTTGTAAAGTACCAATAATTCAGGGATAAGTATTTCCGAATAGGCTGCATAAAAGTCAAGTGGTAAACCGTCACTTCCAGGAGCTTTAGCTGGTGCAAGGGATGCTATAGCGAGTGCTATTTCATCTGACGTAAGGGGGGCCTCTAGTTCTGTAAATTGGGATTCAGATAATTGGGGAAAGGGGATGTCTTTAAGCAAGGCCTGGGTTTCTTGTGCAGTGGTCTGTACCTTTGAGGAGTATAAGTCTGTAAAGTATATTTGAAAAGCTTTTGCAACTGTTGGGGGGTCTGAGTATGCGACTGAGTTGGGGCCTAGAAGTGTAACCACTACTGGTGGACTCGTGTCTTGACGAGTAAGATATGCTAGTAATTTACCCGCGCGTTCTCCTTGTGCAAAAATTCGTTGCTTCAAGAAGAAAAGCTTCTGCTTAGCCTTTTCAAAGTGCAGCTGGTCTACAAGACGGGTTTGGAGCTTAAGTGCTGAAACCCTTTCCTGCGAAGGATCATTTTGGAACTCCCTGGTAATCAAATCCAATTTATCAGAGGCCTGACGCAGAACAGCTTTGGAAGCGGTTTTGACTCTGTTTATCCGGGAAGATAAAATAGTGCGTGCGTGAAGTTTGAATGTCTCCCATACCATGCCTGCAGGGGCTGTGTCCCTATTGGTCCTAAAGTAGTATTGCCATTCTCTATGAATGTCCTCTTGGTCTTTTAACATTGCCAGCCAAAAGGGGTGTAGGCGCCAGGTGCGAGGTCCTGTGTTTGGGGCTAGTTTTAACATTGCCCAGCATGGGGCGTGATCTGATAGAGATCTTGTGTGGTATCCTGAGTTAGTTAGTAGGGGAATTAGAGTGTCTGATATTAAAATAAGATCAATCGGGGACATGGTGGAGTGTGTCGCCGAGAAGCATGAATATGCCGTGGTGTCAGGGTGTTTGTATCTCCAAGTGTCAGTTAGTGAAAACTCCGCTAGTGTACGTCCAAATCTAGTGGTATCGGGGTAGTGGAGATTCGGATGTGTTTGTAATCTGTCTGTACGGGGGTTAAGAACCATATTGAAGTCCCCTAACCAAATACATGGAATATTGGGGTGTTGTGCCATATATAGCAATCCCTCTGTGACTAAAGTAGACTTATAAGGAGGAGGAATATAAAATGCCATTATTAAGTACTGTATTCCGTTTAGTGTACAATGTAAGAAGATATATCTCCCCTGAGGGTCTGTACGTACCGATATAATTGCAAATGGGGTAGTTTTAGCTATGAGAATCGAAATTCCACGGGAATACGGAGTGTGGGTGGCCTGGAATGCCCAGCCAATCCAGGGGCGCTTCAACGCATGTTGAAGTTGACCTGTAGCATGTGTCTCCACAAGGACTATGATGTCCGCTCTGTATGATTTAAGATTGTTAAATATCGCTGTGCGTTTGAGTTTATCCCGGATCCCCCGGATGTTCCAGGAGAGAAATTTTATGTTAGCCATATTGATCCAGTAACCAGTACTGAAAAAATAATCGTGAAACGTTATGGGGACCCACTCCCCCCCACACTCCGCATTGAAATAAAGATAGCCCTGTCACTTTTCCCGTAGGATAGCGACAGTACATGAGCGCATTAAGACATGGTAAATCATTAAACATGTTCCTTAACTTAACATTTCCCTCTACCCCCCTCCCTGCACTCAGTCTCCCAAACTTGACTGGGGCATGCATCCCAGAACTAGTGCAGTGGCAAACGGTTAACCGCATTCAGTAATCAAAAACTAGAGTAGTGCACTTTTGAACATAGCCCCATCGGCGGGAGCCTATTTGGCAGCTCCGGTGGTGGTATAACCAGCAACCTTTGGGTGCGAACAAATTCTGGAGAAAAATCCAGCAACGGAGAACGTGTGACCTCTGCGACTCACAACCGCAGGTTTTTCGCATTAACCTGAGCCTGTGCTCCACTGTGGCGACAAGCCGTAGAGTATTGGCACCAAAAAGGTAAAAGTCCAGGGTTCCATAATGGCCGCAGGAAACTGTATCTGACTCTGGCGGTATAAATGGATGAAGAGACGAACAGTTCCTTGTCCCAGAATATGTGATGTCTCCGATTGTAACATTTCCACAGTAAAGTCCGTCTGTTAATATTAGTGTATAGGCCATGGATGTGGGCTAACAGACGTTCTGAAGTTTAGAAAAGCATGATGGCGAAAGTCAAGTCATAGCAAAATTAGGCATAAGGGCTAAGTAGTATGCAGGTCTTGGGCCTTAGTCATTGCAGATTCAGAATTTGACTATTCACGTGTTGAGGTTGAATGATCAGGCCTTATATAGTATAGGACAGACTATACAGTGGGTGAGGTAAAAACTCATCCTAGTAGATTAAAAGCAGGCACTTACAATATTCGTAGAACGAGAGGGCGGTCAGGCCGGGCGATTTCTTGCAGCATCCTGCTGATCTAACCATTCCAAAGCCAGGGTAGAATCCTCAAAGAAATGCACCCGGTCCTCTCCAACTACACGGAGGCGAGCTGGAAACAGCATTGCATATTTGATGTGATGCGCACGCAAGCAGCGTTTAACCTCTGTGAATCGTGCACGTTGCCTCTGCACCTCAGCAGAGAAATCTGGAAATGCCGAGATGAATCCGGACTGGAAAGGGGTGTTACCTTTAAGCCTGGCCATTCGAAGTACAGCATCACGGTCTTTAAAATTCAGTCGTTTTGCAATAAAGGTGCGAGGTGGTGCTCCTTCAGGTGGACGGCGTGCCGGCATGCGGTGAGCGTGCTCCACCACAAAGGTAGTAGAGAAGGTATCTATGCCATATGCCTTTATCAAAAGTTGCTCGAGAAAGGTGGTAGGGTCTGCTCCTTCCGCGCCCTCGGGCAGTCCAATGAAGCGCAGATTGGATCTGCGAGAACGGTTCTCGAGGTCGTCATGTTTCTGTGCAAACCAAAATAAATAAAAAACCTTGCGAGCCACGTATGGGTTAATGCCTTATAAAAATAAAAATACAAAATCAATCATAGGCCAACATCAGCAGCAAACACTAAATCACGTTCCATAATCGTGTAGGTGAGACATAAAGACAAAAATGTGTCTGCGCTAGATGATAAATGATAATACTGAAAACTAATAATATCGAAAAATATATAAACATACAATAGTAAGTGCTAAGTGCAAAAGTGAACATACATATACATCTATGTGCTGCAATAAACTACTGATAGATCAGAAATAACTGATAGTGCATATATCCACAGTGCAAAGTGCTATATTAAACACACAAAATGAGTGCCCAATCAAAAGAAAAAAAATGACATTCCTCATATAAGTGTTTGAGGTTCAACCAGTGTAAATCCAAAATTGCATAAAGTGCTCAAAATAGTGTCCATAATCAGTGAAGCTCATCCATCATGTTCTTCAAAAGTGCAGCACCATAAAACATGCCTTAGTGCCCTCCAGTGATCCCCATAAGCTTATGCGCTCACCTTCCAGCGTGTGACACAGTGTTTAAACTATGTCAAAAAGCGCTTTGGAGCCACTCCTGTGCTCAAATGGAATCAGCTGTGTGGACCTTCAATGCTCCCAATTATGATTTTATGCAAGAAAAAAGAAACTCCATAGCGCAATACAGTTTAACAATAAAGAATATTTATTAAAATATATATGGAACTCACCCCTTGCAGGGGTACTCACATGCTACAGGTGCGTCAGTGCACCCTTCTATATAAGCATAGATCAGCCGATCGTAACGGTATGGCGTGCGGTGCGGTGTGTGCCTCCAAATCTCCTGCTCTCTCTCTCTGCTGACAGCTCCGTCCAGGCCCCTCCCCTACGCGTGTTCGGCACCGGGATCACGTGCCTTCATCAGGGGGATATGATTGGACGGACGCTCTAGGCACAATATATAGTCTCGGCGGCCATTTTGCCTAAGACCGCAGACACAACTAGTGACAGAACTGCAGTTGTGATTATAGCGGCCATTTTCCCTAAGGCCGTACAGCGAATTAGCAGCAGGCAGCTGTTACATTTATCAATAGCTGACAATCGAAAAACAGCAACTGTCAATCCTGCTAATTAAGGTATAAGAAAATTTAGAGGCCAACAATATGATTCTAAAAATGAATATTGACTATGTAAAAATAAATATATGGATGTATATAAAAAACCCAACAAGGTAAATAATATAAAATCCAGGACGGAGCCGCCAGTCATAGAGAACACCGCCGCGCACCTCACACATATATATAGTTATACAAATCATCGCAAGGCTACAAAACAGGCGGTATATACCTTAATCATTACTAAACATACATGTAATTGATAACCCTATACTAAAATATTTATTAAACTATATATAAAAAATATATTAAAATATGAAGATATAAAAAGGTGAAAAATAAAATATGAAGTTAAAAAATCACTAAAATTACTGCGGGGGAGTGACAACAGCAAAATTAGGCCAAAATTACATAAAGTAAGAAGTTAAAAAAATCACTAAAAATACTGCGGGGAAGTGACAACAGCTAAATCAGACCAAGAACCCTAATAAATATATATATATGTAAAAACAATATAGCAACCCTCATTGGTACGGGAGAGGTGTTAGGAAATAGATTATACAAGAGAACCATCCTAATCTAAATAAGCATCTTGAGACCAACATGCAATATCTGCCCACCTTATTCAAAACATCCACCATAAATCAAAGAGAGAACGTGAAGGGGAGCATGGGGAAAATAATACTATGAAATATGTAAATACCCTAAATGTCATCAATAATTACTGAGAAAGCATTTAAGGTCGAATTCTCTGTTAAGTCCCCCAGGCGCCAAGGAGCCAAGCTGGTGTATCCACCAAGATTCACGTTTGCTTATCTCTCTGGTGAAATTCGAGCCCCTCCAGTGGCGTTTAGGCGCTTCTAATCCCCAAAATTTTAAACCAGCAGTGCTCTGATTGTGCATCCTTTTAAAGTGTACATATAGATTATGCTTATCAGACCCCTTCTGTATATGCCTCACGTGCTCCTCTATGCGGTCTTTCAGAGCCCTAGTAGTACGTCCTACATAGATCAAATTACATGGGCATTTCAAAGCATAAATAACTCCCACGGTATCACATGATACAAAATCCCTAATGGTATAAGATAAATTATTCCTCGGATCCCAAAACTCCTTTATCCTTCTAGTATTGCCCGGAGTTCTAATACAGCCGTAGCACCTGCCACAGCTGTAAAATCCTTTTAAGTCCCAAAACATTTTGGGCTTTGGGAGGGGTGGTTCTACTACATTGTGTACCAACTTGTCACGTAAATTAGGGGCCCTCTTAAAGACAATTTTGGGTTTGTCCGGGAGTACACCCTTGAGATGAATATCTTGCTTCAACACGTCCCAGTATTTACAAATAATCCCCCTTACTTCATGACTCTGTATAGAATAATCCAGAACAACGTTAATGCCCTCATTGTTACCATTATCCAATGCCCTGGTGTTATCCCTTAGTAGGTCTTCCCTACTTAGGCGTCCAACCTCACTCTTTTCTCTCTCTAAAAACGCCTTTTGGTACCCCTTCTCAATGAATATAGCGCTTAATTGATCGGATTGGGCTCTATAGTCCTCAGCTTTCGTGCAATTCCTTCGCATCCTGGTAAACTGCCCTCTAGGGATGTTACTCAACCAAGGTTTGTGGTGACAGCTTGTAATCGGGATGTATGAATTGCGATCCGTGGCTTTAAAGAAGGATTTGGTGATGATACCCTCATTAGTATTAAAAATTTCCAAATCTAGGAAATGTATACTTTCTCCGCTGACATCCCAAGTAAGAGAAATGTTGTGATCATTAACATTCATGGAGTCTAATAGCTCCATCAATCCTTCCCTATCACCCTTCCAAATAATTAAAAGATCATCAATAAATCTCCTATATAATAAAATCCTCTCATCCTCACCACTCAAAATTCCTTCCTCTTCCCATTTCGCCATATACAGGTTCGCCACACTCGGGGCGAACTTGGCGCCCATAGCGACACCCTTCTTCTGTAGGTATATCTTATTGTCATACCAAAAAAAATTGTTACGTAAACAAAAGTCCAAGCATTTCAAAAGGAAGGTCACGAAGCCCTCATCAACCAAATCTTCCCTCTCTAAGGCCCATTTAACAGCATTTAGGGCACCCTCATGGTCGATATTAGTATATAATGAGGCTACGTCGCCTGTTGCCATGATCATATTCTCATGTACGGTACACTCATTCAAGAGCTGCAAGGTGTGTTTAGTGTCCTTGAGATAGGCTTTGGTCTTCTTCACTAAGGGTTGCAGATGGACATCAATATACTCCCCCAATCTCGAGGTGAGGGAATCAATCCCACTCACTATCGGTCTACCGGGTGGATTTACGCTGTCTTTGTGGATCTTGGGCAAGTAGTATATCACTGGCAACCTGCCGATAGTAGGGATCAAATATTTGGCTTCATGTTTATTCAAATAGCCTTCATCATTTCCATATTTGATAATGCTTTCCAATACGTTCTTACAGGATTTGGAGGGGTTACTATTGAGTAGTTGATACGTTTCCGTATCACTCAATATTCTCTCCATCTCATCCTTATATTGTTGTAATGAGAGAACAACAACCCCCCCCCCCCTTTGTCAGCCGGTCTAATCACGATGTCCTTTCTATTTCCCAATAGATCCATTCCTCTCTTCAGGTCCTTATGTTCATACACCTTCTTAACCGGTAATTGCTCCAATTCAGTAGTAACCAATTTTTTGAATAAATCAACATACTTATTATTGGATAAATAGGGATTAAAGACGGAGTTGTTCCTTAAATGGGTAAATCGATGGTTGGTGATGGTCCTTTCAACAGGGTTAAGGGCATAATACTTCTTAATGTTGAGTTTTCTGATTAACTTCTGAACGCCAACGTAAGTGTCAAATTTGTTGAGACCTTTTTTCGGGGCATATTTAATACCCTTATCTAAAACCAGTAATTCCTCTCTTGATAACTCTAATCCACTCAAATTAAATATTCCTTGTCCTAATCTTCCCGCCTTCTTTTTCTGTTGTAATCTTCGTCCAGCTCTCCCTCCTCTCTTCCTGGGTTTCGTATTTCTCGGGTGGACCCTCCCCTGGTCCCCCCTAAAAAAGAATCATCCAGAAAGCGATCATTATCCTCCAAAGGTTGGAAACTGTTGTACACAGGTACCCCATAATGATCTTGTTGAGGTTTTTCATACCTAACTCTTTGTGGTTTAGGCGAATAATATGCCACCTCCCTTCGTATATCCTCTCTCGGATTGGGGGGATAACCCCTCAGAGGAGGTTGATAAGAAGGGGGACCCCTGTAAGGTAAGCGGTTCCCTCTGTAGGGAGTACTTTGTTGATACCCATAATTCCTATGTTGTCGGTATGGAGTACCACCCTGGTATCCATACTGCCTAGGATAACCAGATGAAGTCTGCTGACCACCCCTGTGCTGGAGGGGAGGATTTGATGGATAACCTCTATCATAATGATTTCCTTCATACTGAGCTCTATTACCATTATCATGATGGATAGGAGCCCCATAGCCCCAATTCCCCTGACCAGGTGGCAGGCCATTTCTCTCTTCGTTATTTGGCCGCCTCTGTTGATTGTATTGGGGTCTCCTAGGGGGTTGGCGGTAAGGTGTGTGGGGTGGTATATCGTCCTGGCGATACGGGGGATACCCCTTATTATATGGTCTGATGTTCTGCTGTTGCGAATACGGCTGCCCCTGTGGTAGTGCCATATCCCCATTCGTGGCTGCCCCTACTTGTGGTTGGGCGTTAGCCGTAGTGTTGGACACTAACGTGGATTGCCAACGGAAGACCTGTTTATTCTGATAGTCTTCAAGATCTCTCAAGTATTTTTTCTTCTTAACATTGTTATTCTCAGTGTCCTTCTTTTGCATATTTCTATGCAACTCCCCCATAAGTCTAGTGTATTCAGGATTATTAATAAAAGGGTTAAGCTTGTCTCTAATATCCTTAATTTGATTCTCTAGGAGTTTCAATTTACGTTGTTTTCTTTTCATAAGAAACTCCATAATCTCCCTTCCTTTACTTGTAAAGAATGCATACCACTCCTCTACATCATCATTTCCTAGCAAACCGTCATTGATGGGAACATCCCACCGCAGTTTCCTAGGAACCATACCATCCTTAAGATATTTTTCCATAGTAGACTGATCCCACCATATATTACTTTTCTTGTCCATACAATGACCTAATTTCCTAAAAAGTTGCGTTATATCATTATCCTTAGCACTAGAAGTAGAGAAGAGATCCTCGAGATCAATCTCTCTATTCTCAAAAAAGGCAAAGGGATCCATCAGGCTGCTAGCAAGAATAGGAAATGTGAAGACCAAAATAAATAAAAAACCTTGCGAGCCACGTATGGGTTAATGCCTTATAAAAATAAAAACACAAAATCAATCATAGGCCAACATCAGCAGCAAACACTAAATCACGTTCCATAATCGTGTAGGTGAGACATAAAGACAAAAATGTGTCTGCGCTAGATGATAAATGATAATACTGAAAACTAATAATATCGAAAAATATATAAACATACAATAGTAAGTGCTAAGTGCAAAAGTGAACATACATATACATCTATGTGCTGCAATAAACTACTGATAGATCAGAAATAACTGATAGTGCATATATCCACAGTGCAAAGTGCTATATTAAACACACAAAATGAGTGCCCAATCAAAAGAAAAAAAATGACATTCCTCATATAAGTGTTTGAGGTTCAACCAGTGTAAATCCAAAATTGCATAAAGTGCTCAAAATAGTGTCCATAATCAGTGAAGCTCATCCATCATGTTCTTCAAAAGTGCAGCACCATAAAACATGCCTTAGTGCCCTCCAGTGATCCCCATAAGCTTATGCGCTCACCTTCCAGCGTGTGACACAGTGTTTAAACTATGTCAAAAAGCGCTTTGGAGCCACTCCTGTGCTCAAATGGAATCAGCTGTGTGGACCTTCAATGCTCCCAATTATGATTTTATGCAAGAAAAAAGAAACTCCATAGCGCAATACAGTTTAACAATAAAGAATATTTATTAAAATATATATGGAACTCACCCCTTGCAGGGGTACTCACATGCTACAGGTGCGTCAGTGCACCCTTCTATATAAGCATAGATCAGCCGATCGTAACGGTATGGCGTGCGGTGCGGTGTGTGCCTCCAAATCTCCTGCTCTCTCTCTCTGCTGACAGCATGTTTTATGGTGCTGCACTTTTGAAGAACATGATGGATGAGCTTCACTGATTATGGACACTATTTTGAGCACTTTATGCAATTTTGGATTTACACTGGTTGAACCTCAAACACTTATATGAGGAATGTCATTTTTTTTCTTTTGATTGGGCACTCATTTTGTGTGTTTAATATAGCACTTTGCACTGTGGATATATGCACTATCAGTTATTTCTGATCTATCAGTAGTTTATTGCAGCACATAGATGTATATGTATGTTCACTTTTGCACTTAGCACTTACTATTGTATGTTTATATATTTTTCGATATTATTAGTTTTCAGTATTATCATTTATCATCTAGCGCAGACACATTTTTGTCTTTATGTTTCTGTGCAAGTTGCTGCATCTGTCTCTGCAAATCCTCATAGGAATGCTGTAAAGGGTGTAATGTGTCCTCCGCCTGCCCTATCCTGGTCTCAGCCTCAGTGACCCTCTCTCTTAGTTTAGTCATGTCATGCCTAACTAGTGAGATGTCCACCTTTACTTCCTCAATTTTAGTCGTCAGTGTAGACTGACATAGTGAAATAGCCTTCAGTACCTTAGCCGTGCCATCTGCTGCTGGATCTGAGAGAGGGGCCGCGTGTGCTGTTGGCACGGCGCCATCTTGCTCCTCTGTGTCCCGCTCCGTCCTCCGATATCTTTCCAGATATCGGAGGACGGATTTTATCAATGTAAAGACAAATAATAAAAACATTACTTTACCTACACTATATTACCAAAAGTATTGGGACACCTGCCATTTCACGCACATAAACTTTAATGGCATCCCAGTCTTAGTCCGTAGGGTTCAATATTGAGTTGGCCATCCCTTTCCAGCTATAACAGCTTCAACTCTTATGGGAAGGCTGTCCACAAGGTTTATGAATGTTTCTATGGGAAGGTTTGACCATTCTTCCAGAAGCGCATTTGTGAGGTCAGGCACTGATGTGGACGAGAAGGCCTGTCTCTCAGTCTCCGCTCTAATTCATCCCAAAGGTGTTCTATCAGGTTGAGGCCAGGACTATGTGCAGGCTAGTCAAGTTTCTGCGTCCCAAACTCATTCATCCATGTCTTTACAGACCTTCCTTTGTGCACTGGTCTAAATCATTTGGTGGAGGAGGGATTATGGTGTGGGGTTGTTTTTCAGGGGTTGAGCTTGGCCCCTTACTTCCAGTGAAGGGATCTCTTAAGGCGTCGGCATACCAAGACATTTTGGAAAATTTCATGTTCCCAACTTTATAGGAACAGTTTGGGGATGGCTTCTTCCTGTTCCAACATGACTGCGCATCAGTGCACAAAGCAAGGTCCATAAAGACATGGATGAGCGAGGTGGAGAAACTAGACTGGCCTGCACAGAGTCCTGACCTCAACCTAAATTAGGATGAATTTGGATGAATTAGAGTGGAGCCTTCTCGTCCACATTAGTGCCTGACCTCACAAATGTGCTTCTGGAAAAAGGGTCAAACATTCCCATAGACACACTCCTAAACCTTGTGGACAAACTTCCCAGAAGAGTTGAAGCTGTTATAGCTGGAAAGGGTGGGCCAACTCAATATTGAACCCTACAGACTAATGCCCCGTACACACGGTCGGACTTTGTTCGAACATTCCGACAACAAAATCCTAGGATTTTTTCCGACGGATGTTGGCTCAAACTTGTCTTGCATACACACGGTCACACAAAGTTGTCGGAAAATCCGATCATTCTGAACGCGGTGATGTAAAACACGTACATCGGGACTATAAACGGGGCAGTGGCCAATAGCTTTCATCTCTTTATTTATTCTGAGCATGCGTGGCACTTTGTTCGTCGGATTTGTGTACACACGATCGGAATTTCCGACAACGGATTTTGTTGTCGGAAAATTTTATATCCTGCTCTCAAACTTTGTGTGTCGGAAAATCCGATGGAAAATGTCCGATGGAGCCCACACATGGTCGGAATTTCCGACAACACGCTCCGATCGGACATTTTCCATCGAAAAATCTGACCGTGTGTACGGGGCATAAGACTGGGATGCCATTAAAGTTCATGTGCGTGTAAAGGCAGGCGTCCCAATACATTTGGTAATATAGTGTATGCAGGATTCTTCTTTCTTATGCCTGTGTATGGAGGACATACTTTGAGCTACACACAGGGGAGATTGTGTCTTTATTAAAAGAGCTGGAGGAAGACCAATGGGGAACATTGAAGCAGAGATAACTTGGATCTGTGTACACACGCCATTTTGACTCACTTACTAACACAAGGGGCCAAAACCATCTGGCGAGTGTGGTGTGAAATCCATGTGGTCTGTCTTTCTTGGAGGAAAAACACTTTGGCGCACCCTTCCTTTGAAGCACTATTGTGACTTATTGTTTGGAACTGGCACTAAGCATAGATCTTAGATTTATTGTGCAAGAAAGATCTTCATGGGTGGGTAATTCTGGAGTCATATTTAAGTAAAACATATTTGTGAAGTAGCTTAAAAGGAGGGGGAGGGCTGCAAGAGGAGGCCATGATTGCCATGGGGCACTAAGAGGGATTGGCAAGCGAAACGCGTTAACGTGATGACCTCATCACATCCGGACATAGCGTTTTTTTTGTGTCCCCATGTTTTTCGGATCATAGCCAGATTGAGCTGAAGGAGACACCTGCACAAGCCTAGAACACTCTGGTTTCTTTCCCAAGATGGAAACATCTGACCAATGTTTTCCATAATGCTGCAGCAGGCTAATGGTGGACTGTGAGCGCAGGATGCGAATTGTTCCCTTTAATTTATCAGAGACTGAAGACTAAAGTCTCTCTCTGTCCATTGGAACTTTAATATATACCTTTGCTTCTGTGCTATGCCCAACTTTACATCCACTTTGCTAGCTGCATGTGGAAGGTGACAATACACTATATCTGGAAAGTTTATCTCAATAAAATACAATTTTTCATCATAGAGCATTGTCTCCTTGATCCAAAGATCACTTTTGGGAATCAAGAGTACTGACAACCAGTCATCTACTCCACATGTAATATAGTGATGCTTGCTTATGCTTTCTATGGATTTCCATCAATAACCTTCATAATGCTTATGTGCTCCAGACCCAGTTGCAGCAGTAGATGTGAACTTTGAAATTCTATATTAACAATCTGCCCTTCTAAAATACAATTCATGCCTCCATGCTGCCAAACAAGCCTACTTTGTCTCTCTTATTAATTCCTTGTCATCCAGTCCCCGTCGGCTCTTCTCAACCTTTAACTCTCTGCTTCGTCCACCACCCCCTCTACCCACTAACTCACTCACTGCCCAAGAGATTGCCAATCACTTCAAAGACAAGATCGATGCAATTTGTGAGGACATCTCCACTGTGCATACGTCTTCCCCACCCAACATACCTTGCCTAGCAGCACATTCAACACTCTCCTCTTTTGAATTGGCTACTACGGAAGAGGTTGCAAAAATTTTCTTGGATGCCCACCTAACCAATTGTCCCTTGGATCCTGTTCCCTCACAACTACTACGGTCACCCTCTTCTTCTATCCTATGCTCCCTCACCCACATCTTCAATCTCTCCCTCTCTAGTGGCATTTTCCCCTCCCCTCTAAAACATGCGCAGATCACTCCCATTCTTAAAAAGCCCTCACTGGACCCTACCGACCTGAACAACTTAAGACCCATCTCATTGCTCCCATTCACCTCTAAACTTCTAGAACGCTTAGTGTACAACCGTCTTAGCTCCTACCTCAATGAAAATAACCTTCTTGACCCCTTACAGTCTGGCTTTCGCTCGCAGCACTCCACAGAAACTGCATTACTAAAACTCACTAACGATTTACTAACTGCTAAAACCAACAGCCAGTACTCCATACTCCTACTACTTGACCTCTCTGCGGCCTTTGATACTGTTGACCACCCGCTCCTTCTCAATAAACTACATTCCCTTGGTCTCCGAGATTCTGCTCTATCCTGGTTCTCTGCCTATCTATCACAGCGCTCCTTCAGTGTCACCTACAACTCTGTCTCCTCCTCTCCATTGCCCCTTTCTGTGGGGGTCCCCCAAGGCTCGGTTCTTGGACCCCTTCTCTTCTCTAACTACACCTCCTCCCTTGGTCACTTAATAACTGCCCACGGCTTCCAATACCACTTATACACTGATGACACCCAAATCTATCTGTCTACTCCTCACCTCACTCCTTCAGTCTCCTCTCGCATTACTAACTTACTAACTGACATATCAGCATGGATGTCACACCACTTCCTTAAACTAAATCTCTCTAAAACGGAGCTATTAATATTCCCCCCCGCCCGTGCCCCCCTCCATGACTTTTCCATCAAAATCAACAACGCAACCATCAGTCCCTCCCCTCACGACAGGGTACTAGGTGTAATCCTAGACTCTGACTTGTCATTTCAGCCTCAAATCCAATCGTTGTCAAAAGTTTGTAGAATTCACCTCCGTAACATCTCTAAAACTCGCCCCTTTTTTTAACAAATGAAACCACCAAGCTCCGTGTCTGCCAACCCTCTACTTCAATCCCTACACTGGCTCCCAATCACCCAGCGAATTAAATTCAAAATTCTAACCACAACATACAAAGCCATTCACAACTCTGCCCCAAGCTACATAACTTATGTTGTCTCCAAATATCACCCAAATCGACCTCTCCGCTCTTCTCAAGACCTCCTGCTTTCAAGCTCTCTCGTCTCCTCCTCCCATGCTCGTCTCCAGGATTTCTCCAGAGCCTCTCCCATCCTCTGGAACTCGCTACCTCCATCTATCCGGCTATCCCCTACTCTTGCTACCTTCAGGCAATCCCTGAAAACTCATCTCTTCAGGAAAGCCTATCACGTCTCCAACTAATCTCCTACCACTTCCACCAGCTCATTCCCCACAGTTACAACCTTTTGTACCACCTGCCCCACCCTATTAGATTGTAAGCTCTTCTGAGCAGGGCCCTCTTAATCGTATTGTATTGTATTATAACTGTATTGTCTCTCTTTTATATTGTAAAGCGCTGCGTAAACTGTTGGCGCTATATAAATTCTGAATAATAATAATAATAACAGCAAAAGATTTCTGCTTACAATTCTACTCCTGATGCTGAATCTGCTTAGCTGCCTCTTTTGTTTTAGCCAGCTGGACATTATATTGTATATTATTATTATATCCAGTTCATTGGATTTATCGGCAGACTCAGTTACTATTACCAGCTGTCTATAGTAGTAATTATCATAACGTATATGTAGCACTGCTCCCGCAGGAACTGCTTCGATATCTGTACCTGGGCCTCCTACTGATTCTCCTGCAGTCAGTTACACAGTATTCTCACACAGCCAGGTGCACACACTCCTCCGCTCGTTGTCTCCAATGACCAGTCTAGGGGATTTGTTTTTATGTTTTATTTGGAGAACTTGGATAGGAGAAGGGGATAAGTGGGATACTCCAAATTAACTATACACAAGTGTAGCACGGTCCCTTTGAGGACTGCTTGGATTTACCCCTTCTTCTGCATCGCCATGACCCTGTGAACATTCCAACCCGCCTAAAACTCTGGTTCAGATATCTTTGGCGGGACAGTGGTGTAGTGGGTCGCACTCTCGCCTAGCAGTAAAAAGGGTCCCTGGTTCAAATCCCAACCACGACACTACCTGCCTGGAGTTTGCATGTTTTCCCTGTGCCTTTGTGGGTTTTCTCTGTTTCCTCCCACACTCCAAAGACATGCTGGTAGGTTAGTTGGCTTCTGTCCAAAATTGGCCCTAGTATATGAATGTGGGTTGGGGACCTTAGATTGTGGGCTTCTTGAGGGTAGGGACCGATGTGAGTGTGCGATGTATGTGTGGAGCGCTGCATAAATTGTCGGTGTTATATGGGTACCTTAAATAAAGATTAATATAATAGATGATCATCTTAATGAGACACAATGTACAGTGATAGGGACAATTGTAGACACGAACTCACACTCACTCAGGTTGAACTGGATGGACTGGTGTCTTTATTCAACCTTACTAACCATGTAACTATGTAACTATCTTTCATAATAACTTGAAATGACACCTCACACAAGTCAAATATGTTTGTATTATCTAATCTTTTACTGGAAGTAATGTGGTATTTATACACAAAGGGGTAATTGGTCAACCGAGTTTCTGGATAACAGCCCAGACTCGGGAGAATAATTTCCCGATAAGACAGCTTAGAAACCGTTCAACAGCACAAAAGCATAATTTACATATATATATTTACATATATGTACAATAAAGTATAACCTGGAGCATAACCCGTAGGACAGTAAAGGGTTAGCTATCTAGGACAGGCGGTCACACAACTAAAGAGTGGGGATAGAATAGGGCCCTTTAAATGGTAATAACAGCAATGTCCAAGATGCAGGCCTGATAGTCTTCACTGGCAGTTGGAGCTCATTAGATTGTATCCAATAAGGCACAGTGATGTGATGATAAGCCAAAAGGCTTAAACAGGCTAGTGATACTCCTTGAAGTGGTTTTAGGTAAAGGTGTCTATGTACAGTGTTCCAAACAGAATTGTGGTAAAGTGTTTCCAAGGTAAAGGTGTCTGCACACAGTGTTCAGATAGAGTAGCAGGGAAGGATTGCAAAAGATGGGCAATTGCCCTCTCACCAATGACCAGACCGGCTAATGGCTTGCAGAAAGCAACCCAGAAAGAGACGTCCTTCAGCAAAGCGGCCAGCGATGACCCACGCTGCTGGATGCGGGCGACCGTAGTGTAGATGTGCTGGGTGGGTGCCATGTAGATGTCTTACGAACAGCAGGCAGGGTTAGGCCCTTGATCATCACGTGGTAGGTAGCAGCCTCTCTCCCCACCACAAGGAGATGTGCACACGGCAAGGCCCAAGAAGAAGAGAGCGCAGGGCGAATCTTCTGACTCTTTTATTAGTTACTCCCAGGAGTCTCCTCGGATTGTAGCAAGGATCCCTGGGATGTGTAGTGCAGATATAATGTCACACAACGGAATCGCCGGTCTGAAAGACTACTGGTCCCACAATCCTTTTGGTCGGGCTCACAGATATGATAGTCACTGGCGCCCAGCACTAGAGAAATATGTCTATAGGTGAAGAATGACGGGGAATTGCACAATATTATGACTGTAGTCCACATTGCTACACAAGCAAGGACAACTCTCTTTCTGTAGACTGTGGAGAAGATTATCTGCTAAACCATACAGCGTCTGTTTGGAAGAATAAGTTCCTCTGTAGCAGAAGAGAATCAGTGTACTTTGTCAGTGGACTTAAAAGAGAAGTATGTTTCATGCAGCATCGGTGCGATGCTGCATCTGTCCCCCAGGACCTCTGCACTTAGAACGGTGCAATCGAATACCGCCGATGGCGCGGTTCTCTCAGCTCCCCGAGCAGAGAGCAGCTGATTGTAAGTCAGCGTCTCTCCGCTCTGCCCCCCCGCGCACGCACTGGAGTGCTGAGCTGTGAAGTGGCGGGGAGCGGCCGTCTCAGACTCTCAGTGGCTCGTTGAGAGGCTAAGACGGGCATCAGTCCAGGCACCTGGTGGATCAAGAGACTTTATTGTCGTGATGACGCGGTGCCTGGACTGATTTCTGTGACATCAGCAGAGAACAGACTTCAGACCGCTCTCTGCTGAAAACGGGTCACAGGAGTGCAAAACGAAATTACACTCCTGTGACCCATAGGAGAAGTACAGCCAAACGAGCTCAGGCTGGACTGTGTCTCCAGTGTCTCCTTTAGCTAACACAACCAATATGCTGACTTCTAGGACCAAAGGGACAATTGCAGCAACACACACTCAGTCTCATGGATCCCTTCAGGGCCTGTACTCACAAAATGTCCAGGGACAGCTGGTAGGCTTCTTCCAACTTCCAAGCGTCACTCTATACCAGTGACATCAGACCAAATCCATAGACTTCCTCCCTCAGTCAGCTTGCACAGGAACCCTGGGTTGTAGCTTTCAGGCTTCAGGCCCAAAGGGCTGGCACCTGAAGCCACATGGCAGCCTATGCTGGGGAGAGGCAGCCGCCTCCTCTCCACCTGAACCTCCCTCCTTAGAGGTGGGCTGGACTGGACCCCCGAGCCCATGTGCTCTTCAGGCTTAAAAACAGGCACCCAGCATTCCTTGGGGCACATCCCTTTCTAATTGGCCAGGGCTGTATCTGCATCCATGTTCTCATCTGCTAGGTTTCCTTCCACTGTGCAATATGCCTTCTTGCTATTGGATCAGTGTGAAACATCAAGACAGCATGAGCCGCACCAGAGCACACTGAGCAGACCTCACTAATCAATCACTGCTTTCTGTTAAGCAGACGGCACCTACATTTGCCTGTCTACTTCTCTGTTAAGCAGAAAATCCAAAAACTATATACACTCTCTAGCACCTACCTAGGAGGGTGCTACATCTATTAACTAGCAGTGATATTTATGAAAGTGCTTGGTGTCCCCAGCTTATGTAGGTTTTAAAGGCATGGGCTATTGGCTATCAAGTCGCTATAATCCAGATTGACTACTTTTTAAGGGCTGACGATATTGGAAGGTTGGAAGGTGTTGGTATATTTTCTTCCTTTTATAGATGTTTTATAACTATTTGCTAAAGTTAATAAAGTTTTGCTTATTTTTTTACTAGCTACACTGCTTGGGTGAGTAGTTATTACCTACTTTTTTTCAGTTTGTTCTAAACAGCTAAACCTTTTAGTATTGTGATTTTGTTCTTGGTAAGTATACCCTTGCCTTTGTTGCTCTTACATTATTTTACAAAGAGGGACTGAAGCCAGAGATCTACCAAGTGTTGAAACACCTATCATGGACCACTACCTTGTTAAAGTATGCCTGGACAGCCTAATCAAGTTACTCAGGGGATGTTATACTGAAGTCATTCACATTAAACTGTAGCTTAAAATGTAAATGTAAAGTTGCATCAATCATTCTAAGCCTGGTCTGAAGTCATTCAAAGGGGTGCATAATGGTTTCTGGTGTATGAAAGAACAGGGTCAGTAAAGCACATGTGGGGTTTGAAGCAAAGCCACTACAGAAGGTTTACTCCGCAAGACAAAGAGGAGAAATGCATTTGCTATAGGCAACCAAGAACTAGTGCAAGGTACATTGCAGCCAGTCATAAAGCATGGTGAAGGGTCCTCCAGTAGTGAGGGGGTCGGTGATCTGGCTCCCTCCCCAGTAGTTTGATCTCCACATGACCGCCGTCCTTGCCTGGTCCCCAGCATTGATGAGCCCCCACATGCAGGATGAGTAGCCCCGCCAACATGTCTAGTTGGTTTTTACTGTCTGTGTTCCCATTGAGTAATATAACTCCAAAATAGTGCACAGACATGAAACAATCCTGTATAAATAATTGGACTGCGCCAACTGTTGAACAAACGTTATTTTATCCTAATTTTGTGTACCACCACTTTTATTTTTAAACATGAACCGTGATGCTGTATCCTCTTACCACAGTGCCTTTATATTATTCATTCCAAAAAAAAACCTTAATGTGCCCTCAGGCACTACTAACTATACCCTTCAAAAAATATATGAAATAAATTAATATCTGTGTACGTGTTCCTGTGTCCAAACAATGTGAAACACATGTGAATGGTCAAGTATCCCAAGAAGTGAGATACAAAACCCTATACCCAATATAAAAGTGAGGACATGTAGTAAACAGGCATATAAAAATATATAACACTGCTCAATAAACAATATATAAAAAACAGCAATGTGTATCCCAAGTCCAATACACTCAGTGTAATAAACGTTTCCAAATAATTATTGGGTGCCAGTTTAAATAGCCATAATCAAAATAACCACAGTGAGTGATCAACTTCCTCCTATTGTTCCGTTTCTTAGTTGTGCAGCTAAATACCACCCTTTTGTGTATCCACCACCGCTTATAAATTGGCCACTCACCAAAAACAGGTGAATAGGCGCCTTTGGTTTATTAGTTGGATAACCACTCCAAGCCCTGGATCACTCAGCAACCTCTTCAGACTGTGTGTTAACGGATAGGGTCTCCAGCTCTCATAGAAAATAAATGGCCATCATGGTGTAGTATATAAAACGTGTTTTATTTAAAACTATAAAAAAGACTATTGCACTCACATGTTTAAGTGCCCATGATCCGGCACCAAGCTGTTCCAGCCGTGTGTGTGGGGACCGAGATGTCGGTATGCGTTCCCCTATGTAATTCCGTGCGCTCCAACCCTCGCTCTCATCAGGCAGGAAATGGCATCAAAAAACTCCCAGCAGCCTCTACGCCTCTACAGCATCACGGTTAATGTTTAAAAATAAAAGTGGTGGTACAAAAAATTAGGATAAAATAACGTTTATTCAACAGTTGGCGCAGTCCACTTATTTATATTTGTTTACAGCCAACTCACAAGCGGATGTGGGCTTATTTTGACTGTAGCAGACATACACAATTGGCACAATTCTATTTGTTTGATTTTTAATTTTTTTTTGCACTGGTACCCTGTATATACATATATGCAATAATCCTGCTTGTCTTTTTAACCGGAAGACAAGGGCCCACCCCCAGGGCTGGTGGGTGGGTCTGTATGGGTACTACGTCGAACGTGATGGCGTCATGCTCTGAAGAAATCCTTGACGGATGAAACGCGTCAGCATGACGCCATCACATTCGACGTAGTACCCATACAGACCCACCCACCAGCCCTGGGGATCTGATTCGCTACTCTGCTGAAGCCGCTCAAGCCCTGTCGAAAGCCTGTCGAAAGCCCTACCGCACGGAACCAGGAAGTAACCGTGGCGTTATACCGCATTCAGGCAGCACGTTACCACGTCCCCCCATTTCCACTATCCTGGCGGGCATTCATCTACACGGACTTACCAGCTACTTCCAATTGACCAGAGGATGATCCAGCTGCCTTACACAGCCTGAGACAACTTGAGGAGGATCGGAGTGTCCAACATGCCTGGTGTATCCTGATGTCCATGGTCTGGTGAGATTGTGTCATTATATCTCCATGATCCAGCTAACACGCTGTCTCTATACATCAACATCTACACAGGCACACACCCCCTCCTGCACCTCTGCATAGCACCCACACAGCTGCCCATGCATGTTATCAGCTGTGGCTGAGTACCTATCTGCAAGTGCTATCATCAGCAACCCTCGTGGTCTATATTCATAGTCACACCCAAGTCTGCCATCGGCAGTGTGCACAGCGGAATCCCATTATCCACGGCTGCATAACGTCACCCCTTGGCTTCCAATCTCAATCTAGAGACACTATACATGAGACGATGCAAGTCCAGCTAGCCAACTAGATGTGATTGTATGTGTAGTGGTGGCCATCTGTATGTTGTTCTTTGTTTTTAGACAACGTTGTCTATTTTATTGTTAGTGGTGGTATTTGGTTTACTCACAGTCATTTTTTGACACTGTCTGGTGTATAAGTGGTATTATTTTTCTATAATAAATTTATATTTTTGCTATCTTGCTGGTTCCTCACTGAAGAATTCGTTTTTCCTCTCACTCCCTTGTTTCTACCAAGACCTGGCTGTCCCTCTAAACTTTCAGCTCAGACAAGGAGAAGACTGATCAGAGATGCAGCCAAGAGGCCCATGATCACTCTGGATGAACTGCAGAGAACTACAGCTGAGGTGGGAGAGTCTGTCCATAGGACAACAATCAGTCGTACACTGCACAAATCTGGCCTTTATGGGAGAGTGGCAAGAAGAAAGCCATTTCTCAAAGATATCCATAAAAAGTCTCGTCTAAAGTTTGCCACAAGCCACCTGGGAGACACACCAAACATGTGGAAGAAGGTGCTCTGATCCGATGAAACCAAAATCGAACTTTTTGGCCATAATGCAAAACGATATGTTTGGCGTAAAAGCAACACAGCTCATCACACTCAACACACCATCCCCACCGTGAAACATGGTGGTGGCAGCATCATGGTTTGGGCCTGCTTTTCTTCAGCAGGGACAGGGAAGATGGTTAAAATTGAGGGGAAGATGGATGCAGCCAAATACAGGACCATTCTGGATGAAAACCTGTTGGAGTCTGCAAAAGACCTGAAACTGGGACGGAGATTTATCTTCCAACAAGACAATGATCCCAAACATACAGAAAAATCTACAAAGGAATGGTTCACAAATAAACGTATCCAGGTGTTAGAATGGCCAAGTCAAAGTCCAGACCTGAATCCAATCGAGAATCTGTGGAAAGAGCTGAAAACTGCTGTTCACAAACGCTCTCCATCCAACCTCACTGAGCTCGAGCTGCTTTGCAAGGAAGAATGGGAAAGAATTTCAGTCTCTCGATGTGCAAAACTGATAGAGACATACCCCAAGCGACTTGCAGCTGTAATCGCAGCAAAAGGTGGCTCTACAAAGTATTAACGCAAGGGGGCCGAATAATTTTGCACGCCTCACTTTTCATTTTTTTATTAGTTAAAAAAGTTTCAACAATCCAATAGATTTCGTTCCACTTCACAATTGTGTCCCACTTGTTGGTGATTCTTCACAAAAAATAAAAATTTTATATCTTTATGTTTGAAGCCTGAAATGTGGCAAAAGGTTGAAAAGTTCAAGGGGGCCGAATACTTTCGCAAGGCACTGTAGGTCCCTCAATATCAAGAGATCAAATGCAATGGGTCAGCCAAGTCACGGCTTATCCACTGATGACTAAATATGGCCCAGAGTGTTTAATTGAAGAATGCAAATCAGGTTATATGTTTCCTCTAATATTCCTGTCACTTGTCCGGTTCTTGTCTTTGTGCAAACAATAACTGGGCTCCAATACTTGCAACTGTGACTGGTGATTATCTTTGGTTTAAGGCTGCTGGTTAATTAAGGAAGCAAGTCCTCCAATATCAAGGGATCTAGTGCTGTGGATCAAACAAGTCAGAGTTCTTAGACTTTAAGCTAGCCAGGATACTGTTCCTCAAGCGTCCATGTTCTAAAGAACGTTGCTGTTTGAGGTTGTTCCTCTCTTAATATTAAGGGATCTAGTACTGTGGCTCAGCCAAGACACAGTTCTTCAAAACGTCAATGGATCTAGTGCTGTGGATCAACCAAATAAAAGTTGTTTAAGATTTTGACTTTCAGCCATCCAGAATATTGTGGCTCAAGCATCTAGGTTTGTCAGGGCTGAGCTCAGCCTTTCCTTCTCTGAGCTGGCCGCTCAGCTGTCGGCTAATTGCCAACTCCCATCTTTTTCCACAGTTACCCAGCTGTTGTTGATTCTGCTCATCAGTCCTGCCTACTTAAAGCCGTCCAGCTCACTTGATCTCTGCCTTCGCCTTTGTCAACATCGCAGAGACTTTCTCCTGCGTTCTTGTTGAAGATTTGCTCGGCTGACATCCCTTCTGGCTCCTGATCCTGCTTGCTGTACTACTACATTTACCTCTGGCTCTCTGACATTTGCTTGGCTGACTACCCGATCCGGTTACTGAACTCTGGCTTCTTTTGACCATGCTTACTCTGTTTACCTTTTATTATTATTATTATTAAACAAGTGTGATTTAACTAAACTTCTGTCTCGGTCTGATTCATGATTCCTAATAGTGTTCTAAGTAACATTGCTGTTCGAGGATGGGAGTTCCTCAATATCAAGGGATCCTACTGTGGCTCAGGATGTGGGTCTTTTCCTTCAGAAAAAAATTAAAATTGAAATATTAGGACACTTACCTATCCACGAATCCAGCGGTGTCTTCACCTGAGCCGACTTTTCAGTCAGCTGCCGGGTGCTGCCGCCACCAACTCCACTAAGGGAGACCTGTAGTGAAGCCTTGCTGCTTCACAGCGGATTGACTCACAATTCAGGGCCCTTATATGGAGAGGTGGAGTGGCACGTATTAAGCTTGCCACTCTACAGCTTTCAAAGGACCAGGGTGGAATGGCTGTTCCGCATCCACAAATGTATTATTTTGCAGCCCAATTACAGCACTTTACGGGGTGGGACCTGGAGACAAGCAAAGACCCCTCCAGGAGGCTCCTTGTTGGCCCATATGTAGCTTACTCCTCCTTCTCTCATATGGAAATGGGATTTCTTAACACACCTTCTCATTGCCCCACGACTCAACTACTAATGAAAGTATGGAAGGGAGTCAGGAGTACACTTGGAATCACAGGATATATGCGTCAAACTCCTATTTGGCACAACCGCATCTACACAGACCTTGCCAAAGTTCCAAAACACCCAGTCTGGGAGAGAGTGAGGATTAGATTCATATATCAAATTGTAGCGGACTCTAGATTGAAACCATACTCTCAATTGGTAGTGGAATTCCCTGTGCTGAAAGACCATTATTTTCAATATATTCAACTACAACATGCTATGAGGCTGGGTTCACACTGGTGCGACACGACAGCCGTCCTACTTTGGATCCGACTTTGCCCTGCGACATGAAGCCAGCATATGTCCGACCTTCAATGAACGGGGATCCGACTTGGATCCCCGCCAATGCCCGGCACTGTGTTTGGTATGAATCTTTAGGGGGAACTCTGTGCCAAATTTTAAATAAAAAACCGGCATGGGTTCCCCCTCCAAGAGCATACCAGGCCCTTATCCGAGCATGCAGCCCGGCTGGACAGGAATGGGGGTGGGGACGAGCGAGCGCCCCCCCCTCCTGAACCGTACCAGGCCGCATGCCCTCAACATGGGGGGGGGTTGGTACCTTGGGGGAGGGGGGCGCGCTGCGGGACCCCCACCCCAAAGCACCTTGTCCCCATGTTGATGAGGACAAGGGCCTCTTCCCGACAACCCTGGCCGTTGGTTGTCGGGGTCTGCGGGCGGAGGGCTTATCGTAATCCGGGAGCCCCCATTAATAAGGGGGCCCCCAGATCCCGGCCCCCCACCCTATGTGAATGAGTATGGGGTACATCGTACCCCTACCCATTCACCTAGGGAAAAGTGTCAATAAAAAAAAAAACACAGTACACAGGTTTCAAGATTAATTTATTAGGCAGCTCTGGGATCTTCTTCCGACTTCGGGGGGGTCTTCTTCCGACTTCTCCCAGTGTTCCGCCTCTTCTCCCGGGCCCCGCCGCTATCTTCTTCCAACTCTTTTGCCAGCAGGGGGCCCCGGTCTGCTGCCGCTGTCTTGTCGCCGCTGTCTCGCCGCTTCTTCTCTTCATCTCTTCTTCCGATGTTGACACGATGCTCTCTCTGGCTGGAATGCTCTCTGTGCGCTCTGCTATGGCTTATATAGGCGGTGACCCCGCCCCCTTATGCCGTCACAGTCCCTGGGCATGCTGGGACTGTGACGGCATAAGGGGGCGTGGTCATCGGGTGATGACCACGCCCCCTAAAACGTCACAGTCCCAGCATGCCCAGGGACTGTGACGGCATAAGGGGGCGGGGTCACCGCCTATATAAGTCAGAGCGGAGCGCCCAGAGTGCATTCCAGCCCCAGAGAGCGTCGTGTCAACATCAGGAGAAGAGGGCAGAAGGCAGAAGATTGAAGACCGGGCTCCTCCGCTATAGCAAAAGAGCGGCAAAAGAGCAGAAAATAGCGGAGGAGCCCGGCAGAAGATCCGGAGAGCGCGGAGAAGAACCGGAGAGACCCCCGAAGAGAAGAAGGCAGCAGACCGGGCTCCTCTGCTATAGCAAAAGAGCAGAAGATGGCAGAGGAGCCCGGCAGAAGACCCGGAGAGCACGGAGAAGAACCGGAGAGACCCCCGAAGTCGGAAGAAGACCCCCGGAGCTGTCTAATAAATTACTTTAAAAATCTGTGTAGTGTTTTCTTTTTTTGATTGACACTTTTTCCCTAGGTGAATGGGTAGGGGTACCATGTACCCCATACTCATTCACATAGGGTGGGGGGCCGGGATCTGGGGGCCCCCTTATTAAAGGGGGCTCCCGGATTCCGATAAGCCCCCCGACAACCAACGGCCAGGGTTGTCGGGAAGAGGCCCTTGTCCTCATCAACATGGGGACAAGGTGCTTTGGGGTGGGGGGGACCGCAGCGCGCCCCCCTCTCCCCTAAGGCACCAACCCCCCCATGTTGAGGGCATGCGGCCTGGTACGGTTCAGGAGGTGGGGGGGGGCGCTCGCTCGTCCCCACCCCCATTCCTGTCCGGCCGGGCTGCGTGCTCGGATAAGGGTCTGGTATGGATTGGGGGGACCCCCACGCCGTTTTTTCGGCGTAGGGGGTTCCCCTCAAGGTCCATACCAGACCTAAGGGCCTGGTATGCTCTTGGGGGGGAACCCATGCCGGTTTTTTATTTAAAATTTGGCGCGGAGTTCCCCCTCAAGATCATCTGAGCACAAGTCGCGTGCCGAAGTCGGATCATGCAAGACGGCGATCCGACTTTGATCCGACTTCAATGATAGTCAATAGGCTGAAGTAGGATCAAAGTCGGATCAAAGTAGTACAGGGAGCATTTCTAAAGTCGGAACGACTTGTGTCGGACCAGTTAGGACGGCTCCCATAGGGAAACATTGGATTTCACACGTCATGCGACATGAGCTCCCAATGTCGGAACGTTTGTCGGACCAGTGTGAACCCAGCCTGAGATTCCAGAGTAAACACTCTAACTGGATGATTCAGAGTTTTTGAATTCTATATTTGTTGAACCTGAGAAGAAAGGGGCTATCTCAATCATTTATATCCAGCTATTATCACATATACAGGCCCCTGACATTTTACCATGCAGGGAGAAATGGGAGAGAGATATCAGCCCTATAGATAGAGAGCAATGGGCACAGATTTTGGAGGTGGGTCCACTGGTATCAGTATCTGCAGCACAGGGGCTATCCCATCTGTTCATATTGCATCGTGTCGCACGCCGGTGCAGTTGCACAAATGGGGTAGAAGGGACATCCCTATATGTCCGAAGTGTCAAGCCCACCCTGGTGACCTTATCCATATGCTCTGGAGATGTCCTAAATTGGTGAGGTACCGGAGTTCCATTGTGGCCAAAATTAATAACATTTTTCAGGTGCAGTTGGATGCAGACCCACGGACGTGCCTATTGGGGAGCCTAAATGAGGACCTGTACACTCCATTGGTGTGCATCGCACTCACAAGACTCCTATATATAGCTAGAAAATTGATTGGCCGTCTGTGGCTCTCGACCACTGTACCTACAAATAAACAATGGATCCAGCAAGTTAACTCCACCCTTATTAGAGAAAAGAATACATACCAACATAGGAAATCACCAACTAAATTCTATGGTATATGGCAATGTTGGCTGGCCTCACTGGAAGAGGCTCCGCCACGATTGGTACTAGATAGATTGCTACTAGGTTAGCAACTTTAGTGTGTGGACTCCTGGGAACTAAAAGGCAGAGAGGAAGACTCGGTGGGGGGTGCCTACCAAACACTGTACACTCCTACTAACTCTGGTACTAACAGCGTGACTAAAGAGAGTTTTTTGTTTTATGTTATGTTTTTATTCTTCCCTTTTTCCTGCTTTTTCTGTTTGTGGTGCCCCTCTTGGTTGGGGATGCACAGAGGGCACTGGGTATCATATATTGGTCTCTATGATATGACACTGACAGAATGGGTATGTACTTTCAAATATATGATAGATTGCTTGGTTTACATAACCTGTTTGTTTAGATTGTAACAAACATTGCTGTACATTACATGTATACTCGTGATAATATACCGTGTAGTGCCTTTTCATAAATAAAAACCTTTTTTGTTGATTAAAAAAAAAAAGAATGATTTGTTAGACTATTGTCTATCTTGTCATACGTATTTCCTTTTTTTCCATGTATACACACAGTTACATAACAGCTAACAATCTCTTTTTTTAAATACAGTGTTCAGTTACAGCTCATAGGCAGACTATAGGAAGTTTCTCAGAGCTGAGAAGAAATTTGCAACTGTGATATCTGTTATCCGAAGTAATACTCAAACTCTAAAAGCCATTGTGGAGAAGAAACACAATTCTCTGTTACGTAACATGGGAAATTTTATGGTAATATTTTTAGATATGGATATGTGCATATAATAATTTTAGGATGTAAGATCTAAAGCACAACAAAATGTCCCGTTGTTCAATCCCATCCTTTTTATTCTGGAACACAATCATTTCATGACTGCCAGAAAGCAGTAAGGATAAAATGGTCCCACATTAAAGTGGATGGACAGAAGTTGTACACCTAAAAGACCCAACAACCAAACACAAGTGAAGTAACTTTGTATATACTGTAGAGTGTAGTGAGGAATGCAAAGACCTGCACATTGGGGAACAAAACTATGTCTCAACAAATTAATGGCCTAACCTAGGAGGGCAAATAATATATAGGTCAAGACCGAGCAGTCGTCTTACTGATAAGTTGACTCAAACATGGAGATACTATATTAGGGAAAAGGGACGTCCTTTTGAGGACAGAGAGTTGCATATTTTGGACTGAGAGGACAACTAGTAAAGTAAAAGAGACCATCTATGTCAGACTGGAACAAAGATCCCTGACAACGGGTTGGAGTCTTTGACATCATTTATCTTCCAGATATAATACCATGTTAACAACTCTACTTTGGCAATTTGACAACAATTCACAACTTCAAACTTCCACAAACACCACAAAGTTACTCATTTACTCCCTGGTTATCTCTCATCTCAACTACTGCCACTCAGGGCCGTGTTTTCCACTGGGCACGCTGGGCAGTTGCCGGGGTCCCACTTGCCTGGAGGGCCCCACCCAGGGCCAATCCTCAGCACTGCAATCTGCTACAGAAGACTTGAAGTTGACTGCACTGCACTGGTTGCTCACTTGCTAGAATCGCCAGCCTCCCGGCATCTTGCTAGCAACCAGTGATGTCAGTCAGAGGCCGCAGCCGCCCCACCATTCATAACGCGCTGCGGCCGCCCCAGATTTTATAGCGAGCCGCCTCCGCAGCTACTGAACAAGCTCCGCCCACCTCTGCTATGTTCTTCAGACAGCGTGGCTCAGAGGGAACGAAGCGAAACTTTCGGTTTCTAAAGAGATTGATCTTGTGCCATCTTAGCATCGAAAAGACGGCCCTGAGATTGATAGCTGCCTTGCTGTGAGTGACTCACTGCACTGCACCAGGCCGGCGGCCTCAAGCAAGTCTAACTGTCTAAGACTTAAGTTCAAGTTGTGCCCATTAAAAGCAGCCACTGTTCCCATCAAAGCTGCCACTGTGCCCATCAAACACAGCCACTGTGCCCATCAAAAGCTGCCACTGTGCCCATCAAGCACAGCCACTGTGCCCACCCAAAGGTGCCACTGTGCCCAAACACAGCCACTGTGCCCATTAAAGCTGCCACTGTGCCCATCAAACACAGCCACTATACCCATCAAACACATGTTATATTGTCCAAACGTTGTGTTAATGTTTAAACACTGATTTTGTTGGAAGTATCTATAAATATAGCCTTATTGATAATTTGCATTTTTATTCTCATGTGTGATTGTGTAGACAGGGCCCCAGTACACTGTATTGCCCGGGGGCCTATAATGCTCTTAAGATTGCCCTGCTGCCACTTCCACCTCGTTGGTCAACCTCTATAATGACTCATTTTCAGTCTATCATGAAGGCTGCTGCTAGACTCATGCACCTTTCCAACAGTTCAGTGGCCGCTGTCCCTCTCTGCCAATCTCTCCACTGGCAACAAATAGAATTCTGAATACTACAACAACATAGAAAGCCATCGGCTCCAAATCCAATCACTGTCAAAATCTTGTAGACTTCACCTCCATAACATCTTTAAAATTCACCCCTTTAACAAATGGAACCACCAAGCTACTCATTCACGCCCTTGTAATCCCTCGCCTTGACTATTGCAACTCCCTACTCATAGGCCTACCTCTCCATGGGTTATCCCCTCTTCAGTATATCATGAATGCTGCTGCCAGACTCATCCACCTTACTAACCACTCAGCATCTGCCAATCCCTCCACTGGCTTCCGATTTCTCAGCAAGTTAAATCCTAAATACTAACAACAACTTAAAAAACATTCCACAGCTCTGCCCCAAGCTACATCACCAATCTTGTCTCCAAATATCACTCAAATCATCCTCTCCGCTCCTCCCAAGATTTCCTCCTCTCAAGCCCTCTTGTCCCCTCCTCCCGGGACTTTTCCAGAGCCTATCCCATCCTCTGGAACTCTCTAGCCCAGTCTGTCCAGCTATCTCCTACTCTGACTGCCTTTAGGCGATCTCCCAAAAACTCATCTCTTCAGGGAGACCTATCACACCTCTAACTAACTGAACCTTTATCACTTCCATCAGCTCATCCTCCACAGTTATAACCTTTTGAACCACTTGCCCCACCCCATTAGCTTGTAAGCTCTTATGAGCAGGGCTCTCTTAACCCTCTTGTGTTGTAATGTATTGTAACTGTACTGTCTCTCCTTATTTTGTAAAGTGTTCTGCAAACTGTTGGCTCTATATAAATCCTGAATAATAATAATAATAACCCACAACTCTGAGCTACCTTACCAACTTAAAAATAAAACCCAAACCATCCACCCTACTCCTCTTAAGACCTCCAATTCCCTCATCACGTCCTTCCATGCACACCTCCAGAGTCTCTCCCGTCTCGTCCACCTTTAAGTGATCCCTGAAAACTCATCTCTTCAGGGAAGCCCATCCCACCTCAATTCAAAAGATGCACGGCTACTTCTAAATCCTGAATGACTGCTGAGGTGCAATAAGCCCAGGTCCCATACCATAACTTACCATGACAACTTATAACGCCTTACCCCTTCTTCCCATCCAATAAAGACCACATACAACCATTAATGTTGGAAAGGGCAAGGCCACAGCTTTTATTAACTCAAAAAACCATAAGTGCCGGACCGGCCGTCTATCTCCCAATTACCATCAAGGGCATAACTAATCATCCATGTTTGCTGGCAAGGTCACCAAAACCGCAGCACGCTGTGATATACCATCAGAAAATAGGGCGGGAGGGTGGGCAGCTCTTCCATGCTTCCGTCCGAAAAGGCCCAGAATCCCCTGGGGTGCCAAACTCTTGAGCTCAGGCCCAACCCCTGTCCCTTCTTGTACCAATCCCAAGTGACCTAATAATCACCTTAACTCCTCCCTGGCCATGCCCCCATCAGTCAGGGCTCTCTTTCCCGAGGGGCTCAAGAGGCCTTCATGACTGCTGAGGTGCAATAAGCCCAGGTCCCATACCATAACTTACAACGAAGAAACTGTTGGCGGGAAAGAGCATCAGCAATATCGTTAGAAACTCCCGGAACATGTTTCGCCTTAATATAAATGTTAAAATGCAAACATTTCAGGACTAAAAAACGCAACAGCGAAACAACCGGAGGGGAACTGGCCGATTGTTTGTTCACTACCTGCACTACGCTCATATTGTCTGACCAGAAGATTACCTGATGATTGCGCAACTGTTCACACCAGAGCTCCACGGCTACGATGATTGGAAAAAGCTCCAAAAGGGTGAGGTTGCGCAACAAGTCCATGCGGGCCTATGAGGCCGGCCAACATTCCGCAGACCACTCCCCACGGAAGAAAGCACCGAAACCACAGGAGCCTGCAACATCAGTGTATAACTCCAGCTGTGAGTTCGGTACCTCCTCCCGCAACCAACAAGACTGTCCGTTGTAAGACTGCAAAAAGGTTAGCCAAATCCCCAAGCCGGCCCGCATGGGCTTGGTGATCCGTACGTAGTGGTGAGGGGCTGTAACGCCCTTCGTAGCCCAGGACAGGCGCCTGCAAAAGGCTCTCCCCATGCGTATGACCCTACAGGCAAATACCAGGTGGCCCAGCAACGATTGTAGCTGTTTCAACTGCAGTTTCTTTGCCCCTTTGGCCAAACGAACCAAGGAGAGAAGCTTGGTCAGCTTCTCCCTCGGCAGACGAAAGACCATAGCCACTGTGTCAATCTCGATCCCCAGAAAAGCCAGTACCGTTACCAGACCCTCGGTTCTGTCCGCGGACAGTGGGATGGCGAAAAGCCGGCAAATATCCTGAAAAACAGAGAGCAAGCGTTGACACCGCCCACTGCCCGCGGGGCCCACGAAAAGAAAATCATCCAGGTAGTGCAGAAGGAACTGAAACCCAGCCTCCTGAGTGACTACCCACTCAAGGAAGCTGCTAAATAACTCAAAGAAATAGCACAAAATGGCGCAACCCATAGGCAGGCACATATCGAAGAAATAGCTTCCTTGGAAGTAGCAACCCAGGAGATGGAAACAGTCCGGGTGGACCGGAAGGAGGCGAAAAGCAGACTCAATATCCGCTTTTGCCAAAAGAGCGGACCACCCTGCTGTCCTAACGTGGTGAAGTGCCTTATCAAAAGACGCATAGTGGACCCTGGATTCCTCCCGATCGATTCCGTCATTAACCGAGGAGCCAGAAGGGTAGGATAAGTGATGAATTAGACGGAATTTACCACTGGCCTTTTTTGGGACCACACAGAGTGGGGACACCCGCAGGTTGTGGAAAGGGGGGGATCGATTCCGTCATTAACCGAGGAGCCAGAAGGGTAGGATAAGTGATGAATTAGACGGAATTTACCACTGGCCTTTTTTGGGACCACACAGAGTGGGGACACCCGCAGGTTGTGGAAAGGGGGGAGATCAAAGGGGCCTGCCATGCGCCCCAGTTCCAACTCCTTCTGTAGCTTCTCGGCCACGATGGACTCAAATTCCGCAGCCGATTTCAAATTTGGAGACATAGTCAGGGCGTCTGATGGGGAAAAGGGGATCCAGAAACCGCGATCCAGGCCATCCTTCCGGACCAGGGCCTCCCTATGAAGGGGGTACCGGTCTAGCCAGGGAAGCATCTCTAAGACGTTCACCGGCGTCCTCCGGCTTAGGAAGGTCAGTCTTGGCTCCCGCTCTGGGAAGCGGCTCTCTACCCTTCCTAAAACACCGGCTGGCGGGGTGTGCACCCCCACAGCTGGAGCACTCGTGCCTGAAGCAACAGGCGGAGTACCATTTACAGCGGCTTTCATTGAAAAGCCAGCAGATACCCTTTTTCGGAAGCGGCCGACGCTCCGGATTGAGGAGCGCCGACCGTGGACTGAAAGGACGAAGGCCTGTGGGGGCACATAAGCAGCAACCACAGGCTACCATCCTGACAGTCGAAGCAAAGCTCTTTCCATGCCGCCATTTTTTGTCGAAACTGGGTGTCATACTGGAACCAACACTGACCCCCATAAACTTTGTACGCCCCCCAAATGAGATCTAAATAACAGAACAACGAAGTCGCCAACTCCAGGAAACGCTCGCAGAGCACTCCCGCGTAGGCGCAGAACCCCTCCAGCCAGTTCCCGAAAGTCCTAGGAAGCTGTTTAAGTTTTTCGCCTTGCGCCGCTACGTCTATCCGACGAGATTTATCGATCGTCTCCCTATCCGGCGGCACAAGGGCGAGGAAATCAATGAATTTGTGTCGCCAAATCTTTTCCTTCGTCTCCTCCGGTATGTGGGTACCAGTGGGCGCGACAGCCCACAAGGCACCTCCGGGAGGGGGGGTGGAATTGGGCGCCACGCCCGAAACACCCATACTTGAAAGAACCGATTTGACGACCGACGCTATGCGGTCTTCAGGGGGCGACCAACCGGGGAATCGGTGTCCGAAACGACTCTGGTAGGCTGTAGACTGCCAGCACCGTGAAGACCAACGGGGCCGTGTTCCACAGGACCGTCCCGACCTACGGAGAGATCCAGGGGCGGGGGTCCCACCACCGACCCGGAAGAGTCCCCCTGGCCGAGGGCAGCGGCTGAGCAGGTACAGGAACATCTACTGGTTCTGGCTGGCTGACCCGGGGCGGGAGCTGCCGCCAGCCCGGATCCGGAGCCCGATTCTCCCGCCCTGCCGGGCGCAGGGAGACGGGAACGGGTGACTGTTGCAGACATCCGACCAGATCCTCCGGCCTGGCTAGGCGCATGGGGGGGCAAGCCCCAGCAGTGGGATGGATGTCAAGCGATCGTCCTCCGCCCAGCTGGGCGCGGGAGGCCGGCGGTGGGCACGGAGTGGAGGAGGAAGGGTGTCCGCGAAAGCCGACAGACCCATACCCGCCCGTCCAGGCGCAGAGGGGGCATACACTGCGCGGGAAGTGACGTTGGAGGGACCAGCCGGGGGATGGAGCCTGTCCCCTGCTCGTCCGGGCGCAGAGGGGGTCCTAATCTGGGAGCCGTCAGTGGAGGATGGCCCAGGGGCCGGCTGAGACCCCGTCCAGAAGGGCGCAAGGGGAGACTGCACTTGCCTAAAAATATTGGTTGGGTTGCCTGATGAAGAATTACCCCCCGCCCATCCGGGCGCAGAGTGGTGCTGTTCGCATTGGCACTGTGACAAGTTAACAGCCAGATCTGAAACTCCCGCCCAGCCTGGCGCAGGGAGTGAACTGGCCGCCAGGGGGAGCCGATCCCGCTCCAAGCCCCCGTCGAATCCGCCGTCCGTGGGATCCGACGCAGCGGCCGTAACGGAAGCTACAGGCGCGGGCGAACGGGTCCGACCCCTGCCTCCCGACTTCCGAGAAGATAGCCGGGCAGAGGAACGGAGCGATCGCTCACCCGCCGCCGGGGGCGGAAGCAGGTACCCCACCTCACGAAGCCAGGCGATGGAGCGCTCCGGCTCCAGCCCGGCCTCGTGCCAGACTCTGGGCAGGGGGAGAGGGAGAGGGGGGACCACCGATCGGGGGCTACGCGATCGCAGGCACCGGGGGGAAGGCCGCGAAGCAGCCCTGGGGCTAGGGGAGGGGGACCGCCGAGGAGGGGCACGCCGAGAGCGGGCGGCCGAACCCCGCTTACCCGCTGGGGAAGCCCTGGGAGCCACCCGAGCAGGGGAGGAATGGAGGGGAGTAGGAGGAGGGGGCAGTAAGAGGCCAAGGAGGGACTGGGGCTGAGACGGGAAGGCGGGCGGGCACGTCTGCGGGCCCTGTGGCTAACCATCTCAGGAGGGGGAGCAGGGGAAGGGGCAGAGGAAGGCACCCCAGGGGACAGGAGGGCAAAGAGCCAGTCAGCCTGACCCCGGAGAGCCAGCTCACGGACCTTAGCCAGGAGGCGATCCGTGTCCATGGTTGGAGCCGCAGGGTCAGATCCGAGCTCTTCCATGCTTCCGTCCGAAAAGGCCCAGAATCCCCTGGGGTGCCAAACTCTTGAGCTCAGGCCCAACCCCTGTCCCTTCCTGTACCAATCCCAAGTGACCTAATAGTCACCTTAACTCCTCCCTGGCCATGCCCCCATCAGTCAGGGCTCTCTTTCCCGAGGGGCTCAAGAGGCCTTCATTATAATAATAATAATATCCTTCAGCCATGGGAATTGGATGATTAGCACCTATGCAGATGTCCTAACACCAGGGATGGGATGATGTAGCTAAAATATGGTGGTTCCACAAATATGGATAAATGAATATTTCCCTGCTGCCTAAACTGTGATGAAAATATAGTGCTTGGTTGCAGCAAGCACCAATTGGGTCAAACACTACCCAGCAGAAAATGTAATAAAAATCTTCATTACTTAATTTTAACTGCTTTTATGTGAGTACCTTTTTTTGGCAGTGATCAAATACATTTCTAGTTAGACACACTTCACTACTGGGGCCCCCTGCTCTCTTTTTTTTCCATCTGTTGATGTGTCCACCTGAGAGGATCTCCATTATGTACCTTATGTGAAGGAGACACACATAAACAAGAAGCATTCACCAGGATACCAGGCTCCATATAGACCGCCACCCACAAAGAAAGTGAGACCCACTGCTGGATTCTGGAATTTATGCTGTTACCTTACAGCGGTTGGGTGAGGAGCCACTGCACCATTAGGTGTAACTGCACAGAAGAAACGGATCACGTATTCACATCATCACAACACAGAATGCTAGAACACTGTGATCACTAGCACTATTTTGAAGATATATACTTTCTTTGAACTTTGCATCACTTGCACTTTATCCTATTTATGTTAACGTCGGTTTGGACGCTGTACCATATCAGACTATTTGCACCTATTGCACATGGGAAGATTATCACCTAATCTTTTGTACAATCTAGCACTTTAGATTCTGTATTTACTGTGTTTTTAGTGTATGAATTTGAATAATTTTGGAGTTTATTATCTTGTACACTTAGCACTTTATATGAATCTCTGAGCACTTTATTTGTTTTATTATTTGTAGCGCAGCACCATATATTGGTTCCACAAATATCACACTTCCCATCCTGTTCTTGGACAACCAATACCTGTCTTTACACATTCCATCCTCATGCCCCGTACACACGATAGGATTTTCCGACGGAAAATGTTCAATGGGAGCTTGTTGTCGGAACTTCTGACCGTGTGTAGGCTCCATCGACATTTTCCATCAGAATTTCCATCACACAAAATTTGAGAGCTGGTTCTCAAATTTTCCGACAACAAAATTTGTTGTCGTAAATTCCGATTGTGTGTACACAATTTCGATGCACAAAGTTCCGCGCATGCTCGGAATCAAGCAGAAGAGGCCGCACTGGCTATTGAACTTCATTTTTCTCGGCTCGTCATACGTCACTGCGTTCTTGACGTTCGGAATTTCCGACCAACTTTGTGTGACCGCGTGTATGCAAGACAAGTTTGAGCCAACATCCGTCGGGAAAAAAAAACATGGATTTTGTTGTCGGAAAATCCTATCGTGTGTACAGGGCATTATTGATTGAAGGTCTCTGTGCTGTGTGGATATAACATTTGACCATAAAACTGAAGAAGTGGCTTGGATAAGCCCGAAACATCTTCCACATTACAGAACAAGTCCAGTTAAATTTGATCAACTACAACTGTCCATTAAAGTGGAGGTGTTTTTAGCAAGATCACATACGCTCTTCTTTAGAGAAATATGGGGAAGATGATCGTTGGTTGCAAGGTGCACCACTTTATACAGCGGAGGTAAAATACCACCAGATTTAGGAATCTATTCATAGATGAAACCATGGCCAGTGTCAGAGAATTTCCACACAGTTTTCCTGCATTTTGATGACCCCCTCAACATGATTAAACTTTATGCAATTTTTTACACTTTATCCATATTTATTTTGGTACTTTGAAGAGGAATATTGTTGTTATTGCAGCAGCTAGCTGCCATAATCCCGGTACCTTCTTCTTCAGAGGTCTACTTTCAGATAAAAGTGGTCTCTGTGGCAGATTTGCCGCAAGATCACTTTTATCAGCAGGGGGAGAGGGCCGCCCACGCCGCTCTCCAGTGCTCTTTGCCGCTTACCGGAGCCGTCCTGGCTTGACATGGAGACGAGTGATCTCCATATCATTGCAGGGGGCGGAAGCGATGTCAAAGCGTCACTTCCGCCAATAGCTCTTAACCACTTGCCGACCGCCTAACGCAGATATACTGCGGCAGAATGGCACGGGCAGGCAGAATCACGTTCCCATACGTGATCTGCCTCCCGCGGGCGGGGGGTCCGATCGGACCCCCCCCGGTGCCAGCGGCGGTCGGCATTTCACTGGGAGCGTCGGGAGGCGAGGGGGAGACCATCTGATCGTGGCCCCCCCCCTCGCGATCGCTCCCAGCCAATGGGAATCCTCCCCTGCCTGTGTGTAGTTTCACACAGGCAGAGGATGTGATGTCATCTCTCCTCGGCTCTGCAGTTTCCGTCCCAGCGCCGAGGAGAGAAGACATGTGAGTGCACACAACACAAACACACACAGTAGAACATGCCAGGCATACTTTACACCCCCGACCCCCCCCCCCCGATCCCCCCCAATCACCCCCCCCCCCCGTCACAAACTGACACCAAGCAGTATTTTTTTTTTTTTTTTTCTGATTACTGCATGGTGTTAGTTTGTGACAGTTACAGTGTTAGAGCAGTGAGTATTACCCCCCTTTAGGTCTAGGGTACCCCCCTAACCCCCCCTAATAAAGTTTTAACCCCTTGATCACCCCCCATCACCAGTGTCACTAAGCGATCATTTTTCTGATCGCTGTATTAGTGTCGCTGGTGACGCTAGTTAGGGACGTAAATATTTAGGTTCGCCGTCAGCGTTTTATAGCGTCAGGGACCCCCATATACTATCTAATAAATGTTTTAACCCCTTGATTGCCCTCTAGTTAACCCTTTCACCACTGATCACCGTATAACCGTTACGGGTGACGCTGGTTAGTTCGTTTATTTTTTATAGTGTCAGGGCACCCGCCGTTTATTACCGAATAAAGGTTTAGCCCCCTGATCGCCCGGCGGTGATATGCGTCGCCCCAGGCAGCGTCAGATTAGCGCCAGTAGCGCTAACACCCACGCACGCAGCATACACCTCCCTTAGTGGTATAGTATCTGTACGGATCAATATCTGATCCGATCAGATCTATACTAGCGTCCCCAGCAGTTTAGGGTTCCCAAAAACGCAGTGTTAGCGGGATCAGCCCAGATACCCGCTAGCACCTGCGTTTTTCCCCTCCGCCCGGCCCAGCCCACCCAAGTGCAGTATCGATCGATCACTGTCACTTACAAAACACTAAACGCATAACTGCAGCGTTTGCAGAGTCAGGCCTGATCCCTGCGATCGCTAACAGTTTTCTTGGTAGCGTTTTGGTGAACTGGCAAGCACCAGCCCCAGGCAGCGTCAGGTTAGCGCCAGTACCGCTAACACCCACGCACGCACCGTACACCTCCCTTAGTGGTATAGTATCTGAACGGATCAATATCTGATCCGATCAGATCTATACTAGTGTCCCCAGCAGTTTAGGGTTCCCAAACACGCAGTGTTAGCGGGATCAGCCCAGATACCTGTTAGCACCTGCGTTTTGCCCCTCCGCCCGGCCCAGCCCACCCAAGTGCAGTATCGATCGATCACTGTCACTTACAAAACACTAAACGCATAACTGCAGCGTTCGCAGAGTCAGGCCTGATCCCTGCGATCGCTAACAGTTTTTTTGGTAGCGTTTTGGTGAACTGGCAAGCACCAGCCCCAGGCAGCGTCAGGTTAGCGCCAGTACCGCTAACACCCACGCATGCAGCATACACCTCCCTTAGTGGTACAGTATCTGATCGGATCAATATCTGATCCGATCAGATCTATACTAGCGTCCCCAGCAGTTTAGGGTTCCCACAAACCCAGTGTTAGCGGGATCAGCCCAGATACCTGCTAGCACCTGCGTTTTGCCCCTCCGCCCGGCTCAGCCCAGCCCACCCAAGTGCAGTATCGATCAATCACTGTAACTTACAAAACACTAAACTCATAACTGCAGCGTTCGCAGAGTCAGGCCCGATCCCTGCGATCGCTAAGTTTTTTTGGTAGCGTTTTGGTGAACTGGCAAGCACCAGCGGCCTAGTACACCCCGGTCGTAGTCAAACCAGCACTGCAGTAACCCTTGGTGACGTGGCGAGTCCCATAAGTGCAGTTCAAGCTGGTGAGGTGGCAAGCACAAGTAGTGTCCCGCTGCCACCAAAAAGACAAACACAGGCCCCTCGTGCCCATAGTGCCCTTCCTGCTGCATTCGCCAATCCTAATTGGGAACCCACCGCTTCTGCAGCGCCCGTACTTCCCCCATTCACATCCCCAACCAAATGCAGTCAGCTGCATGAGAGGCATTTTCTTTATGTCCTCCCGAGTACCCCTACCCAACAAACCCCCCCAAAAAAGATGTCGTGTCTGCAGCAAGCACGGATATAGGGGTGACACCCGCTATTATTGTCCCTCCTGTCCTGACAATCCTGGTCTTTGCATTGGTGAATGTTTTAAACGCTACCATTCACTAGTTGAGTATTAGCGTAGGGTACAGCATTGCACAGACAAGGCACACTTTCACAGGGTCTCCCAAGATGCCATCGCATTTTGAGAGACCCAAACCTGGAACCGGTTACCGTTATAAAAGTTAGTTACAAAAAAAAGTGTAAAAAAAAAAAAAAACATACAAAAATATAAAAAAAAATAAAAAATAGTTGGCGTTTTATTGTTCTCTCTCTCTCTATTGTTCTGCTCTTTTTTACTGTATTCTATTCTGCAATGTTTTATTGTTATTATGTTTTATCATGTTTGTTTTTCAGGTATGCAATTTTTTATACCTTACCGTTTACTGTGCTTTATTGTTAACCATTTTTTTGTCTTCAGGTACGCCATTCACGACTTTGAGTGGTTATACCAGAATGATGCCTGCAGGTTTAGGTATCATCTTGGTATCATTCTTTTCAGCCAGCGGTCGGCTTTCATGTAAAAGCAATCCTAGTGGCTAATTAGCCTCTAGACTGCTTTTACAAGCAGTGGGAGGGAATGCCCCCCCCCCAACGTCTTCCGTGTTTTTCTCTGGCTCTCCTGTCTCAACAGGGAACCTGAAAATGCAGCCGGTGATTCAGCCAGCTGACCATAGAGCTGATCAGAGACCAGAGTGGCTCCAAACATCTCTATGGCCTAAGAAACCGGAAGCTACGAGCATTTTATGACTTAGATTTCGCCGGATGTAAACAGCGCCATTGGGAAATTGGGAAAGCATTTTATCACACCGATCTTGGTGTGGTCAGATGCTTTGAGGGCAGAGGAGAAATCTAGGGTCTAATAGACCCCAATTTTTGCAAAAAAGAGTACCTGTCACTACCTATTGCTATGATAGGGGATATTTACATTCCCTGAGATAACAACAAAAATGATTTAAAAAAAAAAAATGAAAGGAACAGTTTAAAAATAAGATAAAAAAATAATAATAATAAAGAAAAAAGAAAAAAAAAAAAAAAAGTACCCCTGTCCCCCCTGCTCTCGCGCTAAGGCGAACGCAAGCGACGATCTGGCGTCAAATGTAAACAGCAATTGCACCATGCATGTGAGGTATCACCGCGAAGGTCAGATCAAGGGCAGTAATTTTAGCAGTAGACCTCCTCTGTAAATCTAAAGTGGTAACCTGTAAAGGCTTTTAAATGCTTTTAAAAATGTATTTAGTTTGTCGCCACTGCACGTTTGTGCGCAATTTTAAAGCATGTCATGTTTGGTATCCATGTACTCGGCCTAAGATCATCTTTTTTATTTCATCAAACATTTGGGCAATATAGTGTGTTTTAGTGCATTAAAATTTTAAAAAGTGTGTTTTTTCCCCAAAAAATGCGTTTGAAAAATCGCTGCGCAAATACTGTGTGAAAAAAAAGAGGAAACACCCACCATTTTAATCTGTAGGGCATTTGCTTTAAAAAAATATATAATTTTTGGGGGTTCAAAGTAATTTTCTTGCAAAAAAAAAAATTTTTTTTTATGTAATCAAAAAGTGTCAGAGAGGGCTTTGTCTTCAAGTGGTTAGAAGAGTGGGTGATGTGTGACATAAGCTTCTAAATGTTGTGCATAAAATGCCAGGACAGTTCAAAACCCCCCCAAATGACCCCATTTTGGAAAGTAGACACCCCAAGCTATTTGCTGAGAGTCATGTCGAGTCCATGGAATATTTTATATTGTGACACAAGTTGCGGGAAAGAGACAATTTTTTATTTTTTTTTGCGCAAAGTTGTCACTAAATGATATATTGCTCAAACATGCCATGGGAATATGTGAAATTACACCCCAAAATACATTCTGTTGCTTCTCCTGAGTACGGGGATACCACATGTGTGAGACTTTTTGGGAGCCTAGCCGCGTATGGGACCCCGAAAACCAATCACCGCCTTCAGGCTTTCTAAGGCCGTAAATTTTTGATTTCACTCTTCACTGCCTATCACAGTTTCGGAGGCCATGGAATGCCCAGGTGGCAAAAAAAACCCCCAAATGACCCCATTTTGGAAAGTAGACACCCCAAGCTATTTGATGAGAGGTATAGTGAGTATTTTGCAGACCTCACTTTTTGTCACAAAGTTTTGAAAATTGAAAAAAGAAAAAAAAAATTTTTTTTTCTCGTCTTTCTTTATTTTCAAAAACAAATGAGAGCTGCAAAATACTCACCATGCCTCTCAGCAAATAGCTTGGGGTGTCTACTTTCCAAAATGGGGTCATTTGGGGGGGGTTTGTGCCACCTGGGCATTCCATGGCCTCCGAAACTGTGATAGGTAGTGAGGAGTAAAATCAAAAATGTACGCCCTTAGAAATCCTGAAGGCAGTGATTGGTTTTCGGGGCCCCGTACGCGGCTAGGCTCCCAAAAAGTCCCACACATGTGGTATCCCCATACTCAGGAGAAGCAGCTAAATGTATTTTGGGGTGCAATTCCACATATGCCCATGGCCTGTGTGAGCAATATATCATTTAGTGACAACTTTTTGTAATTTTTTTTTTTTGTCATTATTCAATCACTTGGGACAAAAAAAATGAATATTCAATGGGCTCAACATGCCTCTCAGCAAATTCCTTGGGGTGTCTACTTTCCAAAATGGGGTCATTTGTGGGGGTTTTGTACTGCCCTGCCATTTTAGCACCTCAAGAAACGATATAGGCAGTCATAAATTAAAGGCTGTGTAAATTCAAGAAAACGTACCCTAGTTTGTAGGCGCTATAACTTTTGCGCAAACCAATAAATATACACTTATTGACATTTTTTTTACCAAAGACATGTGGCCGAATACATTTTGGCCTAAATGTATGACTAAAATTGAGTTTATTGGATTTTTTTTAGAACAAAAAGTAGAAAATATCATTTTTTTTCAAAATTTTCGGTCTTTTTCCGTGTATAGCCCAAAAAATAAAAACGGCAGAGGTGATCAAATACCATCAAAAGAAATCTCTATTTGTGGGAAGAAAAGGACGCAAATTTCGTTTGGGTACAGCATTGCATGACCGCGCAATTACAAGTTAAAGCGATGCAGTGCCGAATTGTAAAAAGTGCTCTGGTCAGGAAGGGGGTAAAACCTTCCGGGGCTGAAGTGGTTAAAGAGCCTTTTTTTTTTTTCTTCATTTTTTCAAATGACAAAATTTTTATTTTACTTTTTTATTGCATTTTAGTGTAAATATGAGATCTGAGGTCTTTTTGACCCCAGGTCTCATATTTGAGAGGTCCTGTCATGCTTTTTTTCTATTACAAGGGATGTTTACATTCCTTGTAATAGGAATAAAAGTGACACAATTATTTTTATTTTTAAAGAACAGTGTAAAAATAAAAGGTAAAATAAATAAAAACTTTTTAAATGCGCCCCGTCCCACCTAACTCGCGCGCAGAAGCGAACGCATACGTGAGTAGCGCCCGCATATGAAAACGGTGTTCAAACCTCACATGTGAGGTATCGCTGCGATTGGTAGAGCAAGAGCAATAATTCTAGCCCTAGACCTCCTCTGTAACTCAGAACATGCAACCTGTAGAAATTATTAAACGTCGCCCATGGAGATTTTTAAGGGTAAAAGTTTGTCGCAATTCCACGAACAGGTGCAATTTTGAAGCGTGACATGTTGGGTATTAATTTACTCAGCATAACATTATCTTTCACAATATAAAAAAAATTGGGCTAACTTTACTGTTGTCTTATTTTTTAATTCAAAAAAGTGTATTTTTTCCAAAAAAAAAGTGCGATTGTAAGACTGCTGCGCAAATACGGTGTGACAGAAAGTATTGCAACAACCGCCATTTTATTCTCTAGGGTGTTATAAAAAATATATATATAATGTTTGGGGGTTCTAAGTAATTTTCTAGCAAAAAAAAAAAACAGTTTTTAACTTGTAAACAACAAATCTCAGAAAGAGGCTCGGTCCTTAAGTGGTAAACCTGCAGTGTACAATAAAATAACCCCTGGTAATCCTGTTGTGAAGGTCCTTGTTCAAGCACTCCATGTTATAGGGTGACAACACTCTGTGCCTGTCTCCCAACTTTACTCTTGCAGTGTCACGATGTCATATTTACCTCTAGTGGAGACTGCAAGTTTCCATGCCAACACACACTGCGCAGGTAGGATCCACTGTTGTCACCATTAGGAAACCAATGTGCAGCAGCAAAACTGATACTTGGCTTGGTTTGGTAATAGCTATAGAAGAGGGTGAGAGCTCTTCACCAGATCCCTAATGCCGCAAACACACGATCGGGATTTTGGTCGGAAAAAGATATGATGGCTTTTCCAATGGAATTCCACTCAAGCTTGCCTTGCATACACACAGTCACACAAAAGTTCACAGAACTTTCGACCGTCAAGAACGCGGTGACGTACAACACTACAACGAGCCAAGAAAATGAAGTTCAATGCTTCCGAGCATGCATCGAATTGTTTCCAAGCATGCGTAGGAATTTTGTGCGTCGGAATTGCTACAGACTATCGCATTTTCAGATAGGAACTTTTTCCGACCGAAAAATTGGGAACATGCTCCCAATCTTTTGCTGTCTGGAATTCGGCCAGCAAAAGTCTGATGGGGCATACATACGGTCGCATTTTCCGACCAAAAGCTCTCATCGGTCTTTTACTGGCCGAATTTCTGATCGTGTGTACGCGGCATAATAGATATTTAAAAAAGCAGCTTATCAGTATCCATCCACAAGTGAAAAATCAGTTCAGGGTGGCAGACAGAGCCTTTAAAAGCTAAATTAATTTTATTGAAATAGTAAAGGCACCCTTTGCTTATCTTTTGGAATTTTCAAGCGGAAAATACAATTTTGTTTTTTTTTTTCAGTAAAGTTCCCCATTCTAGCAGAGATGTATAGCTGATAGCTACAAATAGACAGAGTGGTTGAGCTTGTTTGTCTCTGTGCTATAAATGGGGCCACTGTATAGTTTTGACAACTTAAACTATATTGTTATTTATATTTAGGAATTCAGTGTTATTATTTCTCATGCTGCTGTTCCGGGTCAGGATCAGTTCTCGCTTCGCCTCTCCTCATCTTCGCCTTGGAACAGCAGACCTCCATAGTCCAAAATAATGCGCCAAAGCAATCCAGAAAGCCTGGTTTATATTTTCATTTTAAAGCATATCTATGGTCAACTGTAAAATCATAGATTCATTTCCATGTTGTCAAAAAAGAAAGAGGCAGATAGAAATACTAGCAAAGGTTATAACATCATAAATAACCGTGAGTGGATCCTGGTAAGTGAAAATCTAATATAAAGTGTTAAACCATTAAATAAATTGATAAAGTGCAACCGTATAATAAATAACCGTGAATGGATCCTGATGAATAAAAATCTTGTGTGAAGTATTATGACCTTAAAATAAATTAATATAAAGTGCAACCGTGACTGAATGACCGTGAATAAATGCTGGTGAGTAAAAGTCTTGGTAAAAAGTCCTTATAACATTGAATAAATTAATATAAAGTAAAATCCATCATAAAGGTGAATGATTGGCAACAAATTAATATCAAAAGTGCACTAAACTCAGTGTAATCACAATTCATCTAACTGCGCCTTTAAAAATAAACACTCAAAATAGCAGCATTGCAAGATTCAAAATGTGTAATTCATGAAATCTAGGATAGATGGCGCTGTTGAGTAGATGGAAAGTCCTTCTAATTGGGTCTGTGTGTGTTCTATATGATGGTTGAATGGTTCCTACGGTGATATCCTCTAGTGTAGTCTCTCTGGACTCTCACCTTAAATTAGTACAAATCGAGTAGTGGAAATAAGATCCGTGCAGTATGGAAGCGCTGCTTGGACACTTCTCCCTCTGTACTAGTTGACTCTCTGGATCTTCTCCTGTGTTCCCTCGGCTCCCTCCGCTCTGATGCAGCTCAGACAAGATAAAGACAGGGGAGGGGGAGAGAGAAGGCAGGCTCCACTAGTGTGTTAACGTTTTAAAACCAGGGGGGATATTTATTTGATTATGCTCTTACATTAGATATAAAAAAGTCAGGCAAAATAAAGAACAGATGAGAAGTCTGGCGTTCTCAGCGCCCTCTCACTTGAGTTGACAACTGTGTGCCGCTCCACTGTGTGCGGCTCTTGAGAGAGAGACTACACTAGAGGATATCACCGTAGGAACCATTCAACCATCATATAGAACACACACAGACCCAATTAGAAGGACTTTCCATCTACTCAACAGCGCCATCTATCCTAGATTTCATGAATTACACATTTTGAATCTTGCAATGCTGCTATTTTGAGTGTTTATTTTTAAAGGCGCAGTTAGATGAATTGTGATTACACTGAGTTTAGTGCACTTTTGATATTAATTTGTTGCCAATCATTCACCTTTATGATGGATTTTACTTTATATTAATTTATTCAATGTTATAAGGACTTTTTACCAAGACTTTTACTCACCAGCATTTATTCACGGTCATTCAGTCACGGTTGCACTTTATATTAATTTATTTTAAGGTCATAATACTTCACACAAGATTTTTATTCATCAGGATCCATTCACGGTTATTTATTATACGGTTGCACTTTATCAATTTATTTAATGGTTCAACACTTTATATTAGATTTTCACTTACCAGGATCCACTCACGGTTATTTATGATGTTATAACCTTTGCTAGTATTTCTATCTGCCTCTTTCTTTTTTGGCATCTAGACACTGGCACTACTGGAATATTGCGCGAAATTCACTTAATTATTTATTCAGCAAGCGGTTGTGTGAGCACCATTAATTTTGCTGCAATATTCACATTTAGTATTTTTATCACCTAGTTAATTAATTTTTTTTCTCACATCTACCAGCGCGAAGGAAATTCTTTAAAATTCATTTCCATGTTGTACTTCAATTATTTCTAGCCTACTCCATTTAATCTGAACAATCATGAAGTTTGTAAACTTACTTTGGGAAGATCCCCACATATTTACCTCCTTTAAATTCTGTGATACGTGGTCACTATGCCCTGTGAGTAGGCACTGCTGTGTCACATATTTCACAGAGCTCACCTTCTGAACTACGGGGGCCCTGAGAGGAGGAGCTTCAAGAGGCGGAGTCAGTACAGAAATCACAACTTGCAGGCAGCAAGGTACCATGGGATATGTAGTCCATAGAAATTGTTGAAAAGCTACAAAGCATGCAGGGAATCCAGAAAGTTGTGGAAAGAAATGACCAGCAGATAGGCAGCACTCAAAAGAACGAAAAGAGAATTTTACATTGGATTGTCAGAAATAGCTATTGTTTGTATTGTTATTACAATGTTGATGTTGTAAAATGAAAGTGTAAGATGTGACCATAGATCTCCTTTAATGCTGGGAACTAGAAAAAATCTTCATGCCCAACTCCAACTTTTTGTAAACCCAAAATCTATTCTTCAGTATGCTTAGAATAGTGTATATTAGTAAGTATCAAAATCACTCCCTTGCCACATCCGTAATATTTGAGAACAGAAGGAGAACAGATAGGGATTCAGACTTTAAAGGCATTTTGGACCACATAAATTATATAAAAATATATTTTATTTATACACAAAAGTTAAAAACATATCAGATATGTATAGAATTCAGGCCACAATGGCCAGATATTGCAGAAAATATTGGTTACACCATATCAGATGAGTGAGCCCCTGTGCGTCAATGCACAGGGGCTCACTCATCTGATATGGTGTAACCAATATTTTCTACAATATCTGGCCATTGTGGCCTAAATTCTATACATACTGTATGTGATTATATGTTTTTAACTTTTGTGTTCTGTGTTTTGCTCTTGCAATTTTTTTACATACTGTTATGTACAAATAAAATATATTTTGATATAATTTATGTGGTCCAAATTGTCTTTAAAATCCAAATCCTTAGCGGTTATCCTTCTGCTTAGAATAACGTCTTACTGTGCACAGTTTTTTTTTAAACAAATCATATTTTGTAAAATTTGTTGCAAAGTTTCTTCCCAGGAGATCCTGCCAATAACAGTATGTCTTGTTGCAGGCTGACAACGCTAAGCTACTACCTCACAATAGCAGCAGTGTTGCCAGTTTACCATCTGAGCTCTTTTAGTTGGCTGAATAACAACCATTAAATATTCACAGCTTCTCAACGCAACTTAGAAAATGCAGACCTATTTTTTTGTGCATTGAATGGCATTGCACCCAATCTATTGTAAATGGGCTGCCTAACCCAGCATGCAACAGGGCATGAAAATGTATGTGTCACGATACAGTGCAATGACGTGTAGAGATGCCATAAGTGTGATCCAATTAAGGTTTACATTTACTTTATTTGTTTATTACAGGTACTTCTACAGTATCCTCAATTTACTCAGCTCTTTACATATTTATTATACATTCACATCTGTCCCTGCCCTCAAGGAGCTTACAATCTAAGGCCCCTAACTCACATTTATTCATATATTAGGCCTGGGGCCAATTTTAGATAGGACCCAATTAACCTACCAGCATGTCTTTGGAATGTGGGAGGAAACCGGAGCACTTAGAGAAAACCCATGCAGGCACAGGGAGGACATGCAAACTCCAGGAAGGTAGTGTCGTGGTTAGAATACACACCAACAACCCTAGTGCTAGGCAAAAGTGCTAACGACTTAGCCACTGTGCTGTCCAATTAATACTGAATATTCCAATGTTCTGGCTCCGGCATAATGATTTTGCTTGTATTCTTGTAGAACTGGTTCACACCACAAAAACGCACTCCAGATACGTTCCGGATGTGTTTCTGCATGTGCGTTTTTAAAGTGTTTTTGATGCGTTCCTGTGCATTTTTATGCATTTGCAGATGCATTCCATGTGCTTTTTTTTCCTGTTTTTTTTTTCCCACTATACTAAGACCCAGTGCGTTTTTGATGCGATACACTGACAGGTCTGCAGGAGACCTACATAGCACCAGAAGTCTGCTGATCACTGGTGCAATACTTTAGAGGCTCCAGAAACAAAAAATAATAAATGCACATTTTTTACCTGCAAATTTATTTTCTTTTTTGCTAAAAGGTGAACTTATCCTTTCAGCATAATACATTTGCATATATATCCAAAATGTAATGCTGCGTACATACGAGCTGACTTTACGGCAGACTTTGCCCGGCGGACGGGATTTCGTCGGACAATTCGATCGTGTGTGGGCTCCAGCGGACTTTGTTTGCTCAAAAGTTGGACGGACATGTTTTAAATCTTTCCGTCGAACTCGAGTCCGGTCGAAAAGTCCGCTCGTCTGTATGCTAGTTCGACGGACAAAAAGCCACGCTAGGGCAGCTATTGGCTACTGCCTATGAACTTCCTTGTTTTAGTCCGGTCGTACGTCATCTAGGGTGCCCACGTGTCCCGGATTGCCCGGGATTATCCCGTAATTGACATCTTTGTCCCCGGTCCCGGGCAGCTTCATTCCGGGACAATACAGTGTCCCGGAATGAAACTGACAATCTGGGAACAGGGGCGGACCGAGCCGCCATAGCGCTGGCTCTGGCTCCGCTTCCACCTCCTGCACCTCCTCCTGATCACTGGTTGCTATAGCCGCCTGGCATCAGGCAACCAGTGACGTCACTGCCCAGCGTTGAAAGCGGAGGAAGATTTCACTTCCTCCTCCGCGCTAGTGCTGCTGGGAGTCACTGCTGGTTCTTTCCCCTCTGCACTTGGCTCCAGTGACTGGCCTGCAGCTTGCGTGGGGTGTTTCTGTTCCCACAGGCTGCCTGCGATTACAGTGTGTACGGCATCTCTCTCTTCCTCCCCCCTCCTGCCCACCTCACACTAACACACCGACTGAAGTCCCCTCCCCCTTTTCCTCGGCTCGGATGTCACAGACAGGAGAAGGAGGGGGAGGTGAATGGACACAGGACTCAACAGGACGGGACATGCTGATCTGAGGTTTGTACAGAATATTAATGCTTGGCACTTGCAGGAAAAGGAGACACAGAGACAGGGGACAAGTTGTCAAAAAATAATACTTGCAGTGATTTTGGGAGATAAGAGCATGCTGTATGTGCTAGGGGGCACTTTAGGAGGGGAGATATATTGTGCTGGGGGGGTCAGATTTTTTATTTAACCCCCCTTCCAGCACAATTTCTCTCCCCTCCCAAAGTGTGCCCCCTAGCACATACAGCATGCTCTTATCTCCCAAAATCACTGCAAGTATTCTTCTTTGACAACTTGCCCCCTTCCCCATCTTCAAAGACAAACTGGCTGCTATTGAGGGGACAATTGTCTGAAATCCTGGGAACTTTGCTAGAGATTCAGGGCAATTCTGGAGGAGGATGTAAGGAGGCACTAAGGGGGTACCCCAGAGGACGTAAGGGGGCTCTGACTAAGTTAGTACCGCCAGAGTGCCCCCTTACATCCTTCAGAATGCCCCACCACCAAAGTGGTATAGCAGTGGCTGACAGACTATCAGGAGGTGATATTGCACTCCTCTTCCTCCTCTCTCCGCTAACTACCCCCCGCCATACACTCTATACTCCTCTCCTGTACATATTACCCACCATTATACATTCCGCACTCCTCTCCTGTACATATTACCCACCATTATACATTCCGCACTCCTCTCCTGTACATATTACCCACCATTATACATTCCGCACTCCTCTCCTGTACATATTACCCCCCGCCATACATTCCACACTCCTCTCCTGTACATATTACCCCCCCTCCATACACTCTGCATTCCCTATTTAACATTACCACATTCTGCACTATACAAGTCATCTCAGACTCTTTAAGAACACCCCCTTTAAGCCAATATTTAGTGCAATTTACGACATGTCCACAGTTCATTACGACACGCTTTGCGCACCATATTGTTGTTGTTCTTGATGCCTAGGGCCCACTTTTGATCTTGCACACGGGCCCGCTGAATTCGTACGCCCTGCCCCAAAAATCGGCAAAATTTTTTGTCAAAAATCATCTCTTTTTTTGGGGGGGGGGGGTGTCCCTGAATGTCAGTTTGGAAATGTGGTCACCCTAACGTCATCACGTACGAATTCGACGGACTTTGGTGGATTGTGTGTAGGCAAGTCCGTTCATTCAGAAAGTCCGTCGTAAAGTCAGTCGAAAAGTCCACTGGGCAAAGTCTGCCGTAAAGTCCGCTCGTGTGTACGCGGCATTAAACTCTATAGATTTGCTTTAAAATGACATAGTATTGAAGTATCTATTGGACCTGTGGTTAGATACAGACATTTGGCCCTGGATGCCATCTATCTGCGTCCAGGGTTGGACATCTGTCCCTAACCACAGATAACAGCTGGATATACAATTACATGAAGATACCTGCTTACAGCCGCAGACAGCCCGACTTCTTTCATTGAGCTGTACAGGCTGAGCAGTTTACTGGCTGCATCATAGCTGATTTAGCACATGTGAATGACTGCCTTTACACCTACATTGTGGTAATGCAGAGTAATATGCACAATTTACCATTACCACAACACAAGGTACTCTGTGCCATCACTGCTAATGCATCTGCAATACGCTACTAAAAGACCCAACACCTAAACATAGGCAAAGTCATTTTGTATATACTGCTCAGTGTAGTAATGGATACAAAGACCTTTACATTGGCAAGACAAAACAATCTTTCAACAAACAAAACACAGAAAGAGAGAGCAAATACTAAAGGTCAAGACTCAACAGTCTTTCTACACCTTAAAGTGGAACTTCCCCCTAAAGGGGAACTTCTGCTTTATGTCCTCCTCTACTACATTTGGCACAATTATTTTTTACCTAGTTTTGGCAGGTACCCACTCCCACTTAGGTGATCCAAGTGGAAGTTTGCCCCCCCCCCTTTCTTTGCCCAGAGCCTTCTGGGTCATGTCACAGGTCCCAGAAGTCTGTAGAACCATTCACAAAGTGCTGCTCGTCCATGTGCAGTGAGAAGCTGGCTTTGAAGCCTCAAGGAGTCACAGCTGGCTTCCCTTAGTAAACATGCCGACGCCGGGAATCTGAAGACCGGTGAAGAACAGACCCAGGGGAGGACAGCGATGAATCCCTGGACAGGTAAGTTTTCTTTTTTTAAAAATGAGCAGCTACAATATTTATAGCTGCTGACTTTAATTTTTTTTTTCTTACCAGGGTGAGGGATGCAGGGCATCCTTTGGAGGGCAGGGAGTTGCACATTTTGCATAAAGAGGACAGCTGGTGAAGCAAAAAGCCCATTTTCATTTTACCGTTTTCCACATACAGTGCCTTGCAAAAGTATTCGGCCCCCTTGAACTTTTCAACCTTTTGCCACATTTCAGACTTCAAACATAAAGATATAAAATTTTAATTTTTTGTGAAGAATCACCAACAAGTGGGACACAATTGTGAAGTGGAACGAAATCTTTTGGATTTTTGAAACTTTTTTAGCAATTAAAAAACTGAAAAGTGGTGCGTGCAAAATTATTCGGCCCCTTTACTTTCAGTGCAGCAAACTCACTCCAGAAGTTCAGCGAGGATCTCTGAATGATCCAATGTTGTCCTAAATGACTGATGGTGATAAATAGAATCCACGTGTGTGTAATCAAGTCTCTGTATAAATGCACCTGCTCTGTGATAGTCTCAGGGTTCTGTTGAAAGCGCAGAGAGCATCATGAAGACCAAGGAACACACCAGGCAGGTCCGTAATACTGTTGTGGAGAAGTTTAAAGCCGGATTTGGATACAAAAAGATTTCCCAAGCTTTAAACATCCCAAGGAGCACTGTGCAAGTGATCATTTTGAAATGGAAGGAGTATCAGACCACTGCAAATCTACCAAGACCTGGCTGTCCCTCTAAACTTTCAGCTCAGACAAGGAGAAGACTGATCAGAGATGCAGCCAAGAGGCCCATGATCACTCTGGATGAACTGCAGAGAACTACAGCTGAGGTGGGAGAGTCTGTCCATAGGACAACAATCAGTCGTACACTGCACAAATCTGGCCTTTATGGAAGAGTGGCAAGAAGAAAGCCATTTCTCAAAGATATCCATAAAAAGTCCTGTCTAAAGTTTGCACAAGCCACCTGGGAGACACACCAAACATGTGGAAGAAGGTGCTCTGGTCCGATGAAACCAAAATCCAACTTTTTGGCCACAATGCAAAACGATATGTTTGGCGTAAAAGCAACACAGCTCATCACACTCAACACACCATCCCCACCGTGAAACATGGTGGTGGCAGCATCATGGTTTGGGCCTGCTTTTCTTCAGCAGGGACAGGGAAGATGGTTAAAATTGAGGGCAAGATGGATGCAGCCAAATACAGGACCATTCTGGATGAAAACCTGTTGGAGTCTGCAAAAGACCTGAAACTGGGACGGAGATTTATCTTCCAACAAGACAATGATCCCAAACATACAGCAAAATCTACAAAGGAATGGTTCACAAATAAACGTATCCAGGTGTTAGAATGGCCAAGTCAAAGTCCAGACCTGGATCCAATCGAGAATCTGTGGAAAGAGCTGAAAACTGCTGTTCACAAACGCTCTCCATCCAACCTCACTGAGTTCGAGCTGTTTTGCAAGGAAGAATGGGCAAGAATTTCAGTCTCTCGATGTGCAAAACTGATAGAGACATACCCCAAGCGACTTGCAGCTGTAATCGCAGCAAAAGGTGGCTCTACAAAGTATTAACGCATGGGGGCCGAATAATTTTGCACGCCCCACTTTTCATTTTTTTATTAGTTAAAAAAGTTTCAAAAATCCAAAAGATTTCGTTCCACTTCACAATTGTGTCCCACTTGTTGGTGATTCTTCACAAAAAATAAAAATTTTATATCTTTATGTTTGAAGCCTGAAATGTGGCAAAAGGTTGAAAAGTTCAAGGGGGCCGAATACTTTCGCAAGCCACTGTATAACTGTTTTAACACCTCTACTCCAGTGATTTGCCAATTCAGACCTTCAAAATGCAATCCTTATTAACAAATAACACCACAAAGCTACTTTATCACTCCATTGTTATCTCTCGCCTCAACTAACGCAATTTCCTTCTCATTGGTCATTCCTCTACATAGGTTATACCCCCTTCAGTCTATCATGAAAGCCAGACTCATCCACCTTATCAATCGCTCAGTGTCCACCACCCCTCTTTACCAATCCACTGGCTTCCAATCCCCCAACAAAAAAAAATTAAGAATATTAACAACAACATACAAAGCCATCCAAAACTCTGAGCTACATCACTAATCTTGTCTTAAAATATCGACCTAACAATCCACTCCATTCCTTCCAAAACCTCCAGCTCCCTTATCACCTCCTCCCTTGCTTACGTTCAGGACTCCTCCAGAGGATCTCCCATCCTCCAGAACTCCTTACCCCAATCTATCTGACTGTCTCCTACTCTGTCTACTTTTAGGCGATCCCTGAAAACTCATCTCTTGAAGGAAGCCTATCCAGCCTCAGCTTAAAAGATGCGCTGCTACTTTTAAATCCTTATTAATTATAAATCCTGTACTATAATATTAATACCCTTTGGCAGTGGCGGCCCATCCATACGTGGCACAGGGGCGCCGCCCCGCTAACCCATGCGTCCAGCCCCGTGGGCGGACGAGCAAGCGATGGCCCCCCCCCAAAAAAAATGGAGCACCAGCCACCACTGCCATTCAGCCATGTAAATTGGACAATTATCACCTATGCAGAGGTCCTGTCACCAAGGATGGGATGATGTAACGGGAACAGGATGGTTCCACCATGTTCACACCTTCCACCCTGTTCTTGGTCAATGAAAAATCTACAAATTCCATGGCGATTGGATGAAGGTGTCCTTGCTACCTTTGTGGATATAAATGTTGGGGTGTCTTCCTGACACTCATTGGAACTGAAGAAGTGGCTTGGAGAAGCTACAAAACATCTTCCACATTAATCAACCGTGTCCAAGATCAGGAAGGGTTCTGGTAGAAGTTGATTGTCCATCCTGTTCTCGGAAAATCAATATCTACACATTTCATGGTGATGGGATCAAGGTGTCTGTGCTACCTGTGTGAATATACAGTAAATGTTGGGGTATCTTCCTGACTGTCATTAGAACTGAAAAAGTGGCTTGGCTAACCTAGAAATATCTTCTTCAACATTACCAAACAAATATGGTTGAATATGATGAACTACAACTAGCTATTAGGCTGGGTTCACACTTGAGAACGCAGCGACTCACAGCAGGAGTCCAGTGCGTCTCCATTCACCGTTTCAGGTCCGATTTCAGCCCGAATTCGGATCTGAAACGGACCAAAAGACGCACTGTGCAAATTTGCACTGGAGCCGCTGCGGAGATGTGTGAACCGGCTCCATAGAGAGTCGATCACAATCTCCTGCTATGCAAATTGGATGTTTGGAAACTCCCATGCAATTCGCACTGGTGTGAACCCAGCCTTAAAGTAGAGATGTTTTGTTTTTTTTCTCTAGAAAGATTTCATATGTCCTTCTTTAGGATTCATATATGATGTTGATTGATTGCAAGGTGCAACACTTTAAAAAAACACTTGTTAGTGGAAATAAAACACCACCAGATATAAGAAAATCTTTATAGGTGTAACTGTGCCCAGTGTAAAATTATCTCTACATGGTTTTCCTGTGTTGGAAGGCTTTTAATGATCCCTTCATGTGATTACAGTTAATGCAATCTGAAAAGTTTTTTTAAATCTGCAGCTTTCATTAAAATAGTCCCTGGTGATCCTGCCATGAGGGTCTCTATTCACTCACTTCCTATTATAGGGTGACAACACTGTGTCCCTGTCCCCCAGCGTGGCTCCTGCATTGCAGTGTTAATTTCGTCGACTAAAACATTTTAGTCGACTAAAATACGACTAAAACTAAAACAATTGAGATGACTAAAATACAACTACAACTAAAACGGCATTTTAGTCAAAAGACTAAAATGGGACTAAAACTAAAATGCAATTTTAGTCAAAAGACTAATGCCCCATACACACGGTCGGATTTTCCAACAGAAAATGTGTGATAGGACCTTGTTGTTGGAAATTCTGACCGTGTGTAGGCTCCATCACACATTTTCCATCGGAATTTCCGACACACAAAGTTGGAGAGCAGGCTATAAAATTTTTCCGACAACAAAATCCGTTGTCGGAAATTCCGATCGTGTGTACACAAATCCGACGGACAAAGTGCCAAGCATGCTCAGAATAAATTAAGAGACGAAAGCTATTGGCTACTGCCCCGTTTATAGTCCCAACGTACGTGTTTTACGTCACCGAATTCAGAACGATCGGATTTTCCGACAACTTTGTGTGACCGTGTGTATGCAAAACGAGTTTGAGCCAACATCCGTCTGAAAAAATCCTAGGATTTTGTTGTCGGTATGTCCGATCAATGTCCGACCGTGTGTACGGGGCATTAGACTAAAACTAAATTGAAATTTGACTTAGAAATGAACACTGGTCTGTAATGCATGTTCATACCTCAATACCATAAATAATAATATTTTATAGATTTTTCATTCCAGCAGTATATAATGAGTTTGGAAATTGTAGAGAAATGTTCACTAATGCATTACAATTTTTTTTTTTAAACAAAAAGCTTTTATTAATGTTTAAAAATAACAATAGTACAATCATATTAACATTTGTACATAAGTTTCATATAACAGTGAATATTTGACTTCAAAAATAGAGTATTTACTGGTAAGGCCACCAAGGTGGTTTTGTATCCGACCTATTGTTATATTGATAAATTATTTGGAAATACTCTAGCTTTGTATAGAAAAAATCTGTTATTTATTTTAAAAGGGAGAATAAATTTGTGGACCCCTGAGAGGTGTCCTTAGATATAGATATAGTAATAGAAATGAGGAGTAAAGAGGAGGAAAGAAAATTAAATAAAAATTAAATAAAATAAATATATTATAGGAAAAATATTACTTTTAAATATTCTGATTCATATACCACTTTCACATAAAGATAAACCTTTTACACTAATGCATTACAATTTAATTACACCCATTAGATTTTAGACGACTAAAATTAGTTTTAGAAGACTAAAATGTCCTGGAGATTTAGTCGACTAAATACGACTAAAACTAAAGCAATTGCAGAAGACTAAAATGGGACTAAAACTAAAATGCTATTTTAGTCCTAAGACTAAAACTAAATTCGAAATTTGCTGCCAAAATTAACACTGCTGCATTGTCACTCTGTCTCATGCGCCCCCCAGTAGAGACTACCAGTGCCTGTGCCAACACACATTGCGTAGGTAGGGTCCTCTATTGTCAGCAGAAGGAAGTTCAGAACAGTAACGAGCAGCCGACGCTGAAAGAGACACAGAAAGGGGGGGGGGGGGGTCTCACTCCCTGCATATTTTATATTTATCTTCAACAGGAAAAAGGACACTTAACTTTAGCTTGGCAATGGCTGTAAAAGAGGATGAGATCTGTTCATCAGATCCCTAATACCTCGTTTCCACTGAGCGTATCGGTTCGGTACAGTTTGGAAGGCCTAGAATGGTCCGGCCTATTCAGGTGAGCGTTTCCACTGCAAGTGGGACCGCCAGGGGCCATACGTGGGTTTAGAAAAAATGCCTAGCGTGGCGTCACACGTCCGCCAATCAGTGGAATGTATCGTAGCTCCGCCCTAACCGAACCGTACCATTTTCTATAGCCCCACATTGGAAGCAGGACCCAGAATGGTGTGGTACGGTTCGGTTGTATGGGCCGCTTTCATAATGGAAACACTCAAAATAGCGTACCGTACCGATCCGAACCGATCCACTCAGTGGAAATGAGGCATAATACATATTAACAAAACGTAGCTGATGCTTATCAGTATCCATTCACAAGTGACACATTAGTTTGGGGTGGCAGACTGAGCTAAATGTATTTCATCATACTAAAAAAAGCTGTTTTTTTAGGGGGGTTTTCACAGCAAAGTGGAAAAAAATACGTTTTTTTTTTTCTTTTCAGTAAAATTCCCCTTTCTAGCAGAGTTGTATAGAAAATAGCTGGGGATAGGCAGGGTGGTGGATCTGCAGAGAGGGGTGAGACTGAAAAACTAGTTTCTCTCGCTATGCTATAAATAGGGCCATTGTCAATTTGTGAAATCTAACACTGTATATGTACTGTATCATTTTTTACTTTTTTGCTTAGGAATGCAGTGTTTATTTTTCTCACACAGTCATTATGTTGGTCAGGGTCTATGCACCAAAGTAATCCATTCAGCGTGGTTTAGGTTTGCAATACGGCACTGCGTTACTTTAACTGACAATTGCGCGGTCGTGCAACGCTGTACCCAAATAAAATGTATGTCCTTTTTTCCCCACAAATAGAGCTTTCTTTTGGTGGTATTGCATCACCTCTGTTTTTTTTTGTTTTTTTTTTGTTATAAACAAAAAATTTCAGACAATTTTGAAAAAAAAATAATTTTTTTTTTTTTTACTTTCTGCTTTAAAACATTAAAAAAAAAACATTAGAGTTAGCCGAAATACTGCAGCTGCTGACTTTTAATATATGGACACTTACATGCCCAGGGCGCCCACGATGTAAAGCGCATCTATCCCTCGGCTCCCAGGTGGAGGTGCCGACATTTTTGGCAAGGGAATCAGGAAGTGAAGCCTTGTGGCTTCACAGCCTGGTTCCCTACTGCGCATGTGCGAGTCACGCTGTGCGACCTCACTGGTTCCTGCTGTCTTCTGGGACCTGTGTGTCTCCCAGAAGACAGCGGGGCGGGGACGGACATGGCGTAGATAGCCACGGATACTGCAGGTCTATGCCAGGAAGTGGGAGCAAATACCTGGATTATACAGGTATCTGCTCCCCCCTCCCCCTGAAAGGTGCCAAGTGTGACACCGGAGAGGGGGAGGAATACAAAAAGCACAAGTTCCATTTTTGGGTGGAACTCAGCTTTAAGAATAGAAAAGAAGGGAGCTTCTCATAGTGCAATCAGCTGTTAATAAAACCCTGTGCAGTAAGAAGTAAATACTGAAGCCTGCTCTACGCCGTTATGCCCTGCTAGTAGGATAAAGTAGCACATGCATACAGACATAATGAACCGGACAGGTAGTGTACAGCTGCCCTTACCCATTCATTTCTATGAGTGGCTCTGTATGGGCAGTGTTAATTTTGGCAGCAAATTTCGATTTAGTTTTAGTCTTAGGACTAAAATGGCATTTTAGTTTTAGTCCCATTTTAGTCTTCTGCAATTGTTTTAGTTTTAGTCGTATTTAGTTGACTAAATCTCAAGTACATTTTAGTCATCTAAAATGTCCTACATTTTAGTCGACTAAAATCTCCAGTATATTTTAGTTGACTAAAACTCATTTTAGTCGTCTAAAATCTAATGGGTGTAATTCAATTTTAATGCATTAGTTATCAATTCTCTACACTTTGCAAACTCATTATATACTGCTGGAGTGAAAAATCTAACATGTTATTTATTATTACATTGAGGTATGAACATGCACTACAGACCAATGTTAGTTTTGAAGTCAAATTTCAATTTAGCTTTAGTCTTAGTCTTTTGACTAAAATGGCATTTTAGTTTTAATCCCCATTTTAGTCTTTTGACTAAAATGCCATTTTAGTTTTAGTCGTATTTTAGTCATCTCAGTTGTTTTAGTTTTAGTCGTATTTTAGTCGACTAAAATAATATTCATCTAGTCGACTAAAATGTTTTAGTCGTTTTAGTCGACGAAATTAACACTGTGTATGGGATGTCCTGGAGCTGAGTGCAGCCACCCATAGATATGAACGGGTGCAGGCAGGTGTACACTACATGTGTTCAGTCCATTACGCCTGTGCGCATGCGCTACTTTATGCTGGAAGCGGCACGGCCTTCACCCATTCATGTCTATGGGCAGCTGTAGGGTTTACAAACATATATAATATAATACGAGGGTTCGTCAAAAAGTTTCCACACTTTTTTTTTAATTCTATGAAATATAAAAAACCTTTTGAAGATCCTTTATATAATTTAATTTAAATAACATGATATGATATACTATAATATTATAACAAAATAATAAATATAAAATATAATAGAAAATATAAATTAATCTAATATATATTATATAATGCAATGTGCAATGATGCTTTATTATGGGTGTGTTAACACATGCACAAATATGAATGAACCCTAAAATAAAATCACCTAGACTAGGGAGTATATTAAAGACACAGCTAAGTGGTTCCAGTAGGCGTACTTTCTTATGTTAGAAATTCCATTACTATTCATCACTTGTAGAAGGCCGGTTGTTTGAAGTCAATATGTTAAAGTGTGCACACAGCAATGACAGTATAAATATTACAACTAGTTTAAAGAAGCACCGACTAAAAGAGCAGATATTTTCTACATTTTTATGTATTTGCAATGCTAACATTGTAAAGATTATGTAAACATGTATATCATACTGTTTAGTTCTCACATTGTTTGACTTCCATCAATCAATATACTTATCAGGCCGGATGAAGGAGCTCCGAATGTGCGCTCCTTCCCGCCTTCTCTCCGACCAGAAGTGACGTACACCGCTGTCTGTAAGCCGTCCTGAGTGTCTGGAAGCGATGGGAACCACCGGCGTCCCTGGACCCATCAGCTGCCTCTTCACCAGTGAGAAGATCGTCTTTCCCACGAGCGGATGAACCACATTATTAATCCCAAATGCACTGACATCTCATACATATTGTAAATTACCAATTGTCTTTTATGGAATAAAATGTCTTAATAATGCTGCACTTAGATGGCGCTGCTCTCCCTCTGTCTTTGGGAGGAACTATGCCCTATTGTTGGTGTCATTGGGAGGAATTGTGCCGTATTGTTGGTGTCATGGGGAGGGACTATGCCCCATTGTTGGTGTCATTGGGAGGAATTGTACCCTATTGTTGGTGTCATGGGGAGGAACTATGCCCCATTGTTGGTGTCATTGGGAGGAATTGTACCCTATTGTTGGTGTCATGGGGAGGAACTATGCCCCATTGTTGGTGTCATTGGGAGAAATTGTACCCTATTGTTGGTGTCATTGGGAGGAATTGTGCCCTATTGGTGTCATTGGGAGGAATTGTACCCTATTGTTGGTGTCATTGGGAGGAGTTGTGCCCCATTGTTGGTGTCATGGGGAGGAACTATGCCCCAATGTTGGTGTCATTGGGGCGAACTATGCCCCATTGTTGGTGTCATTGGGAGGAACTATGCCCCATTATTGGTGTCATTGGCAGGAATTGTGCCCCATTGTTGGTGTCATTTGGAGGAACTATGCCCCATTGTTGGTGTCATTGGGAGGAACTATGCCCCATTGTTGGTGTCATTGGGAGGAACTATGCCCCATTGTTGGTGTCATTGGGAGGAACTATGCCCCATTGTTACTGGGAGGAATTGTGCCCTACTGTTGGTGTCAGAGGATCAAATATTGCCCCAAGGGCCAGATAAAAGCAAACAAAGGGCCGCATTTGACCACTAGTTTACATGGATGAGACCAATCTCTTAATACTGACTGGGTGATTAAAATGATCAGCTTTTATTTATTCATGTGAAACCTTTATCCCAAAAGGAAAGAGAATATTTGCTGTATTTGATTATAACATTTGAGCTGGAGCTTAGCTTGAAATTGTTAGTGCATTTAAATTTGCTAGTACATCTAACACCCCCCTCCAACCTAGACTGACAATGCAGAAGTCTACTTGCCTCTTATGGTCATTGCAGAGTTGTGTCTCCTAATACAGGAGGTGTGGTGAAAACAGAGGGGAGAAAGCCAAAGAAAAGAAAACAAATGCAGCCATCACATCTAATGATTGATAAGCTGCAATATATTACAATTTTGGTGATGGGTTTAATACCACCTAAAGTACATCTAAAAGGTGATTTTTTTACATTTAATATTTTTAGGGCTCATTCACATGGGCTTTCAGGGGGTGGTAAAAGCAGGTGGTTGAGTTATTACCACCCGCTTAAAAACTGGAATGCAGCCACATATTTAAACGGCATGTCATATTCAGCGGGTGGTACAGCTGCTGAATGCAATCTATGCAGGCGTATTGCACGTTCATTGCGCAGCAGGTTGGCATTTACAGTGTTAAAACAACACCTTTCAGAGGGGAGGCAATAATAGCTGCAAGTGTGAAATCCCCTGACACCCCCTCCCTCCCCCCGCTAAAACCACCACCTGCATTCCACATTCTTGCCGCTCTTACAGTAAAGAACCCTCTACGTAGTTTAAGGTTAAACCTCTTTTCTTCTAATTTTAAGTGGCCACGAGTCTTATTAAACTCCCTTCCACGGAAAAGTTTTATCCCTATTGTGGGGTCACCAGTACGGTATTTGTATATTGAAATCATATCCCCTCTCAAGCGTCTCTTCTCCAGAGAGAATAAGTTCAGTGCTCGCAACCTTTCCTCATAACTAAGATCCTCCAGACCCTTTATTAGCTTTGTTGCCCTTCTTTGTACTCGCTCCATTTCCAGTACGTCCCTCCTGAGGACTGGTGCCCAGAACTGGTCGGCATACGCCATGCATGCCAATATTCTGTTTGCTTTGTTAGCAGTAGCTAGATGGATATGAAGGTGGGTGGAGGATTGGTGAATGTTTACTTTACTCTACATGAATTTCTGGAAACAGTTTCCGGCATTGTAGACCACACTAAAGTTCACTCAAACACGTTTTCATACAACAAAAGGAAAGTATGAACTTTGCACATGGCATAAATCTCATCTATCCGGCCTCGTTGCAGAAGTTGACTATTACTTCCAGCGTAATTCTTTTAATCATTCATTTCTGAGCGATAATCGCATGCATCACTGTAATTAGAACTTTTATAGTGACTACAGGAGGCGCATTAATTATGCTGACATAAAGGAAGTAGCCTCAAGTTAAAGTGATATTAAATGTTTTTTTTTATATAAAAAACATGTCATAATTACCTGCTCTGTGGAATAGTTTAGCACAGACCAGCCCCGTATCTCTTCTTCTTTCTTCTGCCCCCCCCACCCCACCCCCCCACCCCCGCCCGCTGGCGCTCCTGGTTCCTCCTCCTTGACCAGTGCCCCCAATAGCAGGCCACTTGCTATATGGGAAATGGTGTGTGCTAAGTCCTGAGCCCCGCTCTATGTGTTCATAAGACACATAGAACTGCGGCTCGGCCCCACCCTGCTATCTCCTGACTGGCTGTGATCGCCACTGGCTCCCGCTGCTGTCTCAGCCAATGAGAAGAGAGAACCCAGACAGCTGAGGCTCCTGTGCACATTGCTGGATCGAGAGGGGGCTCAGGGGGTAGCAGAACACAGAAGGTCATACATAGCTCCCAACTGTCCCTGATTTCGAGGGACTGTCCCTGATTTGGAGCAATGTCCCTCATTCCTCCTCATTTGTCCCTTAATTTCGTCTGATCTAAAGAGTTGTATAAAAAATGCACTTTTTTATCTTTCAAAAAGTGTTTCCAAGTGCTAAACTTTTCATCCAAATTCTGAATTGCTGCATCTGTCAACTTCAAAAGCCAGTATAAAGGAATATCAGTGGTAAAAAAAAAAAGCAGTTTTGGATTTAATTAACCTTTTTTTTTCTTTTTGGGTTTTGTCCCCTTTAAGGGGCATGGCAGGGGGGCGTGTCATATACCTACATACGTTTGCTAGTAGGTGTCCCGCATTCCCATCTCAAAATGTTGGGAGGTATGGGTCATAGAATGCATGAAGGTAAAAGAATCTTTAACCTTTATAAACAAATACAAAAGTATTAAAGTGTATGTTCAGGCAAAAATTCACTAACTCTAAACCTGCTCTTGGCCACATGAAGGATAACTGATTACTTGTTTAGAAGAAATCTTCACACAGAAAGGATTTCCTTTTTTTTTAATTTAATGAACCTTTGTACTTGGGACTTTTTGTTCACACATTCATGCAATCACATTTGGTTTCAAGGTCATTTGTTTAACGCTTTTGGATTTGTGCTATGTTTGTGTATTCATTTATTATTTTTCTCACTGTTGTGTAGTTTTGTTATAACTTATTATATTATCACTAGCGCCCCCTACCACACCATACACATTTTCTAAACCTAATCTATCTAACCCTGTAAAGCAAAAATCGCTGTACTTACCTATTCTGCAGCCGATCCGGTCTGGTTTCCAGCGGCGTCCGCTGTGGGCAGGAGAGGACCGACAATGGCTGTGAAGTGACATCACCCATAGACTTACTATGGGGCTCCTGTTGTCGGCTGCCTCTCCTGCACCCACCTCCACACTGAAGCCACCGCTGACAGCTGATGCTGGGACTGGATCAGCTGCAGAATAGGTAAGTACAGTGATTTTTGCTTTACAGGGTTAGATAGATAAGGTTTAGAATGTTGCAGAGAGCAGGTTTAGCGTTAGTTAGGCCCCTTTCACACTTGTGCGACTTGTCCTGCGACTTGAGACAGCAGAGTCGCATGACAAGTCGTACCCCATGATTTTCAATGAGTACCATTTATGTCTGTGCTACTTCAAATTAGTCCCTGCACTACTTTGGTCCAACTTTGATACGACTTGAGGTCCATAGATCTCAACATTACACAGGCATTGCTTCGAGTCGCGTCACAAAATCGCGGCAAAAATTTGCAGCAAAATCGCGTGACTTTCAGGTCGCACAAATGTGAAAGGGGCCTTAGGTTTTGCCTGAACTTCTACTTTAAGGTAGCCAACCAAAGCCCAAAAGGAACCAACCAAAGCCCAAGGTTTTTTTTTCCCATTTTTGGTAGACAACCCTTTGAGGGTTTTTTTCGGGCGCAGGTTTCCATTCTTTTGCATCAGTGCGGTGGGGGCTTGTGAAACACATTGGACAACAAATGGAGTTTTGAAAGAGGAACTGCAGTCTGCTCACACAATTTGAAATAAAAACTTCACTGATATTCTGAAGCTTCCCTCCAACCACTTTGCATATTATTTTATATATGCTGTTATTCTGTACTTGCCAAATATGCTGCAGAAATCTCCCTCCACTGAGTCTGGCTGCAACCATTTTAACTGCGGGCAGCTAAAGCTGCTGCCTGTTCACTTCCTGTATTTACACAGACACATAGAGGCACACCTCCAGCTTTGCAGCTCTCATTGGCTCTCTTATGACTCACCCCCCCCTCCCTTCCTGGCAAACTCTAACAAGAGTGAGAGAGAGAGCTTTGCATGATGTCATATGCCTAGGCAAATTAACAGACAAGAAAAAGGAAGTGGGCTGTATAAGGTATTAACTGGCAGAAAAAAAATGTTTTTACTATCCAAAATTAAAACAACAAGGGCAGAAGATTTAATAGATGGAAAGTTGAAAAAATGACTGAAGGTCCCCTTTAACCACTTCCGCCCTGGAAGGATTTGCCCCCTTAATGACCAGGCCATTTTTTGTGATACGGCACTGTGTCGCTTTAACTGACAATTGCGCGGTCGTACAACGCTATACCCAAACAAAATCCATGTCCTTTTTTTCCAAAAAATAGAGCTTTCCTTTGGTGGTATTTGATTACCTCTGCTGTTTTTATTTTTTGCGCTATAAACAAAATAAGAGCTACAATTTAAAAAAAAAACACAATATTTTATACATTTTGCTATAATAAATATCCCTCCAAAAAATTTAAAAAAAAAAATTTCTCATCAATTTAGGCCGATGCATATTCTTCTACATATTTTTGGTAAAAAAATTGCAATAAGCGTATATTGATTGGTTTGTGCAAAAGTTATAGTGTCTACAAAATATGGAATAGATTTATGGCATTTTTTTTTTTTACTACTAATGGCAGCGATCTGCATTTTTTAGCGGGACTGCGACATTGCGGCAGACAGATTGAACACTTTTGACACATCTTTGGTACCATTGGCATTTATACAGCGATCAGTGCTATAAAAATGCACTGATTACTGTGTAAATGTCACTGGTAGGGAAGGGGTTAACACTAGGGGGCAATCAAGGGATTAAATGTGTGTTCCCTCAGTGTGTTCTAACTGTATGGGGCTGGGACTGACTAGAGGAGGAGACATATCACTGTTCCTGATTACTAGGAACAGACAAACTGTCTCTCCTCTCCTGACAGAATGGGGATGTGTGTGTGTTTACACACACACACACATCCCGGTTGTGGTTCTTGTGGCTGGCGGACATCGAACATTGGGTCCCCCAGTGTGCAGCGGGTGCATGCGCACCATGCGCCTGCTATAGCTGTTTAAAGGAAGTCCCGCCCCCTTTGAGGGACGTAACGCGTACGGCATCGAGAACGTGTCCTGATCGTGACGTCACCCGCGCTCCGCTCGTTCATCCTGTATGGGTCATCCACTCCTCCTATGCTTGCATCCTTCGCACTGGGGTACAGTGCAACAAATTGTGAGTGTTTCCGCTATTTTTAAATAAAGCCTTAGCATCATTCAGAGAGCACTAGATTTCTTCATATCTTTTACATGTGAATACTGCCCACGTGTCCATTGTTGATGCTGTTGATGCCTGATCCTGTATACATCTCCTCCTGCTATTATCCCTGTGAGGGAACTGCTGGTTTGACCTGACTGATTAACTCAGGGGTCCATCTATTGAGGTGAGCGGCTGGTGTCACCGAAGGTGGAGGTCCATGTTTGTCACCACAGTCACTCTGCAAGTTTTTAATGTCACTAGTGTCACTGGAGGAATTACTGGATTTTGCTTGCATCTCTCTTATGTTGGACTTTTCATCATTGTTTTTTAACATTTAATTTTATGCGCTGTACTGCCTTTTTATATAGCTGTTTAAAGGTCCGACGTACAGCTGGGGCGATTTGCGCAGGAGAGACGACCTGCCGCAGTATAATGACGGCGGCTGGTCAACTGGTGGTTAAGGATTAAGTAAGACGAAGCAGCTTGATAAGTATATGCCTACCAGCATTTGTAGAGGAAGCCTGATTGTCTTGTCTTGTATGGAGGAGATCCAAGAGAGGTCTCTGAAATTTCTTCTTAGAAGATGTCCAGTGTGCCTCTTTGGTTCTGAAGAGGACTTATGGGAAATATTAGCCGCCTAAGCGTTTTCAGAACTGTAAGCAAGGTATAGCAGGTTCTCTGGTATTTCATTCATCCCGCAGGCTGAATATAAGAATCTAAGCTTCCTCCATCCACACTAAATGATGTGAATAGACGTACTCATCTGAACTAGTGACTTAGGCCTGGCCATACATTGTTCGAATTTTGGCCAGTTCAGCAGGAACTGACCGAGATTCGAACCGTTAAAACGGGCAGGCTGAATGCATCTGGTTGATCCCATTCACTTGCGTTTATCGCTAGTGGCTGCTACAGCCGTTAGCAATAATCAGTGTCTTCCCTCGGTGGGGATGGCTTCCCCAGGCCACCCCAATCCACCCGTCATGAGCAGACAATTGCTCGGCAGGAGGGATTCCCCTGCCAGCACTGTCTGTATCGATGGGGGAATCAGGCAAATTTCTTTTCTGCAATCGATCAATCAACTTGGGTACAACCAGCCTGCCGGATTCGCTGTCTACTCCCAGCGAGGATGGCATTCCCTGCCGGGAGAAGATGATTGCTAATTCCCCTGTCAGCACTGCCTGTATTGATGGGGTTGCAGGAAGAAAATTTGCACCGTGTATGGCTTGTGTTGAATCCATTGGAGTAGCTCGACAGCCAAGGAAAAAATATTTTCAGGAGAGGTCTGCATTGGTGGACTCCATACTTCTAGCAGGTCAGGTTTTCTTCAGCAATGTATAAATGCTGTATGATAAGATTTATAATGAAGTTGGTTATTTTTTTCACAGAAATGTTTATACTGTAGCAAGGTCCCAGGCCTCCTTTAGTCTAATGAGAACCTCCAGAGCCAAGGGCTGCTGACATCCTTCCATATAGAGTGGGTTGTAAGGCATAGTGGGTGTAATGCAAGATAGATTCATGGGCACCAGACACTTCTTGAATGCAAAGAGATTTTATTTCGCTTGAACAGAACTTTGGGAGATAGGGTTAGAGCCAAGGCACTCTTAGGTAGTTGCAATGTTAATTAGCAGACTCAGAGACTTCTACAGGTAGATAGCCATGCAGGGAAAAGCATCCAGCAAGACACCACATCTGCATGTGTAGAAGCGCTGTCTCCTATGGCAACAGTCTTAGAACAGTTCCTAACACAAGTTGTAACAAACTCCTTTACTTTCTCTACAGTCACTTCTTGTAGGTTCTCAACCCACTCCCAGTCTCTCTCACTAGACTTGATGATTCACTGCCATCGAATCCTTTGAGCTCTTCCAATCTTCACTTTGGTATCTCCCTCAAGCGTCACCCCTGCTTCTGTGCTGGGTCCCTAGCTTGGCACTCCAGATACTTCCCAAGCTTCACCCCACTGGCCTGCTCGGTCCCTGGCTTGGCTCACAAGGCTGCTTTGCAAGCGTCACCTCTGCTGGCTGGGTCCCTGGCTTGACACCTGCTGAAGTTTCCCAATTCTTCACCGTCCCCGGTTGGTGAGAATACTGCTCCGGTACTTGCTTCAGCTACTCACTGTGGTCCCTGGTAATAAGGTGGTCGGCCCCTTAGTGGTGACAGCTTCCCCTCTACCTCCGACCACGACAGGTTCTCCGGCCGTCAGAACCATCACTTCTGGTTGGACTGCAAGCCGCAATCCGAACCCTATGCTGCTCTCTTGCTTCTGGATAGGACCTCAGACAGCCTAGCAGCCAGATATGCCCGGGATAGGCCCAAACTCCGGCCTAGCAGCCCAGGCAATACAACACACGTCCACCCAGACAGCCGTCCAGGTGGCACAGAACACTGATCACCTGACTCCACCAAAATATATAGGTTCTCCCAGCAGGCCAAGGGATCCAAGAAAACCCCTGCCCATTGGCTGAGATACCCCATATACTCCTAATCCATCCTTGCTTTGCCCTTGTCTTATCCAATGTCACCAGGTACCCGGCCACCTAGCGGCAGAAGAAAGAAGCGCAGCAATTCCAGACTTGGTGTGAAATCAATTGATCCCTAACAATGAGCCAAGGTCACTACACCTGGCAGGTAAATTTAGGAGCAACCCTGCCTAAACATCAAGGTGCTACAATACTTTTCTGCAGGGATAATGGGATTACGTTATGCGACCATGACACACACAGATAGCACTTTGTAGTTAGAAGTGAAATCACTGTCTCCCCCACCACCATGCAGAGTTTTGTTTGTCTTTGAATGAGGGAGAACAATACATCCTTACAAGACATGTCTGACTCCTGGCATTTGCCCACCTGGAAAACAGGAAACATAAACATACAATTCATTAATTCTTCAATGGCTGCCAGCAGCCTACACAGTCTCCTTTCACCACCCACCTCAAATCCACCTGAAACCGTATGCTGAATCATGTTTTAGAAATTACCTGATGAAGTAACAGAATTAAAATGAATAAAGCCCCAAATCCTCCATAACATGACTTGAAAAGAGCCTGGTGTGACAAATTAGGCACCTGCAAGTTTCTTTAGCTGTTTGTATGAGGGCTGTACCGAAAATTAATAAAAAAGTAGGGGGTTTGACAAATATATGAAAACATCAGGTAAAAGAACAAAAGCGTTACCTAATGTGGCATTGGACTGCCCTGGGCATCGAAGACCACCTGAATTCTCCTGGGAATTGACAAGTATAAGTCTTTGATGGTGGATAATGGATACCTCTCTTCATGCAAAAATCGATCCAGTTCCAGCAGAGATTGAGATCTGGCGGGTGCAATGCCCAGGGAAGGTGCAAGACTTTGTTTGCATGCTCGTCCGACCTACGATTTGATAACACAAAGTGTAGGCATAGCTTTATTTTTTTACCTTACATAGGTTGTTCAAATCTCACATGTTCGTAGAGGAAGGTCGGCCATAGACGGTTCAAATCAAACTGTGTGTGGGCAGGCGGAATGTATCAAGTTGATTGATCACATGTAATCACTCGCATGCAAGTGATCAGCCCTGGATGCAGGCAGTCTGCATCCAGGGGCCACCACTGTGATCTCTGCATCAGTGATTGCATGTGAGTGGGTGCAATTAGCTACGGAAGGCAGCAGCTTCCCATTGCTTTCTATGAGGGTTCCTACTTGCTGCTACTGTAAAGAACCCATGCTGGGATTCTCGCAGCTGATTGCAGACAGGATGCATTCACAAGTGTGAATGTACCCTTAGCCTAGGTTCACACTACTGCGATGCGATGTACTGTGAATTTGATATGTTTTTTTGTCCTGTGTGAGTTGCAAATTTGCCTTGCGTTTTGAGGTGGACAGGTGCGAATTTACGACTAATTTAGCGTGATTTCACCGCAAATTTCAGGAGGCAGACAGTGAAAAATTCGCAGACATGTGAACTGTGTGCTGCGAATTTACTGCAAGTTCAGTTGAAGCCTATGAAGATAAAATTCGTACTGCACCATAGAAATTTGCATCGCACTCGCAGTCAACACGCACAGGACCCTTTTTTTTTCTCTTGCACCAAATTCACAACGCATAGATGTGAACCAAACCCATGGAATACTATGCTTTTTAGATGACCTGCGAATCTGTGTGTTCCTAAACGCATCAAAGTCACTGCAAATTGGCATCAGTGTGAACCGAGGCTTAAGGTGGCAGGGAGGTGCAGAAAGGGGGCGAGTGTGCAGATGTATAGTAGGCATTGGTGCTGTGTGTCTGCAGCTAACATCAGTTGCTGCCTCTATGCATGCATGCTACTGCCCAGTGACCGCTGTAGTGATGAAGCATTGAATTAGGGCTTGTTCACACCATGTACCTTCATACTATCTGAACTCCTGTCCCTGCACATACTACCTATCAACATACACTCCACACTCCTCTCCTGATCATAATACACACCATCATACTCTCCACTCCTCTCCTGCATATACTACCCAATGTCATACCTCTGCACTCATTTCCTGCACACACCGCGCTCCTTTCCTGCACACACCATTATACACACAGCGGTCCTTTCCTGCACACACCATGCTCCTTTCCTGCACACACCAAGTTCCTTTCCTGCACACACTATCATACACACAGCACTCCTTTTCTGCACACACCATCATATTTACTATGCTCCTTTCCTGCACAAACCACCCCTTTCCTGCACACACCATCATACACACAGCGCTCCTTTCCTGCACACACCATCATACACACAGCGCTCCTTTCCTGCACACACCATCATACACACAGCGCTCCTTTCCTGCACACATCATCATACACACAGTGCTCCTTTCCTGCACACACCATCATACACACAGTGCTCCTTTCCTGCACACACCATCATACACACAGCGCTCCTTTCCTGCACACACCATCATACACACAGCGCTCCTTTCCTGCACACACCATCATACACACAGTGCTCCTTTCCTTCACACACCATCATACACACAGCGCTCCTTTCCTGCACACACCATCATACACACAGCGCTCCTTTCCTGCACACACCATCATACACACAGTGCTCCTTTCCTGCACACACCATCATACACACCACACCCCTGTCAGGATTACTTTTGTGCTCCTGCTCCTCATTCCAGCATCTGGGTGTTGGCTGCTGCATTCTCCCTGTCTGTGTTTACCTTCAAGGTAATTGATATGGTCAGTGACCTGTTATAGGCAAACCGAACACTCTATCCCTTGCTTGTGATAGAGACATTATACCTGCATTGTTCCTGTTCAAGCCTCCCGTTTGTCTGCCCTGCTTTGCTAGTCTGGATTTCCCTGTGTATGACCTGGATCGCATATTGGACTATTCCCTGAACTCAGCCTGCCTTTTACCTGGACTGTCATAGAACCACGTTATCTGTATGCTAACTGCAAGTAGTCTGTTTGCCCTGTTTGCATCTGCCTTAGTGTGGTGGTCAGGCACTATAGCATTGTGTATAAGTCCTGGGGGCAATCAAGTACCGGTAGGCCTGCTTGCCTTAAGGGAAAGGGGGCTGACATAGTAGCTAGCTATAGCGTCTGACCAGCTGCGTTGGGGTAGACGTGACATTCCTGACAGCTACTTTCCTGCACACATCATCATACACACCACACTCCATTCTTGCACTCGCCATCATACACACCACACCCCTTTCTTGAATACATCATCATACACACCGCGCTCCTTTCCTGCATACACCATCATACACACAGCGCTCCTTTCCTGCACTCACCATCATACACACCGCACTCCTTTCCTTCATATACCTTCATACACACCTCACTCCTTTCCTGAATATATTACTACAATGACCTGCTGAATGCACAACTAAAAAAGGTGTCCCTGGAACTATATTCAAAATATTGGCAACCCTGAACTCTGTAGGTAACGCACTCCTGGTATTAACAACACCCCTTTAAGACCCTCCTACTGTTAGTGCAATTAGGTCACACTCACCATTGGATGCAGCACACTCTCCTCCAGGAAGGGGGGTGTGGTTGAGTTCCTGTACCTATTCTCTGAGAAAAAATGCCCCATGAAAAAGTATCCTGTTCTCTTTCTATTGCTTCCTTTGTGTGAAATCTGGTGTTTCTGCCAGTCCCTCTGCTTTCTTATTAAAAACTGACTACACTAGCCATGAGAGCACAGTGTGGTCAGTTCTCTAGCTATGCTGGGAATTCAGCTTGATCTCCTCCAATGATCAGACTTGTCCTGACATCCACCCCCAACACACCTTTTCAATTGGAAGCTCGGTGTAATGCGGTTTCTCCTCCTCCCAGCTCTTATGCAGCTGAGAACAGAGGGAATGTGATCACTTAAAATAAGGGAAAAAAGGGATTTATAATGTGTTTATATATATATATACACAAATGTTTTCTCTTTCATTTCTATTTTAAACTGAATGACTTGTTTTTTAAGGTGAGGGTTTACATACGCTTTAACTAACTTCTGTATTTTGATAGCTACCGGGATGTAATCTGTATGCACATTTTACCTCCCACAAAGGGAATATATAAAACGCAATGTTAATTGCTGTTGACAATATTAATAGGCGTTTTACTTACTGACTGTTCTTGGAATGAGAAATGTTGTGTAGACTTGGAAACTTTTCAATGTATTGAAAGAAAAGGGCCTGGTATGACCCAATGTATTTATAAAAGACACACCGATCGATTTCAACCAAATGACAAAACACGAAAGAGTATAATATTATTAACCTGATTTGGAGCAAAGCAACAAAAAAAAAATCCATACCAAAAAGTGCTTTCCAAAGTATCAAGTTCCCAAAGCAAGAGTAAATAATACAGATTGTGCCAAATCCACCCCTTTGTCATGTATGCAAATTTGGTGTACATAAGATTAGTAACAAAATAACAGTTAGGCATCAATCCCATTCACGTCTGAAACTGAACTCTGATTAAATGGCAATAATTATAAATCCATCAGTAATAGCAAATGAGCAGAAAATCATTGAATATTTTACAGTATTTACACTAGAAGTCATAAATCTGATAACATTGCTTAATCACTTAAGCCCTGGAAGATTTGGCTGCTCAATGACCAGGCCATTTTTTGCAATTCGGCACTACGTCGCTTTAACTGAAAATTGCGCGGTCATGCGACGCTGTACCCAAACAAAATTGACATCCCTTTTTTCCCACAAATAGAGCTTTCTTTTGGTGTTATTTGATCACCTCTGCGGTTTTTATTTTTTTGCACTATAAACAAAAGAAGAGCAACAATTTTATCAGTTTAGGCCGATATATATTCTTCTACATATTTTTGTTAAAAAAAATCGCAATAAGAGTATATTGATTGGTTTGCGCAAAAGTTATAGCGCCTACAAAATAGGGGATAGATTTATGGCATTTTTATTATTATTATTATTTTTACTAGTAATGCGATCAGCGATTTTTATCGGGACTGCGATATTGCGGTGGATACATCGGATACTTTTGACATATTTTTGGGAACATTGACAATTATACATCGATCAGTGCTATAAAACTGCACTGATTACTGTATAAATGTCACTGGCAGGGAAGGGGTTAACACTAGGGGGCGATCAAGGGGTTAACTGTGTTCCCTCACTATGTTCTAACTGGGGGTGGTGGCACTGACTAGGAGAGATGACACATCGGTGTTCATAATCAGTATGAACACAAGATCAGTCTCTTCTCCCCTGAGAGAACCGGTTCCTGAGAGAACCGGGATCTGTGTGTTTACACACACAGATCCCAGATTCTTGCTCTGTCAAGAGCAATCGCGGGTGCACGGCAGTCGTCGCCCCCGCCGGGCACTTGCAACGGCTCCAGCAGCGAGCCGCGTGCGCGCCCCCTAGTGGCCAAAAGGCAAAGAGACGTAAGGTAACATCGTTTTGCCCAGGGGAGCCAACCTGCCGCAGTAAAACTGCAGCGGCTGGTCCGGAAGCGGTTAAAGTGATTGTTAGTTCCCACTGAACTGCACTTAGTTTGCTCTGTGCCCAGTGTTTCATAAATCATTACTTCTTTTTTTTTTCTAATCTCTCATCATAGGATCATGAGGCGGGCATTCAGGCCACGTGACCGCTGTGATTGGCTGTCACAACGGTCACATGATCGGAAAGCTCCCAACTTTTCTTTTGGAGCATAACAATCCCCACGTTCTCGGACGGGCTTTGCAGTACAGGAAGTGAACCGCGGCACACGGAGACACCGCTGCTGTGTTTGATATGCCACATTGTTTCTGCTAAATTGTAAGTGCAATTCTTTTATCTTATTAAAAAACCTTTTATCATACGTTATTGCGCTATGGATGTGTTCTGCTTTCTATTTCCGGTCATGGTCGAGTGTTAAAGCTACTGGTCCCCGCTCTGTACCTGTGGTTTTGGGAGACCATAATCCCTATGCTGGGCGAGACTGCTGTAATAGCAGTCATCGCTGTCTGGTAAGCAGACCCTATTCACACACTCCTTGGTGGATCATCTACTTCTTATCACACCTCTCCTGGATGAGGGTTTTTTTCTTCTCTTTTTGTGGACTCTAACATGTTTTTGGACTATCACATATACTGTTTTATATTTTTTCACATGCATTTGTGAACAAAAGTTTTCGTTTTTTGCTTGATTGATTCTACTTATGCATCGACTGATTGATATGATGTCACTTGGTGGGTTCTCATTTATATCTCTTCATATGTCACATTTATATATATAGCGCTGCACTTTTGTTGTTTATCATACTTTAGGAGTCAGATACGGGACTTTTGTAGGTGCTGGCAGCTTTTTTCCCTTTTCACAACTGTCTGTTTGTGGTTTTAGATCTGAGCGCAGCTTTGACTCTATCTTGGGTTTTTATTATAAATCCCCACAGGCTACTGTGTCGGGAGCGTGCAGGGACTGCATATACGCGGTCATTCTGCCTTAAGGCCAACCATCTGAGACGCCGCATATATATATATGCGTCAAGGGGTTTTTCGGCGTAGCGGGGTTCCCTTTATAATCCATACCAGACCTAAGGGCCTGGTATGCCCCGCAACGGGGCTCGCAAGGTGTCAATCTCGCCGATAAAAGCGGCAACATTGACATCCTTTGCTAGTCCCGTCGCACCTGAGTCACGTTCAAAATGAACGGACTTGGCCGTGTGTGGGCAAGTCCGTTCATTCTGAAAGTCCGCCGGGACTCCGGCAAAAGTCCGTCGGAAAGACGGGCGGACTTAGCCCGCCGGAAAGTCCCGGCGTGTGTGGGCAAGTCCGTCCGTTTTAAAGTCCGGCGCACCTGGCGCACAAAGTCCGTCGGAAAGTGTGCCGGACCAAGTATGCCGGAAAGTCCGACCGTGTGTACGCGGCATAAGGGTTGAGTGCAATACACAGAGCACTTTGGACTTTATTTTGGACTATATGTTTTTCCTGGACCTCCCCATGTCAGCCTACTATGGGTCAGCACTGACCCCTCCAGGACCACCTCTTTTCTAGCCCATAAAAGGGCGGCTGTCTGCCCACACCAGAGTTCTTTTTTCGTCCTCGCTTTTTTAAAGTTTATTTATTTATTTTTTTTTTTATCTTCTCCATCCATTCATCCATCCTGTCGGGTTCAGCCTCTCCCGTTTCAGAAGACCCCCCCCATATAGGATGTAAATCTCCTGAGGAGGTGGGTTCCCCTGGTGCTGGGATTGTATGGTACAGTATAAATGACTGTGTATTTCTGGCAAAGGTCATTGGCAGTATAAATGACTGTATATACCTTTGTTAGGCAGGTGCTGGCACTCTCTCCTTCCATATTTTTGTGTGTTCACACAGTGGTTTGGCTCGCTGGGACTTGTAGTTCACTGCCTCCACATGTACTCCTTTCAGGAAGCTCAGAGTTGAGCAGGTGAGGTCAGAGGTAGCTTCCTCTTTGGGTTGTCTAGCAAACACCAGAATGCTCACTGCTGGTTGCAGCGGCCTCTGTCCTCTAGGCTGATCTCAGTCTCCAGCTGGTCAATCTGCTACTCTGCTCTGCTCTGGTACAGTAAGCCTCCTTCCAGGTTTCTCGTTACTTTCTCCTCTGTTACTTGTCTGTCAGAGTATTTTTATTATCCTATGCCTTATAGGTCTGGGGATTTTTGCCTGCCTGCCTTGCTGCCTTAAGCACTGAAGATTTGGATGGAGAAGTTTATTTTGATTTTTGTTTATTTATTTTTTAAAAGAGAGCACATCCTCTGTGTTTTACAAAGAGAAGGGCCCACTGCGAGATAAACTCCCGCAAAGAGGTTCCAAATCAGCATTCCAGCCTCAAAAGAGTAAAGGGACTAGACATGACAAATCGCAGAGTCGCATGCAGCTGGATAGACGCCTGTTGTCACCACATTCCAGATCTCCCTCGCTCTTACCTCACTTTAGTCGCTCGGACCCAAGCTAAGAGAGGTCAAGACATCAGACGGCTCAGGACAATGCTGCGAAAGCACGCCAGGTTAAATCCTACATTAAGCATGCAGTCAAGGAAGGGTTAAAGAGTGTTTTAAGGCATCCTGCTCATCCTGCTGTATCTTCACCATCTGCAGATTCAGATCATGTGTTTTCAGTGCGTTTTAACTCTGAAGTCGATAGCGACTCGGATTCATCTGAGGCGTACCCCTTGGGACACTATGCCTAAGGTGGATGCTTCATTACGTATATTCGTCCGCCACATTACACTACCGCTGGAGGATTCGGTCTCTTTTAGGGATCCTATGGATCGAAAAATAATCGCAGACCTAAAAAGGTATAATTTGGCCACAGCAGCCTGTAGACCGGCGGTAGCACTCACACCTGTGGCAGCAGCACTTGGGCTGGGTTCGCCCCTGTGCGTTTTTGGTGCTTTTTGCGGATTTGCACTACCGTCCATTTATCATGGTCTCCTATGGAACACGTTCTGTGGTGCGGTTCTGTGGAATGCGCTGGGAGTGCATGGGTGGGAATCCAGCCTTAGAGTGTGGGTAGCGGAGCTGGTGGATGGATGTTTGGATGAAAGTCTGGGAAGTGGCAGTTCTTCTCCTTTGCAGACTACTGTAGAGTTGTGGCTGAAGTGGCTGTTGACCAGGTCAAGATGACAGCAAAGATAATGGCTCATTCCGTCACAGCCCGCAGAGCCTTATGGTTGAAGCATTGGTCGGCCGATAAGGCTTCTCAGCACAGTCTGTGTTCGGTTCCATTTGATGGGAAGCTACTCTTCGTGAAGACTTAGAATCAGCAATTCAGCAGGTTTCCGGCAACAGATCTGGCCTAATCCCGCAGAAGAGAAAAAGACACAGCAGCCCTTTCGGTTTAACAAGAGATCCAAAGAAGGATTCAGAGAGGCCAGGGCTTACAGACAGTTTTTCAGACAGTGGAGGGGAGCTGGTTCAACCTTCCAGAAACCTTCCAAGCCCAGGGCCAACAAAGCTCCTGGGGCTGTGTTTCCACTGCTGCGTCCTCAGAGTCGCTCGATTTACACTGCGACTTTGCTGTGCAATATGTGATGCAATGTCATTCGACCTGTGAGAACAAGCCGCACACATGTCGGAACAAAGTAGTGCAAAAACCTTTTTTGGAGTCTCTGCGACTTAAGTCACACCAATTAGAACGGGAACCATTGAAATACTTGGGTTGTGACTTGTCATGCGACTTTGCATGTGTCAAGTCACACAACAACTCGCAGTAGTGGAGACAGAGCCTAAGGGCCCTTTCACACTGGGGCGGGGCAGCGTTGGCGGTAAAGCGCCGCTATTATAAGCGGCGCTTTACCATCGGTATTCGGCCACTAGCGGGGCGGTTTTACCCCCCGCTAGCGGCCGAGAAGGGGTTAAATACCACCGCAAAGCTCCTCTGCAGAGGCGCTTTGCCGGCGGTATAGCCGCGCTGTCCCATTGATTTCAATGGGCAGGAGCGGTGAAGGAGCGGTATATACTCCGCTCCTTCACCACTCCGAAGATACTGCTAGCAGGACTTTTTTTCCTGTCCTGCTAGCGCACCGCTCCAGTGTGAAAGCCCTCGGGGCTTTCACACTGGAGACAAAGCAGCGGCACTTTCGGGTCGGTTTGCAGGCGCTATTATTAGCGCAATAGCGTCTGCAAACCGCCTCAGTGTGAAAGGGCCCTAAGGCTTCAAATAAGTCCTTCTGAAGCTGTCTCCGCTTAACCCTCTTAAGTAGGAGCAAGACTAGCCCAATTCAGGGGGCGTTTGGGCGGACAAATTACATGATGCTTGGATCGTAGCCGTCATTCGATCACGTTATCGTCTCGAGTTCAGAACAAGGCCCCCTCAGACCTTGTTCATAGAAACTGGACTTCCTACGGATTTGCAAAGAAGGCAATGTTTGCATGGATATATAGGGTAGCAAGGGCCATCCTTCCGGTTCCAAGGCACGAATTGGGTCAAAGAGTATGTTCCCCCTCTGTTTTTGGTCCCAGAGGCTTCAGGGGGTTTCGGACCAGTTTTTGACCTCAAAGTCCTGAATTCTTACATGAAGGTTCCACCATCCAAAATGGAGTCATTGGAAACGATCGTTTCGGTAGTGGAGTCAGGAGACTGGATGGTTTCCATCGATTTGGCGGATGCGTATCTTCATGTCTCCATAGACACATCTCACTATCGCTTTCTCAGGCCTTCCGTAGAAGGCTCTCATTTTCATTTTTTATCTCTCCCATTTGGTCTCTGCACGACTCCGAGAACGTTTTTTAAGCTACTGTCTGCTGTCGTTGTGACTATCGGGGTCAAGGGAGTGCAAATATTTCATTATCTAGATGACATGCTACTTCTGGGTCCGTCAAATGAGCTTCTTCTAGTTCATGTGAATTTACCTGCAAAACACTAGCTCGTTTCGGTTGGTTGATCAACTTTCGGAAGAGCCAGATGCATCTGACCCAAATGTTGGAGTTTTTAGGAGTACAATTCAACACGGATCGGGGTCGTTTTTCTCTTCCTCAGAGGAAGGTCCAGGAGATCCAGTCTCAGACAAAGCAGTGATGGCCAGGCCTTCTATGATGCTGAAGGAATGCATGCAGTATCTAGAGGTTTTATCAGCCACAGTTTCAGTAGTCCGGTGGGTCAAGTGGCGCAGAAGGAGGTTTCAATGCAACTTTCTTCTTCAGTGGGATCGTCTGCCAATTCAGATAATCTGGTCCCTGGATGGTGGTCAGTAGCTCGCAATCTTTCCCGCGGAGTTCCGTTGAAGGCCTCAGAACCAATAGTGGCTTCGACCAATGCCAGTCTGGCAGGCTGCAGGGCACATTGCCTGGGACAGCAGGTTCAAGGCCAATGGTACCTTTGTGGTGTGAAGAGTTCAAATTTCCTGGGATTGGATGCTGTCAGACGCGCTCTTAGCGTTCCAACCTATGTTGCGAGATCGAGCTGTCAAGATTCTTTTTGGACAACAAAACTACAGTGGCTTATGTGTCTCATCAAGGGGGCACACGAAGTCACACTCTGCTTCAGGTGGCATGTCAATCTTTCTCTTCACAGAGAAGAATCTCGGCTCTCTTACAGCATCTTAACTCCCAGGGCCTGGCAATGTTTTAGCAGATCGCTTGAGTCGAGGCTTTGGGGATCACAACAAATGGGGCCTCAACCCCAAGTACCTACGCGAGAACTTCAGGGTCTGGGGGACGCCTTCGATAGATCTTATGGCATTGGAGAATTGTCAACTGCCTTGCTTCTTCTCCCGGACCTAGCATCCACAGACATTGGGTCAGGGTGCTCTATCCAGGTCTTGGAACTTCCCCTTGGTGTATGTGTTCCAGTCGATTCCATTGGCTCTCAAAATCCTGCTGAAGATTCAGCGAGAAAGGGTCACAGCAATAGTAGTCCTACCTTACAGGCTCAGGGAGCTGTGGTTCCCTCTGGCTTGGAGGATAAAGTTGGGCTCACCAATCCCTCTGCCTCCTTGTCAAAATCTCCTTCTGCAGAGTGGGGCATGACACCCAAACCGCAGGAGGATAAAGTTAATGACAGGTTACTTTCATTCTGACGATCCTGTAATAATATCACCGGATCTGGAATACTACAGAAAGTGGTTGGGACCTTGGATCTCCTTCAGTATCTAACATTTTGGAGTTTCTGCAGAGTAGTCTCCAAGGGTTAACGTATAATTCCCTGAAGGGTCAAATCCCTGCCTTATCGGCTATGTCGTGTACAAGATATGCTCTACATCCGTTGGTGATCTGGTTTTTTTAGGGGCAGCCATAGAAATCAGACCTCCATTGAAATAGTTTTTTCCAAAAGAGGACTTAACACTAGTCTTGGGAACATTGCTGGTTCCTCCGTTTTGATCAAGCTTTCTCTTGTTCATTATTTCTTTTAACAGGTTTTTGTCTTTGTTTTTTACTAGCCGTGGCCTCGGCCAGAAGAGACTCCGAGTTGTGCGCCTTTCTCATCCAAAGAACCATATTATTTGGTGCTCCCAGGCAAGATAGTCCTTAGACCAATACCGAGCTTTCTACCTAAGGTGGCCACATAGTTTCGCATGAACTGGGAGGTCGTTCTCCCAGCCTTTCCGGCGGATACAGCTGATGATGAGTGGAGTAGGTTAGACCTGGTCTCTGTGGTTTCAACCTACCTGAAATGGACTAAAAGCTTTGGAAAACAAGATCAGCTGTAGGTTTTCCCAATGGGGCCTAAAAAAGGGTATGCCAGCAACATCCAGAGTTGTGTCTTCCTGGTTGTCAAGACCATGCATATTGCATACAAAACGTTGGGCCTTCCTCCTCCTTCAGAGATCTAAGCACATTCGAGGGGTATGGCAGCATCCTGGGCATACGCGAAGGTCGCCCCTGAGGTAGTTTGCAGAGCAGCAAGCTGGAGCGCGCCCAACACCTTTTTATTAGGCATTACAGGCTTAATATGGCTTGTCCGCCTGAGGAAACATTTGGCTCTACAGTTATTACGGTGGCTGTTGCCCAATAAAAATATTGAATAGCATTGCATTGAGGGTTTGGCTTATTTTTTATTTTTTGTCTTCCCTCCCTTCTTAATGTTGCTTGGTACATCCCATAGTAGGCTGACATGGATAGGTCCAGGAATAAGGAAAATTGTTATCCATACTTACCGTAATTTTCCTTTCCTGGATCCTCCCCATGTCAGCCGGAGGATTCCCACCCAGTTTATCCGTCGCGAGGCGGGGTTTTTTTGAACACTGGTGTGGACAGACAGCCCCCCTTTTATGGGCTAGAAAAGAGGTGGTCCTGGAAGGGTCAGAGAGGGCGGAACTGACCCATAGTAGGCTGACATGGGGAGGATCCAGGAAAGAAAAATTACAGTAAGTATGGATAACAATTTTCCTTAATATTATTTTATTATTTACGTTTTGGTTTACAGGATAATATATATATATATATATATATATATATATATATATATATATATATATATATATATATATATAATTTATGAGTAATTAATTGTTACTAGCACCGCACATTGTGTTATTTAAATGTGATATCATCACATTTGGGGAAGTGTGAGGAGTGTTGGCAGCTGTCTTTAGTTTAGTTTAATTTTCACTTTAGTTTTTAGCTCGGCAGCTCCCAAGGTTTTTACATATTTGTATTTATTGTTTTTTTTTCTCATCCTTGTTTGAAGCAGCTATGGAGGTTTTTTCATTCATGGAGGGGAGGGAATTAAATATAAATGAATTATTTACCATTCCTGATATAGCCAATAGTGACACACATTCATCGTTTAGAGAAATGGGCCACCTGATGGATAAAAAAAATTAACCTTTGGTGGGACATCATCACCATTGAACAGTATCTAAAAGAGAATATTATCCCAAGAAAATTTGGATGGGGCATTCCCATCAATGATGGGTTAACTGAGGATGAGGATGTTAAAGAATGGTATGAATTTGTCCATGGCAAAGGAAAGGAAGCTCTTATATTTATTAAGAAAAGGAAGTAGAGGAAACTATCCAGGATAGAGGGGAACATTAAAGAGTTAAAAGCAAACCTGGAACCTAACATAGATACAGCAGAATTTAAAACATTAGCTGAACAATTAAGTGAAAACATGACCCAGAAAGATAAGGAGAATAAACAAAGAAAAATTGGCAAAATTCAGAGAGATTGTAATGAATACAAAATGAAGAAAGTGTTTAAATGGCAGCAACAAGGTATTGTGAATCAACCTAGTTCTACATACCCCACCCCAGAACGAGTGACATATGCTGAAGTAGTGCAGAACACCCTAAATCAAAATGCACCCGGTGCGAAGCAGGAACCAAAGAAAAAGGATAAAAAAAGAGCCCCCCAATAATTATCATCAACCTCAACCCTATTATAATAATCAACCCCCTATGGGACCATGGCCACAGCAGATATGGCATCCTTATATACAAATATTAATCATAAAGGGGCTATCAATGTGGCTAAATGGGCTCTAGTGAACAATACAGATATAGATAGATAACAAAAAAAGTTCATAGTGGACTGTCTTGACTTTTGCTTAACCACTTCAATACCAGGCACTTAGACACCTTCCCGCCCAGCCCAATTTTCACCTTTCACCGCTGTTGCAATTTGAATGACAATTGCGCGGTCATGCTACACTGTACCCAAACAATTTTTTTATCATTTTGTTCCCACAAATAGAGCTTTCTTTTGGTGGTATTTGATCACCTCTGCAGTTTTTATTTTTTGCGCAACAAATAAAAAAAGATCGAAAATTTTGAAAAAAAACAAGTTTTTCTTTGTTTCTGTTACATTTTTTTGTAAATAAGTACGCTTTCTCCTTCAATAATGGGCACTGATATAGCTGCACTGATGGCCACTGATACGGCGGCACTGATGGGCACCGATGAGGTGGCACCAATGAGGTGGCACTAACGGGCACTGATGATGGGCACTGATAGGTGGCACTGATGGGCACTGATAGGTGGCACTGGTATGCGGCACTGATGGGCACTCATAGGTGGCACCGATGGGCACACATAGGCGGCACTGATGGGCACTCGTAGGTGGAATTGATTGGTATATATGGGTGGCACTGATGGGTACTTATGTGTGGCACTGATGGGCACTGATAGGTGGGCACTGATGGGCACAGATGGGCACAGATGGGCACTGACAGGTGGCACCGATGGGCAGTGACAGGTGGCACTGATATAGCATTGCTGGGCAGTGCTGGGCATATCATTGGCATAATAGTGCCAATCAGTGCCCATTTGTGGGCACTGATTGGCACAGATTGGGCACATGTGGATGGCCATGGGGTACATACCTGGCCATCCACATTGCCCCTTCCCTGGTGGTCCTAGTGGCATCCCTGGTAGTCCAGTGGGGTGATCTGCGGGGGGGCTGCGCTGATAAACAATCAGCGCAGACCCCCCCTGCCAGGAGAGCCGCCGATCGGCTCTCCTCTACTTGCGTCTGTCAGACGCGAGTGAGGAAGAGCCGATCAACGGCTCTTCCTATTGACAGCGTGATCAGCCGTGATTGGACACGGCTGATCACGTGGTAAAGAGCCTCCGCCGGAGGCTTTTTACCAAGATCAGTGTAGCGGTGTGTCAGACGTGCCCCCGGGGGCGCGCTGCGGCATGTTATCCTGAAGGACGTCATATGACGCCCAGTCAGGATAACAGAACCACTTCCCGGACGTCAATCCGCTATAGGGCGGGCGGGAAGTGGTTAAAACATAATTATTTCTGGTACCAGGATCAATTCTACCTCCAAATCAAGGGGGTAGCCATGGGGGCCAGATTTGTCCCAAGCATAGAGAATTTATATATGGCCAAGTGGGAAGAAGAAGAAGCATTGCATAATTCACCAAGTCAACTAAAAATGTATAATAGATTTATTGATTATTTGATCATTTTTTGGGATGGTAGTAAGCAGGAGCTTAATACATTCCTGTTAGGGATGAACCAGAACAGTAAAAGTATTACATTGACATGGGGATTTAGTCATACGAAGATTCATTTTCTAGACCTGGAAATTATTAATGATAATAAATTAATTACAAAAACCCATTTTAAAGCTACGGATAGGAATTTGTATATTCCACAAAACAGTTGCCATCATAAATTGTGGCTGGTTAACATACCGAGAGGACAGTTCCTCAGGATTAAAAGAAACTGTACCTCCAGTGATTATGAGGAACAGTCATTACAGCTAGCAAATAAGATAACCACGAAAGGTTATGATTATGATTTTATTGATGAGAAGAGACAGGAGGTAGGCAACATGGAAAGAGATATAATATTAACAAATAAACCAGCACAGGAAAGACAACAATTACCCCTTGCTTTAATAATGGATTATAATCTTAAATAAAAATTATTGAAAAGTAATGGAATGTATTAAAAATAATGACATTTTAAAACCACTCATCCCAGAAAAACCAAGGTTCATATATAAATGTGCTACTAAATTATGAGACCAACTGGTTAAGAACATAGTGGGACCCCCAGTAACCAATACCATAACATTTTTTGATGGAAAAGGTTTATATGCCTGTGGCAGATGCTACAGTTGCAGGGCGGTAACGAGCAATATCAAGAAAAGAGATAAGTTCACTAATGGCCACAATGGAAAGGAATATACACTCAGGGATTTAATATCATGCAACAAAGAGGGGGTAGTTTATGCCCTACAATGCCCATGTGGTATGATATATGTAGGGAGAACAAAGAGGGCAAAGCATATAAGAAGAAAAGAACATGTTTACCAAATAGTTAAATGTAAAAAGGAGGAATATCTATATCATCATTTCAGGATGGTACACAATAGAAAAGTACTAGGGATGTCATTTTGGGGCCTAGAAAAATATAAAAAAACATCGGAGGGGTAGTCACTGCATTAGGACACTCAGTCAAAGGAAATCCTGGTGGGTATATGAATTGGGCTCTTTGGCGCCCAGAGGATTGAACAAGGAATTTGATCTCAATTGTTTCCTGGCTAATTTTGAATTTTGATTTATTTTTAAATGTACATGTAGATATAATTCTATCCCTTAATTGGGTTCCATATAGATTTCCTTATGATTAGATTGTGACTTAATTAGTAATATTTAGTTTTGATATGTTTTATATATAATCATTTTTTATGATAAAACGTCTCGTTATTTTAATCAAATTTTTTCCCCCACAAAGGTGGGTATTAAATAAGCATAATGAAATTAGTTATGCAATTCATTTTACATGCATGGTTGGGTAATATATTTATTTCTTGCCATTATTGAGGTACTGGTAGGTGTTGTAGGCACCATCCTGATATATATGGATTATTGTTAAAATAAAACCAGTATGAGCTATTTCAGCACTACAAGAAAACAGCCACGGATTAATCCTAATAGAAAAATTGAAAAAAAGGTGACTTTGAATGCACCTATTATTGATTAACACTAGGGGTCGTTTATTGCACTATAGTTATATGGTTCTGCATTTGGGAACATAGTGGTCCACTCAATATGGATTATGTGTTGACATTTGCATTACATCACGAGGATCCCACCACAGTTTAAATTAAAACTGTGGGCTATGAGAAATTAGATGGTATATATATTTTAGGATGTTAGTGCAAGTGAGTTACTAGTGTGCCGTTGTAATTCAACTATAACTGTAGCCTACGAGAAAATGGCGGCATTAGCCGCTATAAATGGCATGTGAAGTACGTCAGCCAATCAGAAATCCCAGAGGAAGTCACGAGATTGTGACGAAGCCGGTATGAGGAGCTTGATTGGCTGACGAGTAAGGGAGCAGGAAGTGTTTTGCAGAGCAGGCACAGGATGGGGTGAACGCCGTGAACCGGGTCTGCAGAACCGGACTTCAGGTGACACTATTACCTCTCAGCATACCAGTATATTATAAGCGTGTTTTAATAATTGAAATGTGAGTGTAAATGTATGTGGAGTCTAAGTTGCAATTAAATCTTTTTAAACGATATCGTGCTATTGCACACCTCTGTTGTTTTCCGTATGTGATATGTATGAGGAGGCTTCTTGAAACACCAGGAGTAGTGGCTTTCAGTCTGTGCTATTAGCAGAAGGAGGAAGTAATCTGTGATTTGTATTTGAGTTAAATAGCCACCATAAGAGAAAGGAATTACAGGAGGATCTTTCAAGCTGCTGATATAAACTACAGATATATTTATAAAGCCCTTAAAGCGGGGCTTTATAAAAAAAAAAAAAAAAAGTCAATAGCTACAAACACTGTAGCTGCTGACTTTTAATAAGGACACTTACCTGTCCAGCGAGCCCGTGATGTCGGCCCCCGAGGCCGATCCATCCATCGGCGCCTCCATCTTAACGAAGGGAAACAGGCAGTGGAGCCTTGCCCGTTTCCTACTGTGCATGCGCAAGTCGCGCGGCACTTTGTGAATGGCCCTGTTGCTTCCTGGGACACACACAGTTCCCAGAAGGCAACAGGGCCACTCACCGAAGAGGAGGAAGCGCCGCGGAGTAGCAGAGGCAGACTGCCTAGCAACAAGGGTTTCATGTAAGTTAATAATTTTTTTTTCAAATGTTTTTTTTTAATTTTTTTATTATTTTTGATGCTATTTTTGAGAGAGAGAGAGAGAGAGAGAGAGAGGAAAAAAAAAAACCACACACACCTATATAAGACCTTAAACACTGCATTTTGTTACTTGTTACGCACATTGTGTTATTTTAATACTGCCTACAGACGTTATAATTATTTTACTTAGACCGTAAACTTTTCTTAAGTTTGGAGACCCCTGATCTATTTACTCGATCCTAATAGCTGAGCTCCTTAACCCCGCCTTATTAATTTTGTTGCCCTTCGCTGAACTCTTTCTAATTCAACAACCTCCTCCAGGAGGGTTGGTGACCAATAGGGATAAGCCGAACACCCCCCGGTTCGGTTCGCACCAGAACCTGCGAAAATTTGCGCAAACTTTAGAACCCCATTGAAGTCTATGGGACTCGAACGTTTGAAATCAAAAGTGCTAATTTTAAAGGATAATTTGCATGGTATTGTCCTAAAAACGGTTTGGGGACCCGGGTCCTTCCCCAGGGGACATGGATCAATGCAAAAAAAAGCTTAAAAAACTAACGTTTTTTCGGGAGCAGTGATTTTAATGATGCTTAAAGTGAAAAAAAAAAAGTGAAATATTCCTTTAAATATCCTACCTGGGGGGGTGTCTATAGTATGCCTGTAAAGTGGCGCGTGTTTCCCGTGTTTAGAACAGTCCCTGCACGAAATGACATTTTTAAAGGAATAAAAGTTATTTAAAACTGCTTACGGCTTTAATGTAATGTCCGTTCCCGGTAATATGGATGAAAATCAGTAAGACAAATGGCATGGGTACCACCCCCCCAGTCCATTACCAGGCCCTTTGGGTCTTGTATGGTTATTAAAGGGGAACCCTGCACCCAAATTTAAAAAAAGGAAAGGCGTGGGGCCCCAGGCCCTCTGAACAGCAGTATACAGGCGGTGCAAACAAGACAGGGACTATAGGTTTGTTGTTAAGCAGAATCTGTTTGTAATTTTGAACTGGTACATTTTTAAAGTGTAGCTCCAGCCAAAAAATCTATTTTTAAGCTTTTTGGAAAACATAGGGAAGGGTTATCACCCCTGTGACATTTGTTTTGCTGTATGTGCACCTCTTCAGAAGATTTTACCTCACTTTCTGTCCCAATGACAAATGTTTTTTGACAATTTGGGGTTTTTAGTGAAACAAGGATTGGTGATAAAGCATCAGTGGAAAGGAGACACGTTTTTCCCATATTAACTCTTACAGGAGAGAATTTCCCTTCCTATGGGTAGATTTCTTCTCACTTCCTGTTGTCTCCTTCCGTTTGCAAGTAGGAGTCGTTTGTAAGTTGGGTGTTTGAAAGTAGGGGCCTGCCCTATATACCCTGCAGAAATTGGGGCCTTAGGTGTTGGTGTTGCCACAACACTGTAAGCCCTCACAGTTACTCTTGGTGGGCGCAGGAACGGGCTCTGCTGTGAAATATTAGATCAAGAGTTGTAATTACATGCCCCTGTTGAACAGGGGCAGAAAAATTGGGCCTTAGGCACTGGTGCCACAACACTGCAACCCCTCACAGATACTCTAGGTGGAGTGCAGGAATGAGCCCTCCTGTAAAATATTGCATCAAAAATTGTAATTACACGCCCCTGCTAAACAGGGGCTGAAAAATTGGGCCTTGGGCACTGGTGCTGGTGCCACGAGCTATCAGCATGATCATTGAGGAGGAAGAGGATAGTCACTCAGCATCAGCATAGGCAGTCTTGAAGGGATCTTACATTTCAAAAAAAATTATTCGGTTACATCAGCATCAGGTGCTTGGTAGCTGGTGGTGATCCAAGACTGATTCATTTTTTTGAAGGTCAGTCAATCAACCGAGTCGGTGGACAGGCTCACCCTGTGATCGGTTACAAAACCTCCAGCAGCACTGAATGTGCGTTCCGAAAGAACGCTGGATGCAGGACAGGCCAGTAGCTCAATTGCATACTGTGCAAGCTCTGGCCAGTGATCCATCCTCAAGACCCAGTAACCCAGAGGATTTTCAGTGGGAAAGGTGTCCAAGTCAGATCTTGCCCCTAGGTATTCCTGCACCATGTAAAACAGACGCTGGCAATGGTTGCTGGGACCGATCATACCTTGGGGCTACGGACTAAAAAATTGTCTGATCGCATCGGTCAGATGGCCACCTTCTCCACCACTCCTTCTTTGACTGACCGAAGCCTCAGCAACACGTTGTCCAGGAACAGGAGTTTGTAACCTCCCAGTCTCTGGGAACGCGTTGCACAGACCGTTCTGCAAGGCCTCCCGAAGACGTTTAATCCTCTGCTCTCTCTGCAACGGCAAGATAAGGTCCGCAACCTTACCCTTGTAACGTGGATCAAGGAGGCTTGCCAGCCAGTATTGATCCCTCTAGTTGATACCACGAATACGAGGATCTTTCCGCAGGCTTTGCAGGATCAGGGAGACCATGCAGTGTAGGTTTGCTGAGGCATTCGGTCCGGAGTCCTCTGGGTCACTAAGGACGACATGATCCACAGCCACCTCCTCCCAGTCACGTACAAGTCCATGGGTTTCTTGGGACTGTAAATGATCCCTTAAAGACTGCTGCTGATGCTGAGTGCCAGGCTCCACCTCCATGCTGACACAATCCTCCTCTTCTTCCTCCTCCTCGTCCTCTTCCTGTGTGATCGGCAGGTACACAGGAACACTGTCTGGATAAGGGGGCCTTGAGAGCTAAGGAAGTCCTTCTCTTCCTGCCTCTGTACTGCCTCAAGTGCCCTGTCCATTATTCCACGCAGCGTGTCCTCCAACAGGTGGACAAGGGGGACAGTGTCACTGATGCATGCTCTGTCACTGCTCACCATCCTTGAGGCCTCCTCAAATGGTGACAGGACAGTGCATGCATCCCTAATCATGGCCACTGGCGTGGGGAAAAAAAACAAGCTCTCCTGACCCTGTCCTGGTGCCATCATCGCACAGGTACTCATTGATGGCCCTCTGCTGCGTGTGCAGCCGCTGCAGCATGGCCAACGTTGAGTTCCACCTGGTGGGCATGTCACAGATTAGGCGGTTCTTGGGCAGGTTAAATTCCTTTTGGAGGTCTGCCAGCCGAGCACTGGCATTATATGACCGGCGGAAATGCACACAGACTTTCCTGGCCTGCCTCAGGACATCCTGTAAGCCTGGGTACCTGCCCAAGAACCGCTGCACCACCAAGTTAAGGACTTGAGCCAAACAGGGCACATGGGTCATTTGTCCCTGTCGGAGGGCGGAGAGGAGGTTGGTGCCATTGTCGCAAACCACCATTCCTGCCTTAAGTTGGCGTGGCGTCAACCACCTCTGAAACTGCCACTGCAGAGCTGACAGAACCTCTGCCCCAGTGTGGCTCCTGTCCCCCAAGCACACCAGCTCAAGCACCGCATGGCATCTTTTGGCCTGCGTAGTTGCGTAGCCCCTTGAACGCCTACGGAGCACTGCTGGTTCCGAGGACAAAGCACTGGAAGAGGCCATGGAGGAAGAAGAGGAGGAGGGGGTGGAGGAGAGAGGTGTGTCAGAATCATCAGTAGTAGCATTTTGGAGGCGTGGTGGCGGAACAGCCTCCAACACTACTGCACCTTGTCCTGCATCCTTCCCTGCTGCCAGCAGAGTCACCCAATGCGCCGTAAAACTTAGGTAACGTCCTTTGTCCATGCCTGCTGGACCATGAGTCAGCGGTAATATGCACCTTACCACTGACCGCCCTGTCCAGCGAGGCATGGACATTGCCTTCCACATGCCGGTAGAGAGCCAAGCTAGCATTCAACCGCTGGGCATATGGATGGCTGGGAGCAAACTTCTTTCAGCCGTGCAGCAGGTGGGGCAGGGAAATTTGCCTCGTACAATCTGACGTCGGTGCACTGATAGCAGATTGCCCACAAGTACTTGGCTGTGACACACCTAATTCTACACCTTCATTCCTCTCAGTGCAGGTCTCAGAGGACTGAAGGTATAGTGGGGTTGGGGATCTCAGCTGATGAGGAGCAAGGAGAGGTCCTCTTTGTTCTTTGGTGTGGGTCTTTTAGGTACACTTGCCAACAAACTGCATGGCAGGTCAACATATGTCTGGTCAAGCATGTGGTGCCCAAGTGGGAGATGTTTTGGCCACGCGAGATACGCTTGAGACATATGTTGCAAATAGAAGCGATGTGATCTGATGCACTCGTCTCAACAAAGGCCCACACCAAAGAACTTTTGGAATAACGCGCAGAGACAGCAGCGCCCTGCACATGCGGAGCTTTGCGGTATGATGTAGTCAGTGTTCTGCCCTTAAGCTGGCCCCTGGAAGGCATCCTGCCTCGTTGGTGATGTGCCTCCTCCTCCTCCTCTCTCCTATCAGGCACCCACGTGGAGTCAGTGACCTCATCATCCCCTCCCTCCTCATTACTGGAGCAAACCTGGCAGTATGCTGTCCTCCTTGGGCACCCCCTCTGTCTGGGCTCACGTTACTGCCTTCCTCTAGCTGAGTACCATCATCAGAGCCTCCAAAATGCTGGGCATCCTCCTGGAGCATGTACCCAACACTGTGGTCAAACAGTTCGGGGGACTCCTCAGGAGGACATGGTGGGGCTAGGGAATGAGTGACTGATTCCACTGAGCCGAGGGAAGAGGCCGGGTTGGCAGCTGCTTTGCCAGACAAAGTACCCTGAGCATGGGTGAGAGAGGATGAGGAGGATGAGGACGGCTTGGTCATCCACTCGACCAAGTCTTTCGCATGTTGCGGCTCAACGCAGCTGACACAGAGCCTGCTTGCCCTCTTTTATTGGTTTGTGACTGTCTGCCTCTCCTTGTTGGCCTTCCAGACATACTAATGGCCTGCAGTGAGATGTAGCTGCACTAAGCTGGGATATATATATATATATATAACAAGAGGAGAACAAGTGCGGGACTTTAAATAAGGCACATGGGAGCAGAAGTATAAATAAGATAAGAAATGCAGTTTATTAATCGAATGTTACAAAAATTCATATATTTACATATTTAGGCACATAGCTCTACATATGTTGGCACGTAGCTCTATAATGATAATTTGTAGTCAAGAAGATGCATTCCATCAAGGACTTCTAATACAAACAGATAGATACAATTAAAATTGGAACGTTCATACATGTGGGTTGATATTTGTGTACACATAATGGTAGTTTAAGCTCTACGCTGTTTCGGGACCTTATAGCCACTCATCAGGAGCATAACCGTAGTGACCACCTATGAATTGGGGAAATAGCAGTATTGAATAGTATGAAATCACTGGTGGGTAAATGTAAAACATAAATCTCACATTATTACTCTTAAGTCATGGACTTACAATAGTGTCTGCGCAGAGGCGGTGCGGCCCCGGATGCCAAGCCAGCCAATAATGCCAAGGCTCGAAGCTGAGGGGACATATCTCGGCGGCAAAACCAACACAGAGAACCCCCTAGGTGGGGTCAAGATGTGAGGTCAGGGTGGATGGGTTGGGAAGGTGACCAACTGGAAGGGGAGGGAAGTGAACAAGGCATCTGCCTAGAAAACAAATGTACGGAGTAAGTGAGTTTGTAATGTGAATGTGTTAACAGTTAGTGTAGAAAAAGTGGAATAGGGAAGATGATGAAGAGAACAAAAGGAAAAAGGATGTGCAGGAAGGGGAATCGAAGGAGAAAAAGGGGGAATAGGGAGAAGAGAAAAGGAGGGGAAAAAAAAAGGGGGAGGGGGAAGAAAAACAAAAAGGGGGAACATAAGGGTAGAAGCTGGGGAAAACGGAAAGACCAGAACGGTCAAAAGGAGTAATCCAAAAAGGAGAGAGGTGACTGGTGGATTGCAAGAGGGAACATACCTGTGCAGGTGTGGATAAGGGCAATGGTGCCGGCAGCCGTGTGATTACAATGAATGGTGATTAGCAGGAGGACCAGAGTGTGAGACCCCGCAGTGGGAGATGGTACTGCGGGGAGCCCTGCCAAAGAATGGTCCCCAATGTCAAGCACCAGTAGCCTAGAGGGAGCAGGGGAGCGCCCTGACCCAGCCAGCTGGCCACCCAGACTGGCCAGTCGTGAGCGACCTTCCGGTTATCTAAAGGGGCAACGCTGGTCAATGGTATATACACAAGTACAGAAGGTAAACCCATCTTACCTACATCACTATTTAGATATGCTGCGTTATTGAGCCATGGGCAAGCCCATATCTCAAAAGGAGGTGATCAACAAGGTGTTCACAACATATGGGTTTATGAACGATTCTAGAAACTTTTGCCTCACATATCCGCTTTGTAACAGATACCATGCTCAAGGTGCCCTAAGACCCTTAAGAGGTCACTCCCCACAACCCTCTTATCCCTTTCACACGATATGCATGGATTTTATGATTATTGTTGTTTATAAAGTGGGTGGAAGCTTTTCCTATGACACACCCAAATGGGCAGTCAGTAGCCAAAGTACTAATCAAAGAGGTGATTCCACTTCATGGGATCCCCTCTGGGATTTACAGTGACAACGGCTCCCATTTTGTAAACCGAACAATACAACAAATTGGTAAATGGTACAATATTGACCTAAAAAAACACTGTGTCTACTACCCACAATCTGTGGGCACAGTGAAGAGACACAATGGTACCTTAAAGAGTAAACTAAGAAAATTGTTGGAGGAAACAGGGCAAAAAAATGGGTTCAGTGTTTGCCAATGGCATTGTTGAGTATAAGAATTACCCCTACTGCTAAAGGACTAACACCATATGAAATGCTGTATGGTAAACCTTAATATATTCCACAACTAGCCACTGTTCCTCTCCCTGAAAAGGAAATATACTTGACTTGTATAATAAGAATGTTTTCATAAAATATAACTGGGTCAGAATGTGTAAATGAGAAAAAGAGCTACCCTAAGATTAAAATGCAAAGTATACCCCCATCAGTACAAGCATTACCAGGAAATTTTACTTGTTTTTCTAACAATGACAGTAATGGTACTAATGTTGGCACCCTATCCCCTGAATACTGTGCAACTACAACCCTTACTACAGACATTAAAGAGGAGTTCCACCCAGGGGGGCCATAAAAAAAAAAAATAATTAAAAGTCAGCCGCTACAAATACTGCAGCTGCTGACTTTTAATTGGACACTTACCTGTCCTGGAGTCCAGCGAAGCGGGGGATCGAAGCCCCACTCGTCACCCCCTCCGTTCAGCGGCGCCGGCATTGCAACTGTGGGCGCCGGGCTGTGGCTTCACAGCCTGGCACCCACTGCGCATGCTCGAGCGGCGCCGCTTGCCGTGATTGGCCGCTCAGTCATCTGGGACCTCTAATGGATCCCAGATGATTGACAGGAGGGAGGGAGCAGAGCGGAGCCCTTCCTGTGCCGAGGGGGAAGTGATGTCACCAGCCCAGGCTAAGGAAGGGGCAGACTACGAGGGACCACCTAGCAACAGGCATTTAGAGGTAAGTTAAAAAAAAAAAATATCCAAATGTTTTTTTGTTTTGTTTTTTAGGATTTTTTTATGTATTTTTGTTTTTTTGGGTGGAACCCCACTTTAAGTATGAACTAAAATGGTTTCAGGAACAGAAACGGCAATTGGCTGATGTTTGGTGGCTGTGTGGAGATAAGAGACTAAGGCCCAGACTGCCACCTAGATATGAGGGTAGTTGTGCCCTTACCTGATTGCTGCTACCCTTTTATATAGTTCCTATGAGTGATAAATCAACTACCAGGTAAATACTTTTTTAAACGAATTAAGCGAGAAACACCACAAGGCTCATTTGACAACCGAGTGTATATAGACGAAATAGGTGTTCCACGAGGTGTTCCAGATGAAATTAAAGCGCAGAATCAAATAACAGCAGGACTCGCCTCACTTTTCATATGAGTCCAGCCCAAAAAGAACGTCAACTGGATAAACTACATCTACTACAACCAGTCGAGGTTTGTGAATTACACCAGAGATGCTATTAAAGGTATAGCAGCACAATTGGATGCCACCTCTTTGACAGCGTGGCAGAACCGTATAGCGTTGGATATGTTGCTGGCAGAAAGGGGCAGGGTATGCAAAATGTTCAGCACCTTCTGCTGCACTTTTATTCCAAACAATACGGCACCTGATGGAAGTATCACCAAAGCCTTACAAGGCCTACAAATGCTATCTGAAGAATTAGCTGAGAACTCTGGTGTAGAAAACCCCCTGACGAGACTCTTTGAAAAATGGTTTGGTAAATGGGGTGATCTTGTAAAAAGTTTGCTTATCTCTATTGTCATGGCAGCCGCAGTTCTTACATTGTGTGGATGTTGCTGCATTCCCTGTATTAGGGGAATTCTTCAAAGACTGATTGACACATCTTTAACAAAAACTATGCTCCTCCAGAGCGACACAGAACTATACTCGGAACCTGATGATGAATTTACAACTCTCGCTAAAGACTTATCTGTCTAAATGATAATACCTAGTAAAATAAAAGAACCTGGATATTTGAATTATTGACATTATGAGTATAAAAGGGAGGAGATGTTAGAGAAATTATACTTTAAATGTCAGTTATGAAAGACGCCATTTTGTTTATCATGGCTTAGAAATAATCTATAGTGATAATATAGACTCAGCAATATATAGACTCAGCAATATAAGATGCTTAGATTTGCAGTTTTTTGAATATATCCTGTATTTTTGTGTTGGCTTGGGGAGTTTTCAAGTCAGTATCCTGTAACCATTGTTAGCTGAAGATAAAGTCTGTAGCAAACACTTCCACCTTTCCTGTTGTGTCCAGAATAAAGTTGAAAATACATGAGACTGGGCATGTTTTAAGACAGGAAAGGGGGTGTCCAGGGCTTATAAAAAGACATGTACCACAGTATTTTCTTCAGAAATGACGATGACTGCATGAACATGTAATGCAATTCATTTCTCTTGCATATGCAATAAATATTACCTTGTTTCCTTGGGACGGTCTGAGACGGTGATTTCTGTAACACAGGGCCGACGTGCAGGTGGCCTTATATAGTGTGGGGCGTGTACTAAACCCCCTGAGCCATAATTGGCCAAAACCACGGTGGCTTTGGCCAATTACAGCTCTCTGTACAGACGGCGCTGTGATTGGCCAAGCATGCGGGTCATAGTGCATGCTTGGCCAATCATCAGCCAGCAATGCACTGCGATGCCGCAGTGAATTATGGGCCGTGACGCGCCACTCGAATTTGGCGCGAACGGCCCATATCGTTCGCAATTCGACAAACAACTGAACAGACGATGTTCGAGTCGAACATGGGTTCGACTCGAACACGAAGTTCTATGAGCTGCATATCAAAGGAGAGGGTAAACCAGTGTTTTGTAAAGCAAAAGAGAGGGGCAGTGGGACTTTAAATGAGGCATGGGTAGGTCTTTGAAAAAGTCTAGGATACCTTATGTTAAATTAACTATCACCACCCCTTAAGGGGCTTAAAAGCTGTATAGCCATAGAGAAATGCTAATCAAAGAAATGCATAGACATCAATTCATGAGTAATATAATAATAATAATAATATAATGCATCATAATATACAATACATAAATCATGCACATCGAGGCACAATAAAAATAGTAGTCATGTTGATAGAAACGTTGTTTATAAACGCTGTTTGAAAATAATTGATACAAGCAATCACAGTTCTGAAATGGATATACAAAAAAGGTGAACAAGGTATTCCGAATAACAATGTTAGTAAGTATAAATGGTATACGAAAGAATTCATAGATGAACCAAACTTGAAATGGCAACCCTGAGTGTAGACTCTACGCGTTTCATGGCGTTTAAAGCCAATCATCAGGAGTGGGATGCATCAAGAGATGACTAGAAAAATAAATAAAACAAATCAATAAATAGATCATTGAAGTCTCAATTAGAATCATGCTTACACAAGGTAAAGCAGGTATTTTAGAATATATAAATACACATTACCTTTTGGCAACAACCCAGTACATAACCCAACAGTCCAATTGTGGAATAATGAAGGTGGCCCTGAGAGAGCTGTCTCCCCCGGGGTTGAGGCCAAGGACACACAAGGCTAACCCCCAATCAGGTCAACTGCTTTACAGTGTTTTGTAAAGGGGTAGAAATAATGATTTATCTCTGGAATGTATCCCTTTATAATGCATCGCCGTATTTTGCTAACTTTGTTAGCTGCAGCTCAGCATTGCAAGCTATTGCTAAATCTGTGATTTTAAAAGCACCCCAGATCCTTTTCCATCATTGATTCTCCCAGGGGAGCCCCTCCTAATGCATGATTTGCATTTGTATTTTTGGCAGCCAAGTGCATAACTTTACATTTCTCATGACTGAACATCATCTACCAGGTAGCTGCCAATTCCCCTATTTTATTAAGAGCTTCCTGTAATAATGCTTCATCCTGTGCTAAAATTATTTCCCAGCATAGTTTTTTTTTATCTTGTTTTATTAAAGCAAACAAAAGATGCATACAAGTTGTAGACAGTGAAAAGCATAAGAACACATTCCAGTAATTAATTACCAGCATAGTTTAGTGTCATCAGCATATACTGGAATCAAGCTCTTGATTCCCACCTCTATATCATTAATAAACAGATTGAACATCATTAGTCCCTAGACATAACCCTGAGGCACTCCTCTCACAACTTTGGACCGTTCAGAGAATGAGTCATTTCTTACTACTTCCTTTACCTGTTGATGCTACCAGTTTCATTATGTACATACAATTTCATCACCTCCAACAGACCTTCTTTTATACATCAAACATTTATGAGATACAGATTAAAATGCCCTAGCCAAACCTATATAAACTACATCCACTGGACTTCCACCATCCAACTTTTCACTAACTTCCTCATAGAACAATAACAGGCCAGTCTGAAAAGAATGATCTTTAATAAATCCATGCTGGTTGTCACTTATGTTACCTTTATTACTGTTATATTTCTGTATAGTGTCCCTTTCTTTTCCCTCAAATACCTTACATACTAGTGATGGTAGGCTGACGGGTCTGTTGTTTCCTGGTATACATTGTGTTTGGTACCAATCAGTTGGTACCATTCCAGTCAGTAGGGTATCTTAAAAAATCTGAAATAGTAGCTTAGCTATAATTGCAGTAAATTTCCTAAGGACTTGTGGATGTAAGCCATCCCCATTAAGTTTCACTACCCTCTATTTTACCTGGTTTTCAGAGGTACCTTTGGTAAAATTAAAATAATCGTTATATCTATATAAAAACTGAGGGAAAATGATAAAATACATCTGGCTTTTTACTGTCATTTGTGGCAAGCCCCCCAGGTTTATCTGTTACGCTACCTATCTGTTCCTTAAAACAGATTTGTGGGATTAAAAAATAAACATTAATACTCACCTATGTGGCTGCACCATTGATTTGATGCTGCAGCTGTTCCCCGCCCACTCTATGTCTGAGAACCGAGCAATCACATGACTGCTAATCACTCAGTTCTTGGTCTTCACTGAGCAGAGGGCGGTGACTGTCAGTCATCACTCTCTGCTCTGCCCCTCCAGTGCTTACTGGAGCACTGGGCTGTGGAGGGGACGGGACGAGAGAGGTGCACTGAGTATCTGCCAGTCAGGCATCTGGGCAAATCCTGACATCATTGTCAGGATCCCTGCAGAGCTTATACTGGCTCTGTGATGTCAGCCAACTGTCCGCTGAATCTGGGTCACTGGAATTCAGCTCTAAGTGCACTCCTGGGACCCACATGAAAAGTATGATTGCTCCCTTGCATTTCTTGTAACATTCATTGTAAATCTGGAATGATGAGGGTGTCCCTTCTACTCTGTACTTTTTAAAGGCATGTTTTTTCTCATTTATTCTATTTTTTTAAACTAGAATTTTGATACATAGATTTTAATTTCGTTCTTTTAAGCTAGTGTAGCGCTGGTAGATTTTTATCTACCGCTGATAGGTAAATTTAGTGGGTTGCTTATTATAGCAAGTTAGATTTGCCTCTGTTCCAGCTTGGCTGACGTTGCATGCAGTTCCACATTGTGCCGGTGGGTGTCGTTGTCACCATCGGCAGGTGTTGGAAAAGCAACGTGTTGAAGCGAATGAGTGCTCCTCTGTCCCGGAGATAACTCGGTGGAGGTGGTCCTCCGAGTTGCATTCTGGGAGAGGGTATTTATGGGACAGACGCCATGTTTTAGGGTTTGCTTTCAGCCACCTGCTGGCCCTCCTGGCCGTCAGGTATGCACTAGGAATACCACCTCGTGGTCCTCCGTTCCGGAGGCCCGCGTCGCTGCGGCGTGTGGGTGGGCCCAGAAGCCTGTCTGGGGCCTACCACAGCAGCGGAGGAATGGTCCTGAGCTGTCTATCCTGAGTGAAGAAGCTGGACAACCGAGAAGATTCCAGGGGAGGACCCGTCATGGAAGGATCATGCAGAGTGCTGGTCTGGAGAGGGGCCTGGTGACTTGGTTGGAGGAAGCATTCCGAAGAAACTGCTACTTCTGCTGGAAGAGAACGGCAGGCCGTGACTTTGCCTGTTGCTACAGAGAGTGTTCCGGAGAGAGACCCTGCTGTTACCGATTCATCAGCGGACATTACTTTGATTTCCACGTCCACTACACCTATCCCTGTTGTACCTGTCCAGAAGAAGGTGGGATATGTGAAGGCTTCCCGTGGCCGTGGTCGAGGCCTACCCCAGAGACTACCCGAACCGGATCCAACAAAGTCCACGTCAGGAACGGGTGAGCAATTGTTGGGGAATGTATCTGGGACTGTAAATAGATATCTGCCAGCAGAAGAACTGGGAGATTCGGATCTCTCCGGTGATGATGACCTATTTGAGACTATGTCACAAGAGTTGTTATGGGCCCAAGGCGAGGATGTCGCCTCTGCCATGACTTTCCCTGAATGGACAGCCCTGAGCCCTGAGTTCCCCTTGTGTGGAGCCACACAGCACTGTAAATGAGACATTGTCAAAAGTTACTAGTTCACTTCAGACACCGGCTGGGTCTATGGTGAGCAAGTCATTGGATTTGTGTGTGCCTCCTGGTATGGGGAAAAATAGATCCTTACCGAAACTTGCACGTTTGCAGAGAATGTTGAACAAGCGTGTCGCTACGGAGTATGGTTGGGAGTTGCCATATGTCCCTCAGGACATAATGCAAGTGATTGAAGCTAACCGGAAGTTTTGGTACAGTGAAGCTGTTTGGAACTATTTGTCTGTGCCTAAGCCTTTCCGGAAAACTGGTTGTTCTGTTGCTATGGATGAACGTTACAGTGGATGTTGTATGCACTGGAATTATGGTCGGCACATTCATGCTGACAAAGTGGTCATTTGCAGACCCGGAAGAGATGACGTTGTGTATTTCATCACTACCATGGATAAACTGGGAAAGACACTGACTTTGCCAGATCCCCGGTTTTATTGGTAATTATGGACAAAAGAACTTTGAGTTAGTTAGTTAGTGTCAGTGCTTAGAGATCTTCGTGGTCAAGATCTGAATACTCATCACAAAACAGTACTGAAACAGTATAGGTCGCCTGTATGTTTAATATGTTTTTCTTTTCAGGAACTATTTGATCCCCTATCCAGCTGTTAGGCTTTTCAGCTAAAATAGATAGTGAGGTTGTGTACAGTCTTAGGATGGTTTTGTTTGCGGATGTGAACATAATGTTTTACAAATGTTGATCTTAAAATGTCTTTCTACTGTCTTTCTTTCTTCTTTATCTAAATCTAAGTTTTAAGCTCAAATACCTAATCTCAGGCTAGGGAGTTATTGTTTTGTGACAGACGTTGAGGACAACGGCTATTGTACTGGGGGGAGTATGTAGCGCTGGTAGATTTTTATCTACCGCTGATAGGTAAATTTAGTGGGTCGCTTATTATAGGAAGTTAGATTTGCCTCTGTTCCAACTTGGCTAACATTGCATGCAGTTCCACATTGTGCCGGTGGGTGTCGTTGTCACCATCGGCAGGTGTTGGAAAAGCAACGTGTTGAAGCGAATGAGTGCTCCTCTGTCCCGGAAATAACTCAGTGGAGGTGGTCCTCCGAGTTGCATTCTGGGAGAGGGTATTTATGGGACAGACGCCATGTTTTAGGGTTCGTTTTCAGCCACCTGCTGGCCTTCCTGGCCGACAGGTATGCACTAGGAATACCACCTCGTGGTCCTCCGTTCCGGAGGTCTGCGTCGCTGCGGCGTGTGGGTGGGCCCAGAAGCCTGTCTGGGGCCTACCACAGCAGCGGAGGAATGGTCCTGACCTGTCTATCCTGAGTGAAGAAGTTGGACGACCGAGAAGATCCCAGGGGAGGACCCGGCATGGAAGGATCATGCAGAGTGCTGGTCTGGAGAGGAGCCTGGTGACTCGGTTCGAGGACGCATTCCGAAGTAATCTTACAGTATAGTACTGCCGGGTTGGCTTAAAGGTTCAAGTACTATATCTGATATTCATCACAAACCAATACATCCTGTGGCAGAGGATCGTACGGGTTTTATTCCAGATAAGTCTGTGGCAGTGACTTTTGTTCGTGCTACGTGCTGGCTGCTAGGCAAATGAGAGATGTCTATCCAGGCGGGCAAAGATTGAATCCTACCAAAGGAGAACTATTCAATTGCAAGTGTTCAATTACAAAGAATGTTCTGAAGAAATACAACAGAAAGCTTTCCTACTACCTCTTTCCTGCTACTTCCCTTGTTTGTTTTATTAAGCATTGGAAAACCTACTCAAGTGTTTGGTGCTTATATCGTCCAGAGGTAAACTCAACGGAACCCTAGACCTGGTGCCGGTGAAACAGAGGTGTCGAGACTGAAGGTAACAAGCCCGCTTAAACCAGCAGCTCCACCGAGAGTTATTGCTACACTAGTAACCCAATGAAATATGACTTTACAGTCATGGGGTCAAGTTTGGAGACCAGAAACTATAGCAGTAGAGAGGCTCCCACCGACCAGCAGGATAAGTACATAAGCAGATCACCCTGGGGGATGATGTGGGCTCACCCAAGGTGTGGGGTCTAACCGCTAACTGGTCTTTACCAGAGCTCCTGATGGTGAAGATGGGTATGGCTGCATGTTAGTACCAGGTCGTAGTCCTTAGGATCCACGAGGTGAGCAAGCTGGGGTCTAGTAACAGATATAGCACGTAGGGAGCAAGCAGAAGTGTAATCAGTAAACAAGCCAAAGATTAGTAACAAGTGGTTGCAAGTTGGGATCCAGCGGATATGTAGTTGGGGAACAAGCCAAAGGTCAGTAACGAGCGTTAGTGGAGAAAAGGACAGCTGCAAGTACACAAAGGAGCAAGATATTGGCTGGAGAGAGCGCAATAATTTGGCAAACAGGAAGTGCAAAAGCATGGCTTAGGAAGTTCATGAAAGGAGCAAGGAGTCCAAGGCTCTCCAGCAACAAGGTACAAGGCAAGATTATCCAAGGTTTCAGACAGGATGCTGCCCAGCATCTCAGGTGACTCAGCAAGGAAAGCTACTGCGGGACACAGCAGAGGTTGTGGATTCAGATCTCAGTCCTACAAGACTAATACACTTGTTTATTCATTTTTAAAACACTACCACTTGCCTCGTGTGCTTGTAGTTGCAGACATTTGGTCCCAGTGTTATTCAGTAAGGATCACGCTTCTTGAAGTTCGTTTTTTTTAATTTAGAGCTCTTTTTAAACCAACGTGCTTTACTTTCCTGTAACTTATGGCAAATGTGATTACACTATGATCACTATTACCCAAGTTGTCTCTAACGTGCACATCTGTCATAAACTCCATGTTGTTTGAAAACAAAAAGATCCAGCAGAGCATTTTTTTTTTTGCAGGGGCTTTCACCAGTTTCTTCCATAACATTTTCCTGCAATAGGTTTGAGAAATGGAAAGCAATTCCTCTGCAGAGGGCTCTCTTCTATGCTTTTTTGGAGGTCTTTGAAAGTACGTCCATTTTTGGGAAAAAAAGTTAGAGAATTAGTACTCCAGCTTATCTCAGTGGACTTAGGTCCTCAACCTATGACCTATTTGTTACATATTAATAGAGTCCAGCTCGCTCGTTACAAATCTTTGTTCACCCTATAAATGCTGCCTGGGCATGTGTGTCGGTCACGTGGAAGCAGCCTGCCACCCCTCCTTTCTCTCTTTGGTTGGCCTAAATCAAAGATCTTGAAAACGTGGAGAACCTCACTGCCACTCTGTATCAAAAAGAAGAGAAATTCCGCAATACATGGTATCCATCGTCTTTTCCTGCTGTTTGGCATATCTAGAAAGGATTTATCCTATGACAGTAGATAATTATTGTAGCTAGAAGCGATCCTTAGGCTTGTCATATCTGGTGTGATCTTTGACAGGATGTCTCTGCCTGTCTATAAAATGTCCAAGATTGGCGTTTTGTATGTAATACCATTCTTTCTTCTTGGAACTTCTCCCACTTCCCCCCAAACCTTTCTTTCTGTTTCTTTCATCTCTCACAATTTTCTTTTTCTTTTTAGAAATATACCTCCTACCCCTTCTGTTTTCTTATTCCTTTTGCTCTTTTCGTTTTCCTTATCTAACCCATTTCAGCTACATTATGGAAAATTTTGGAGGGCATCAGGATACAACCCCTGATTGGAGATGGGTGCAGAAATTCTCCTAGATATGAAATTGTGAGCTTGTGATCTCAAGGCTCTCTATATGATGGAGATCTACTATTAAAAGGTTTTTATTTTACCCTAATGCAGAGAATGCATTAAAGTGTTTGTAACATTAATAACCAGTTTCACTGCCAGCCCCTCTCCTTTATCCTGTGATAATGCACAATGTAAGTATTTACTGAAAAATATGCCTCTACCTTTTTTTTCAGAAATCTTCAGGCCGGTCAGGTGACTCCCGGACGATCTGCTACTCCGATCCCCAGGCTACAGCGAGATCTACCTCTGCCGTCAGCCAGGAGGTCATGTGGCCACTGTGCTGGCTGCTTGGCCCCTCCCGCTGTAGCCCTGGATCGGAGTAAGAGAGTGGCCAGGAGTCACGAGACCGGCCTACAGATATCTGAAAAAGGTATTTTGAAGCATTGTTTTTAATAAACACTTACACTGTGCATTATCGCTGGATAAAGGAGAGGGGCAGGCAGTGACATTTTTTAAGGTTGAATGTACTACTAATAGCAGCAGAAGGTGGGGGGGAGGCCAAGACAGCTCACATGGAGCTGACAGGCAGGGAGGGAGGAGGTGAGGGGGACAGAGGAGAGCTGCGGATAACTGAGGTACGTAAACTGACCAAGGTGTCAGGGCTTAGCAGCCATGATGAACTGTGGTCAGTTTACAGGGGGGAGGGCAGGACCAGGCAGGATAAGCCAGATATTTTACAGTTTAGAGAGGGGCAGGTTAGACAGCAGGAGCACTGTGCTGTTTAATAGTTTAATATGCTATAATGGAACAGGATCCTTTTTTCTTTTATTCTTTTTTTTTTTATTTTTTTTTTTTTTTAGGGTTACAAACACTTTAAAGTAAAAATAACAAAAACTTTTACCTTTACAACAACTTTAAAAAATTCTACCACTACCGTAATTTTGCTATTAGGATTGGGGGAATTTTTGAAAATCTAATGACAATAATTTTTTTATTTCTTTAGTAAGTGCACTTTTCTTATGGATTTACTTTCATATTATCTTAGGTACTTTAGAGATCATTTCTTGAATATTTATGAGATAATAGTCTTTTGTTGTGGATGTCCTAATTCCATGGAATAATGCCGCGTACACACGGTCGGACTTTTCGTCTACAAAAGTCAGACAGCCTGTCCGACAGACTTCCGGCAGACTTTCGGCGGACTTGCGGCGGACTTGCGGCATACTTTCTAACGAACGGACTTGCCTACACACGACCACACAAAAGTCCGACGGATTCGTGAGTGATGACGTACACCGGACTAAAATAAGGAAGTTCATAGCCAGTAGCCAATAGGTGCCCTAGCGTGGCTTTTTGTCCGTCGGACTAGCACACAGACGAGCGGATTTCGGGGTCCGTCGTAGTTACGACGTAAAGATTTGAAGCATGTTTCAAATCTAAAGTACGTCGGATTTGAGGCTAAAAAAGTAAGTTGAAAGTCCGGAGAAGCCCACACACGATCGGATTACCAGCCAGCTTTAGTCCATCAGCGTCCGTTGGACTTTTGTAGACGAAAAGTCCGACCGTGTGTACGCGGCATAATTGTATAACATTGCTGGATGGGGATTTTCTTATTCAAGGGTATTGTACTATCTGATGCAATTTATGGAGAGAGGGGCTTTCTGGTTTTAAATCTTTTCAATACAAGGTGTCGAGTTTTGTATTGTATTGGTTGATGTAGAACATATTCAAAAGTTTACTATTTTGAATGAAAGTGAAAGTCACCCACTTGTAATAAATGTGCCTTTGTCTAGAAGGGTTTGTTTGGAGCGGTGTTAATTATGTGCCTGGGCATTGCTCTTTCACTCTAACCTTGAGGACACGCTTAAGTGGACTGGTATACAGTTAGAGTTAATTTAGAGGAAGCTGGCATGAGGAAGTAAAATAAATCTACATTTCAGGTTACTGCAAAACAAGAGATTAACAGTTCTATGACTGTGAAAGAATGTTAAAGAAAGCCTGTTAGGTCTGTAAAGTTTTAAAAGTGTCAGATCCCACTAGGTGTACTCACCTCTACGGCGGCCCGCGTCTCCTACCTTCTCTCCAGTCCAGTGCTGCAGTCCCCAAAAGCCTATGCAACGTTCAACACTTCATGACGGGTTCTCTTTAAGTCTGGTCTGGAGTTTCACGCTTTTTGAACTCCATAAACCAGCTTTGTTATTCTCTGAATCTTATTATGTCAGTCTGATATATTTGTCCTTGAGTTTATGTGTTCACTAAAAGCTTGTATTTCCAATGTTTTAAACATTTATCTACTGGACACTTTTACCTCCTTCCTGCCTAGGCCAATTTTCACGCCGGACACATGGATTTCAATGTTTTGGGTTTTTTTTGAAGCACATGATTAGAACCTGAGGCTCTAATTGGCTTAAAATTTTTTAGTGCTATTTAATCACCACTGGGTTTTTATTTTTTGCTAAAGAAATGAAAAAAGGCAGAAAATTAAAAAAAAATAATAATAATTTTTAGAGTGTGTTGTAAATTTGGCAAACAGGTAATTTTTCTCTTTCCCTGATGTGCACTAATGAGGCTGCACTGATGGGCACTGATAGGCGGCACTGATAGGCGGCACTGATAGGCGGCACTGATAGGCGGCACTGATAGGCGGCACTGATAGGCGGCACTGATAGGCAGCACTGATAGGCAGCACTGATAGGCAGCACTGATAGGTGACACTGATAGGTGGCACTGATAGGAAGCACTAATGAGCACTGATGGACACTGGCAGCACTGATGAGCCCTGATTGGCAGCACTGATGAGCCCTGATTGGCAGCACTGGTGGACACTGATTGGCAGCACTGGTGGACACTGGCAGCACTGGTGGGCACTGTGGGGACTGCTCTGATAATAAGGACACTGGTAATCAGTACCCTGATAATCAGTGCTGATGTCCCTTTAACACAAGCCTGGTATCGGCTCACTTTTCTTTCCTCAAGCTATCAGTGTGAGAAAAGAAAAGCCGATCTGTGATTAGCTGAGTCAGAAGGACTCTGTGACCACACAGCACGACGTCCACGTAAGCCCTCTCGGCAAATTAAGCCTGTGTTGTAGTTATCTTTCAGCTATAGCTTGGGTTGGAAGGGGTTAATATTGACCTACATACTATCCATATGATTGAACCAAAGACTTGGTGTTATTCCCCTGAAAGGGTTCAAGGTTTTCCTTTCCACTTCTTCAATGTACGAGTTTGCTACAAAAGGAGATACAGGTAAACCCATAGCACAGCCGTGTTTCTGGCTGTAGAGTTTGTCCATGTACTTGGAATAGATGGTCTTGACACCCCCCGGACTGGCCATAGGGCAGACTGGGCGGTTGCCCGGTGGGCTGGGGGCCGCCGGGCTGCATGTCTGGGTGTGATATGCAGGGCCGGCCAGGGGTTCTGACATGCAGGGCCGGTCGCTGATGTTCCGCATATGCTGGGCGGTGGTGGGAGGGGCAGAAAGAGTCTCCTCATTCCCCGCCTACCAAGCCGATCCATGGCAACCCAGGCCGCCGCTGAACAGAAAGTCCCTGTTCACGCATGCGCCCTGCAGCCGACGAGCACCTGGCAACCAGGACGCCAGAAGAGGAGGCGGGACGTAGAAGCCGAGGAAGAGGCCTTATGCACCACCACCTTTAGTATATGCAGCCGCAGCACCTTGCTGGCTTCCATGTGTGGGAAGCGTGTCTCAGACCCACCTCCCGCACATGAAAGCTGGCGAGGTGCTGTGGCCGCCTATAGAGAAAGCAGTGCAACTGCCGGTTGTTGTACACCCACCTCCATTCCTGCCAGTGGAAGGGTCGGATCTGATGCTCCAGGCCGGAGTGCACTGCTTTTGCTAATGGTAACTATGATTTTTTTTCTTCAGTAACTGCAATGTGATTAATCCTTGTACACCTGCTGTCTCTGGGCACTCCTCTCCCTCAGCAGCCTTGTGCCAGGCTCAAGACGAAGGGGAGATAATTCTACCCAGAAAAGATGACTGGATGAAGTATTTCACAGGCTTTGGAAGCACTAGTAAAAGTGATGCTCAAAAGCAATACTATTATAAAGCAATAACTCCTTTATAACTGGCTTTGTAATGATTTATAACTGGCTCTGTGAGTAATGCTTTATAACTGGCTTTGCAGTACTAACAAAGCCAGTTAAAAAGCATTACTCACAGAGCCAGTTATAAATCATTACAGAGCCAATTATAAAGGAATATTGCTTAATAACTCGCTCTGTGAGTAAAGCCTAGTGCACACGGTCCAAATGTCAAATGACATTCGGCCCATGTGTACGGCAGCCGGTCCCACAGAAGCCGGCCATTCAGCCTGGCTTCTGTCGAAGGCACGTGACTGAAAAAGGTCAGTGTTCTTAGCCAATGGCTGAGAGCGCTGACCGGAGTGTTCTGAGGGGGGGCGTCCCCCAGGTGCAGACTGACAACTCATGGGGCCCCCGGGCAATAGGAGATTATGGGGCCCCCGGGCAATAGGAGAAGATTATGGGCCCCCGGGCAATAGGAGAAGATTATGGGGCCCCCGGGCAATAGATTATGAGGCCACACAGTATACACACACAGACACCCTATATACACAAACACAGAATACACACACAGAATACACAAACACACACTGAAAAGGTACTGGAGAGGCGGGGCAGCTATAATCTTGGGATTTAAAAAAAAACACAGATTTTTACATACTGTCCCTGGTTTTATTGAGGCTGGCAACCCTGATGGGGCCCCTTAGTGGCTTGGGGCCCTCGGGCAGTGCCCGAGTGCCCGAATGGTCAGTCCGCCCCTGGCGTCCCCCTGTCCGCACACAATAGCTCAGCAGGGGAGATCGCTGTACTAACATTGGATTGTTAGTACAGCCGCTCCGACCTGAGCTGTCAGTTTAGTGGTGTGTACAAGGCTTAATGCTTTATAACGGATTTTCAGTATTCACAAAGCCAGTTATTAAGCATTACTCACAGAGCCAGTTATAAAGGAGTTTTGCTTAATGACTGGCTTTGTGAGTACTCCATTAAATCTGGCGTTGTGAGTCATGCTTTATAACTGGCTTTGTAACCACTACTTTAGAAGTTTTTAAAAGGGAACTGTACTCTATAACAGGGTTTGGTAACTTGTTTTCAAAGGTAGTAGCTTCCAACCCCTGTTCTAATGCTACATTTGCACGCGTGTTTAGGCACAATGCAAATGGCAGGGGCGGGTATCTGCTAATTACTACTGCTGTTTTTGACACATGTGAGTGGCTAGCTGCATTGCCTTTTGTGTATTCTGCAAGTGCAGGATTCAGGGCTGATCTGAGGTGTGAAGGTGCAGGAATTGGGGCTGATCTGAGGTGTGAGGGTGCAGGAATTGGGGCTGATCTGAGGTGTGAAGGTGAAGGAATTGGGCTGATGAGGTGTAAGGGTGCAAAGCTCAGATTTCTTACTATTATTCAAGTGGTTTACAGCATTTACTTTATAAAGATTAATTTCCGTGTGCAGCTGACAGTTTTTTTTTTATGTATCTGGCACTCTTTGAAAACATTTTTCGGCACACTATGCCCAAAAGGTTGCTCCCTGCTTTAGAGCAACCCTCATCTTGTGCTGCTTCATACTATTTTCAGGACTCAGGACCATCAAAACCGGAGTTATACCAATCAAATCCACACATCCTGGAACCCCATATCCCATCATCAACTGCCCCCCGTGAACGCCCCCCCAAGTAACTTGGTACATGCAGTGCAGTGTAGTGAGGAATGCAAAGATCTGTACGTTGTGAGACAAATCAACCTCTCAAATCAATGGCTCAACATAGGAGGGCAAATTCTACAAGTCAGCCTTCCCTCACCTTGAAGAAAATAGACATTCTTTTGAGGATAGTATGGTGTACGAGTTGGTTCACAACTGGTTCACATGAGGCTTGAAAGTGGCCACTAAAACATCAAACTAAAACAATCATCCCTGAACAGAAGTGGGGACCTTTTACACCATGAGGTTGATTTACTAAAACTAGAGAGTGCAAAATCTGGTGGAGCTGTGCAAGGTAGACAATCAGCTTCTAACCTCAGCTTGTTCAATTAAGCGTTGAGAGTAAAACGTGGAAGCTGATTGGTTTATTCGGAGCTGCACCAGATTTTGCACTCTCCAGTTTTAGTAAATCTACTCCCATCTGTCTTCCACATATAAATTTAATACTGTTTTATGATCTTTACTCCGATGATTTAACAATTCACACCTTCAGCCATGTAAATTGAGAAATTAACACCAATACTGACTTCCTCACAAAAAGAATTAGATCATGTAACTAGAACAAGGTGGCTCTACTACTTTCACACCTCCTGTCCTGTTCTTCGACAATCAGCATCTACATATTCCATGGTGATTGGATGAAGGATTGGATGTGTGTGTGGATAAAAATGTAGGCTATCTTCCTGGAAGGGTTCTTGTAGATGTGATTTGTCCATCCTGTTCTTGGACAATCAACATCTACACATTCCATGGTCATTGGATGAAGTTGTCTGTGCTACCTGTATGGACATAAATGTTGGGGTGTCTTCCTGATATTCATTAGAACTGAAGAAGTGGCTTGGAGAAGCTACAAAACATCTTCCACACCAATCAACCTTGTCCAAGAACAGGAGGGCTTCATGTAGATGTTTGATTGCCCATCCTGTTCCTGAAAATCAATATCTACACATTCCATGGTGATTGTATCAAGGTGTCTGTGCTACCTCTGTAGATATAAATGTTGGGGTATTTTCCTGACACTCATTAGAACTGAAAAAGGTTCCTTGGATAAGCTACAAAACTTCTTCAGCTTTACAGAACAACACCAGTTGAATGTGATTGACTACTACTAGCTGTATATCAAACTATTTCCCAACAGCTCTTTGACCATGTACCTTTCATACCATTAATGACACACTGAGTGCTGTTATGTCTATAATCATTTACCAAGTGTTCCCTTTTGCAATATATCCTCTTATGTCTGTACTTTGAAATACAGGCTTTACATTCTTTTTTACTTAATTATTACTTAGAGGGGCTTTCCACTTCCTGAAAAAAAAAAAGTGACAAAATAATTCAGTAAGGTTGTGAAGTCCTCTGCTGCTGGTCATTTAATGAAAGCAATGTTTGGCAGTAGCTGATTTCCTTCAATCCCTAATAGAAAAAAAGAGTTCTTTCTTCTAAAGGGAAACTTGAGTGGTTTTGGTCTATTTTATATTTTTCTGTTTCAATTGATTTTGAACAATAAAAAAATAAGGAAATGTCGTTAGGAAGGACAAAATAGAAAACCAATTACAATGTCATTACACATATTCAACATATTCTGGGATATTGGTAATAAGACTAGAACAAAAAAAACTATATGTGGGTATAGTTATACCTCAGAAAGGTGTGTAAGATAGGACCATACAGTAGGTAACAGTGTTGCCAGACAGAAAGAATGAAGAAAAGGAAGGAAGATGGAGGAAGAGGAAAGAGGGGGAAAAAAATAGGAAAGATAAAAAGGGGTGGGCTCGGGGCACAGAGCACTGCGCCCTGAACCCACCCAGGTGTATATCATTAGCGAATAAATATTTGCTAATGTCTTCCTGCTTCTCCTCCCGGCCAATCAGGAAGTCGTAGGACTCCAGCCCAATTGGGTCTCAAGACCCACTTCCTGTTCAGCCGGGAGGAGAAGCAACATCCCCAGCTCTTCCCTCAGCCAGCTGGAATGAGGAGCAGCAGGTGGAGGGGCAGAGGGGCGGAGGGACAGCAACAGCCTCTTCCAGCTTCCAGGAGCCCTACCCCGGATCCAGCACCACCTAGTCAACGGCTTCCTCAGGTAAGACCACAGATTGCCGCCTTCCCGTCTGGGGGGGGGGGGGGGGTAGTGCGAGTGAGGTGGCCAGGTTTGTTTGCAGCCTCCCCCCAAAATATTGAGCACCAGCCACCACACACTAACAATTTTCTCATTGAGCATATTCCAGGTCAGTTTATGTTTAATCAGGGCCAAATCTATTACTGGACTCTTCCAGGCCGTTGCAACAGCTATCTTGGCCACTAGAAATATGAAGTGAATAAGGATTTGCATATGTCTTGGGATGTCATCTACTGGCATGTTCAACAGTGTGATCCGAGCATCCCTAGCAATATTAACCATTGTGGCTGAGTATATCATTGAGTGAACATGTCCCCAAAACCGCCTAACTTTAGAGCATGTCCACCAGATGTTAAAGGGTGGCCCCACCTGACCACAACCTCAAAAGCATAAGGGTGAAACACCTGGAAACATTTTTGAGAGGCATTCCGGTACTAGATATCACCTAAAATAAACTTTAACGTTTGCTTCTACCAAGGAAACATTCATAATACCTTTATGAATACGAGTGTTCCAAGTTCGCCAGTCTGCTTCATCAGGGTCTAGATTAAGGTCTTTCTCCCAAACCAGTTGGTAAGACAATTTAGAGGACGCAATAAATAGTTTATAAAGCACTGAGATACACCCCGTTGTAATGTAGATTGCAAACATCTATTTTCAATATCGTTTGCGTATGGTCTATTTTATATTTTTATTATAACAAACCTAGCATTAGATTTATTATTTCATGTTAAGCTCAGCATTCTAAGAAATGTATACCCACTTAGTAAATGCGCCTGGCTTTCAGGTCATTTGGCACATAACTTTTTTTAAATACTTTTTATTTCATAAGTCTGCATTAAGAAAATTAATAATATCACATTTCATCATTTTCCAAATCATTTCTTTTCTCATATTGATCAATGCAAACCAAAAAGAGAACAATACACAATATATTTCCACCCTGAAAAAAAACAAAGAAAATTCACAAAGAGTAGAGACAGCTAAATACCCTGGCTGCAACTCCCTTCTCCCCTACTTTTCTAACATCCAACAATCAATGTCCTCTTCTATCTATGCCCCTCTTATACATTATTCATTTCCACTAAGAGTTAATGGTGAATTCAACCATCTCTCCCAGATTCTATAATATTTCTGAGATGTTCCTCTATGTTCATACATTAATTTCTCATATGGAAGTATTTGGTTTACCGCTTTAAGCAATTGATCCCTTGAGGAGGGTATTTGTTGCATCCATTTAAGCACAATTTGCTTGCGTGCTAGAGTTTCCTGTAGACAGGTTTTGGTATATCCAGTCCACTTCTGGTTCTCAACCAGTCCTAACAAGAAAACCTCTAAAGTGAATGGAATGCAGTCTCCCAGCACTCTCTATAATATATCCAAGACCTGTCTCCAGTATCTACCAATGTCCGGGCAAAACCACATTAATTGTACAAAATCAGCCCTGGTTGATAACACCAGGGCCGGTGCTACCACTAGGCAAACTAGGCAGCCGCCTAGGGTGCACTGTTGCCTAAGGGCGCCTGGCCGTGGGTTTCCCTCTGCGTCTGCATGCACTGTCTCAGGCAGCTGCTCGGTCCGACCGGTAAGTGTAATTAGAGGTGCAGAGCAGCACTGGAGCCAGCGCTAGAGGAAGCAGAGCCGATGCTTCCTGTATAGCACCGCCTCCTCTCACATGGGCAGGGCAATGGGGATGGAGTCAGGGGTAGACCCAATGGGGAGGTGGCAAAATGAGGTTTCGCCTAGGGTGTCAAAAATCCTTGCACCAGCCCTGGATAACACCTCACACAGTCCACAGGTGCCGTTCGTCCCATTAAATTTAATTCACGTGGTGTGGGGTAGGCTTGATCTATTATATACACCTGTATCAATCTTTTATTACTTGCAGGTGATACTCCCAAACGTGATTTACACACCAGCTTCCATATCTCATCTGTCATAGATGTACAGACCCTTTGCCACTTCCTTTTGATCTGTAAAGGAGCATCCCGTATCTTAGCCTGCATTAGATATGTATATAATTTAGATACTAATCCCCTTGGTTCCTGAGGTCTTAATATTCAAATGAGAGGGAATTTTGATATATTAACACTATTACTACCAAATTGAGCCTGTAGTGCATGCCTGCAGGAATCCCCACTCTGCAGAGTCGAAGGCTCTAGCTGTGTCAAGAGATGCCTGAATATACTCCCTCATTTGTGCCACCAATTGGGTTCTGCGAATATTTATCAATGTTGATTTACCTGGTATAAAACCAGTCTGGTATGTAAGGATTATAGATGTTATTACAGTGTTTAATCCCCTGGCAAATATCCTGGCCAAAATTTTATAATCGCAATTTAGCAAAGATATTGTCCGATATGAGGTACATTCATATGGGTCCTTATCTGGTTTAAGAATTAAAATTACCGTTGCCTCATACATTGAGTATGGAAGTTCCCTCCTAGTAAAGGCCTCTCTATATACCCTGGTTAGTATTGGGGCTACCAAGTCTACATATCGACTATACACTTCCAAAGGTATCCCAGCTGGTCCTGGGGATTTATCACTAGCTAATGAGGAGATCGCCTCCCTTACTTCTTCCTCCATAATCTCCCCATCCATTAATTTAGCATGTTCTCTTGATATTTCAGGGTACTTTAACTCCTCCAGATAGCCCTCTATATCCTCCTCTGTACATGTTAATAAGGTGGCATACATTTTAACATAATATTCATGAAAGCATTTCAGAACTTCTTCTATTGTATAGACTATTCTCCCCTGTTCATTTCGTATTTTGGAAATCGCCAAGGTTGTTGTTTGTTGTTTGGCAATAAATGCCAATAGTCTACTAGACTGATTCCCTTGTTCAAAGAATTTCTGCTATGGATGCATTTTTCATGTTGGATAGCTCCCCCTGGGGCCAATATTTAACCTGAACATTAGTGGTAATTGATCAGATACCCACCGGGGGAGATAGGTGATTGACTGCAACAGTGGTTGTACCTTGCCATTCCCACATGCCATATCTATTTGGGATAAACACCATCCTCCTGGAGCTGACCATGAGTACCTCCTGAGTACCTCCTGGTTTGTGGGTTCTGTTTCTCCATAGGTCAGACACCCTATCTCAACAAAAAGTTTTTTTAGCGTATTTTCTCTATTCACCCTATTATGGGATACAGTTCCACACCTGTCTAGGGCTCGGTCCAGTAGCATATTAAAATCCCCTATACATATCACATAGGCGTCAGGGTATGGAGCCATGAACAGCACTGCATCCTTTACTACCTGTATACCCGCAAGTGGCGGATTATAAATTCCCATGAGTACAAATGGCAGAGTGTAATATTACATACATGAATACATATCTGCCCTCAGAATCACATTTCTAGCTAATACATTCCCATGATACCGAACGGTGTATCAGCATTGACACTCCCCTTGAGTAGGATGTGTGATATGAGTGATAGATATGATTAAACCATGGTTTCTTCAAGTAATTTAAACCTTTTGTCATATGCGTTTCCTGTAAACATATTATTTTTGTCTTATAGGGCGTACACACGGTCGGACTTTGTTCGGACATTCCGACAACAAAATCCTAGGATTTTTTCCGACGGATGTTGGCTCAAACTTGTTTTGTCTACACACGGTCGCACAAAGTTGTCGGAAAATCCGATCGTTCTGAACGCGGTGACGTAAAACACGTACGTCGGGACTATAAACGGGGCAGTGGCCAATAGCTTTCATCTCTTTATTTATTCTGAGCATGCGTGGCACTTTGTCCGTCGGATTTGTGTACACACGATCGGAATTTCCGACAACGGATTTTGTTGTCGGAAAATGTTATCTCCTGCTCTCCAACTTTGTGTGTCGGAAAATCCGATGGAAAATGTCCGATGGAGCCCACACACGGTCGGAATTTCCGACAACACACTCTGATCGGACATTTTCCATCGGAAAATCCGACCGTGTGTACGGGGCATATGTCTGTCGAAAAGTTGTAAATACCTGACTTTTCTTAGTGGTTGCCCCCAGTCCTCTTACATTTCATGATATACAAGTGCACTGTTCACTCATGTTTCTTATAATTGGTAATTAATAAGGGCCATTGCCACTTAACATCCTCTCTTTCATTGTATTTATCCGCTTCATATAAGGGAGTATAGCTACAGCCAATAGTAACCATTTTACATCTTTTCTAAACCTCTTACCCCGTATAAATTCAAAATGCTTTATTAATTCCAGGTGTACTAAAAAAAAAAATGAGACATTGCCTGCAAATGGCATTACCAATAATGCAGGCAATTCATAAGGTGTCCAGCCTGTCTGCCTTCAAAAGTGCAGCTGTTTTTTTCAATCTTAAGGAGATAATCCACCTCCACCCCCCCCCCCCCCCCCCAGCCACATCCCACATAAACTACCACCACCCTTTATCCTTACTTAAATCCATCCTAAGGCTGGATTCACACCTATGCAGTTTTAGTGCTTTTTGCATTTTGCAGATTTGCACTACAGTCCATTTAACATGGTTTCCTATGGAACACATTCTGTAGTGCAAATCTGCAAAATGCAAAAAGCACTAAAACTGCATAGGTGTGAATCCAGCCTAAGTCCATCTATAAGAAAAATTAATAAAGTGCAGCACTATAAATGTGCACAAAATGACCTTATATATAAATGACATATACCAAATAAAATGCAAATGTGCAATTCAATACAGTGAATATACAATATTAGGTTAAATACACCCAAAAATTAGGAACAATACCAAGCATGCGATTCTATGCAATTAATGTGCAATAAAGCTTAAAAAAATTGGCACATTACTAGTGGCTAAACCTGCTGGTCCTTGTTAAAAATGTACTATGATTATAGATTAATATTGGACAAGGTGCTGTCATCATAATAAAATTACAATTGGCAAACATTTATATAACAGTAAAAGCCTGTAATATAAAAGCCCTATAAAGTGTTGTGTGTGTGGTGTTTGCAATCAAATGAGTCATGTGACACTATCAAATGCAATAAGAAAGCCAATACACAATCACAGCTCAGATTATCTATCTATCTATCTATCTATCTATCTATCTATCTATCTATCTATCTATCTATCTATCTATCTATCTATCTATCTATCTATCTATCTATCTATCTATCTACTTCTGCTCTAGGATCATTGGTTCTGGTCCCACTCAGGACACCAGTTGCATGGAGTTTGCATGTTCTCCCTGTGCTGGCTTATGTTTCCTCCCACATTCTAAAGACACACTGGTAGGGTAATTGGCACTAGTATGACATTCTACTGAGTCCACCCAAAGTGGCTGCCCCAGCAGCAGGGAAAGTGTTTCGAGCCCCTAGGATAAAAAAAAAAGTGCTATAGAAATATTAAATAATAATAATCTATAGATCTATCTATGTGTTTCTCCCTATACCTGTCTTCCTCTCTATTATTCATCTTTTTTTAAAAACCATTAACTCCTGTAGTTTGGCCTCCTGAAGGCCTCAGGTGAGTGTTTATTCCAGGATGGGGTCACATGCTGGAGAATATGTGAAGTATTGGTTGTTCTCAGGCCCTTCTGTCTATAATGCATACAAGTACCTCTTCATATAGAGGATTATCTAAATACCGATCTCGTTTTTTCTGGAAAGTATTGACTCTCGCTGGAAATTTAGTTTGTGTAATAATGTGCAATTCTAGCCTTATAAATTCTTTATGAGCAAACAATTAACACATTTATATTTGTCCCTATGTTCCCCTCAATGTCTTTAATGTGGGGCCTTAAGGTGATTGTAAATCCTCACTTTGTAGGAGAGCCCACTCAGTTTAAAATAGAAATTAAATATAAACCATTGTTTCCCCTTTTTTAGAAGCGAGGAGAAACTGCAGCACACTGATCTTCCCAATGAAAGGCTGTGCGGGGCTGTGTGTGTCAGGTCAAGTCTGATCATTGGAGGAGAGCTGGCTGAGTTCCAAGCACAGCTAGAGAACTGACCACGGTGTATTCCACTGCTTGGTGTAGTCAGTGTTTAATAGGAAAGCAGAGGGACTGGCAGGAACACCAGGGATTTCACACAAAGGAAGCAATACAAAGAGAACAGTATACTTTTTCATACAAGCACATGGTACAGCATGAACAGGTCAGACATACGAAATGTTGGGTTTACAAATGCTTTAAACTCTAGAATGAATGTTATAACATTTCCCAAAGCATTAAATATTCAACCAAAAGTCTAGCAACTGCAATTTCAGGTTTTCCACAAATCCCTTACCATTGTTTTTGTAAAAAATACAGTGTGATTCATTTATTTAGGGGCAGAGTGGCCTAGTTTATGAACATCAAAAATTAAAGAGTTTCACCCTTAGTCTGGGTTTTTGAATGAGGAGGAATATGTGCCACAGGACAAAGAAGACGAAAAGTAGGACCTTGAACGTGACAATGAAGAAAAAGAAGAAAGCCGAGCATGTTATAGAAAACAAAAGAGGATGATCAAGCATATGACAAAAAAAAAGAAGGGAGATCCAGCACATGGTACTAAGAGGAGAAAGACCAAGTGCAGAGAAAAGAAGAAAACTCAAGAGTAGAAGTACAATAAATGGGCCATGAGGATATAGAGGAGAACCCAAGGAGAAGAAAGCCTAAGTGTCAGGGCTGGGCACAGCCCGTCCTTCTCAAAGCTGGCCGCTCAGTTATTGGCTAATTGCCAGCTCCTATCTCTCCACAGTGACTCACCTGTTGATGATATCCTGCTTGTCAGTCCTGCCTACTTAAAGCGGGGTTCCACCAAAATTTTGAACATTATCTCTATGCATTCTCTTCCTTGCCTAGATGCTGACATGCTGTGTAAAAAAATTTAAATCGCCGTAATTACCTTTTTTTTTCTAATCTTCTTAGCACTTCCTGGTTTTCCTCCCATGGGAGTAGGCGTGTTTCTAGCCTCTCCCAGACCTCTCACAATCCCCTGGGAGCTAGTCTCAGGCTTCCCAGCATGCATTGTGCAACAGCGTCATCACAACATCTCGGTGAATGCTGGGAGCACAGCATTCACTGCATCCAGGAAATACATGCTTGTGGGCTTCAAATGCCCACAATGAAGATGGAAACTGCCTTCAGTGAATTTTATAAGTTATTCTTTACAACAAAATCGGACACAGGCGGACTTATTACACAGAACATGTGAGTAGATAATCATGAGAAGAAAAGTTTGTGAATGAACTCCAAAAAAAAAACCGATAGATAGGTGGACCCCCGCTTTAAGCCATCCAGTCCAGATGATCTCTGCCTTCGCCTTGGTCACATCTCTAGAGAAGCTCTCCAGTGTTCCTGTTAAAGACTTGCTTGGCTGACATTCCTTCTGGCTCCAGATCCTGCTTGCTGTTCTACTACGCTCATCTCTGGCTCCCTGACGTTTTGGCTTGTCTGACTATCTATTCCGGTTCCTTTACTCGGTTTACCTTTTCTTATTGTTATTAAACAAGTGTGATTTAACTGTACTTCTGTCTCAGTCTGATTAATGGTTTCCATAGTTGCCAACATTGTAAAAAAAAATTTAGGGACACTTTTTTGGCTGTAGGTGGAGTCTTGTTATTAGGGGGCGGGCATGTGTTTGTGGGCGTGGCACAGGGGGAAAGTAAAACCGCGCCGCGGCGAAGAATGGGCGTGGTTTACGTGAAATAGTGGGAGTGTCTTAAATGGCTCAAAGGGGGTGTGGTTAGAGTCTGAGATGAATATGAGGGATGGAGAGGGAAAGGGGGGGAGAGGGATGGAGGGACAGCAGCCCCAGATCCTACACAACAATGGAAATATGTGTATTCTAGAAAGTTTAACAATCAGCAGATAAAGATACTCCAAACACCTGGTGTTAGCACTTCAATCATCCCGGCACCATGGTTGTTATGGTGTCAGGATGTTTGAAATGCATTATTTCTATTACTACATTGTAATATAAAATGAAATCATTCAATTCATCATAATGCCTAATCAGTGGGATCCCTGAGCGTGTCACCTGCCACGTCGCCTGCCACCAGCCGTCCGCCCTTGCATCAGGTGCCCCCAGCAGAGTCCGTCCTTGCATCAGGGTTCCCAGCAGAGTCTGTCCTTGCATCAGGCGCCCCCAGAAGAGTCCGTCCTTGCATCAGGTGCTCCCAGCGGAGCCCCCCTTACATCAGATGTCCCCAGCGGAGCCCCCCTTACATCACATATCCCCAGTGGAGCCCCCCCTTACATCAGATGTCCCCAGCGGAGCCCCCCCTTACATCAGGTGTCCCCAGCGGAGCCCCCCCTTACATCAGGTGTCCCCAGCGGAGCCCCCTTTACATTAGATGTCCCCAGCGGAGCTCCCCCGTACATCAGGTGTCCCCAGCGGAGCCACCCTTACATCAGGTGTCCCGAGCGGAGCCCCCCCTTACATCAGGTGTCCCCAGAGGACCCCCACCTTACATCAGGTGTCCCCAGCGGAGCCCCCTTACATCAGATGTCCCCAGCGGAACCCCCCTTACATCAGATGTCCCCAGCGGAGCCCCCCTTACATCAGATGTCCCCAGCGGAGCCCCCCCTTACATCAGATGTCCCCAGCAGAGCCCCCCTTACATTAGATGTCCCCAGCGGTGCCCCCTTACATCAAGTGTCCCCAGCGGAGCCCCCCTTACATCAGATGTCCCCAGCGGAGCCCCCCCTTACATCAGATGTCCCCAGCAGAGCCCCCCTTACATCAGATGTCCCCAGCGGTGCCCCCCTTACATGAGGTGTCCCCAGCGGAGCCCCCCATTACATCAGGTGTCCCCAGCAGTTCCCCGCTTACATCAGATGTCCCAAGCAGAGACCCCCTTACATCAGGTGTCCCTAGTGGTGCCTCCCCTTACATCAGGTGTCCCCAGCAGAGCCCCCCTTACATCAGATGTCCCCAGCGGAGCCCCCTTTACATCAGGTGTCCCCAGCGGAGCCCCCCTTACATTAGGGGTCCCCAGTGGAGCCCCCTTACATCAGGTGTGCCCAGCGGAGCCCCCCCTTACACCAGGTGTCCCCGGCGGAGCCCCCTTACATCAGATGTCCCCAGCGGAGCCCCCCCTTACATCAGATGTCCTCAGCGGAGCCCCCTTACATCAGATGTCCCCAGCAGAGCCCCCCTTACATCAGATGTTCCCAGCGGTGCCCCCCTTACATGAGGTGTCCCCAGCGGAGCCCCCCCTTACATCAGGTGTCCCCAGCGGTGCCCCCCCTACATCAGATGTCCCAAGCGGAGCCCCCCTTACATCAGGTGTCCCCAGCGGTGCCTCCCCTTACATCAGATGTCCCCAGCGGTGCCCTCCCCTTACCTCATCTGTCCTAGTAGGTCCTAGTAGGAGGGGGTATACAAAACAGTGTCTCCCTCCGCCGGCCGGGTGGTTACAATTTTACCCCTGCCCCTTTCCAAAACAAACCGGCAGTGGGGCGGGGGGTAGGAGGGGCGGGGCGAGGAGAAGCGGGCGGAGGGTGGGCGGCGACACAGGAGCTCCGTCTAGCCCTCCAGCCGTGTTCCTGGTCTTCTTAAAAATGGCGGCTGGCGGAGACCTTTTCTTATTGTTATTAAACAAGTGTGATTTAACTGTACTTCTGTCTCAGTCTGATTAATGGTTTCCATAGTTGCCAACATTGTAAAAAAAAAATTAGGGACACTTTTTTGGCTGTAGGTGGAGTCTTGTTATTAGGGGGCGGCGCATGTGTTTGTGGGCGTGGCACAGGGGGAAAGTAAAAACGCGCCGCGGCGAAGAATGGGCGTGGTTTACGTGAAATAGTGGGAGTGTCTTAAATGGCTCAAAGGGGGTGTGGTTAGAGTCTGAGATGAATGAGGGATGGAGAGGGAAAGGGGGGGAGAGGGATGGAGGGACAGCAGCCCCAGATCCTACACAACAATGGAAATATGTGTATTCTAGAAAGTTTAACAATCAGCAGATAAAGATACTCCAAACACCTGGTGTTAGCACTTCAATCATCCCGGCACCATGGTTGTTATGGTGTCAGGATGATTGAAGTGCATTATTTCTATTACTACATTGTAATATAAAATCAAATCATTCAAATCATCATAATGCCGAATCAGTGGGATCCCTGAGCGTGTCACCTGCCACGTCGCCTGCCACCAGCCGTCCGTCCTTGCATCAGGTGCCCCCAGCAGAGTCCGTCCTTGCATCAGGTGTCCCAGCAGAGTCCGTCCTTGCATCAGGCGCCCCCAGAAGAGTCCGTCCTTGCATCAGGTGCTCCCAGCGGAGCCCCCCTTACATCAGATGTCCCCAGCGGAGCCCCCCTTACATCACATATCCCCAGTGGAGCCCCCCCTTACATCAGATGTCCCCAGCGGAGCCCCCCTTACATCAGGTGTCCCCAGCGGAGCCCCCCCCTTACATCAGGTGTCCCCAGCGGAGCCCCCTTTACATTAGATGTCCCCAGCGGAGCTCCCCCGTACATCAGGTGTCCCCAGCGGAGCCACCCTTACATCAGGTGTCCCGAGCGGAACCCCCCTTACATCAGATGTCCCCAGCGGAGCCCCCCTTACATCAGATGTCCCCAGCGGAGCCCCCCTTACATCAGATGTCCCCAGCAGAGCCCCCTTACATTAGATGTCCCCAGCGGAGCCCCCTTACATCAAGTGTCCCCAGCGGAGCCCCCCTTACATCAGGTGTCCCCAGCGGTGCCCTCCCCTTACCTCAGGTGTCCTAGTAGGTCCTAGTAGGAGGGGGTATACAAAATAGTGTCTCCCTCCGCCGGCCGCATGGTTACAATAGAACCCCCGCCCCTTTCCATAACAGACCGGAGCCCCCCTTACATCAGATGTCCCTAGTGGAGCCCCCCTTACATCAGGTGTCCCCAGCGGAGCCCCCCTTACATCAGGTGTCCCCAGCGGAGCCCCCCCTTACATCAGATGGCCCCAGCGGAGCCCCCCTTACATCAGGTGTCCCCAGCGGAGCCCCCCTTACATCAGGTGTCCCCAGCGGAGCCCCCCTTACATCAGGTGTCCCCAGCGGAGCCCCCTTTACATAAAGTGTCCCCAGCGGAGCCCCCCTTACATCAGATGTCACCAACAGAGCCCCCCTTACATCAGATGTCCCCAGCGGTGCCCCCCTTACATGAGGTGTCCCCAGCAGAGCCCCCCGTTACATCAGGTGTCCCCAGCGGTGCCCCCGCTTACATCAGATGTCCCAAGCGGAACCCCCCCTTACATCAGGTGTCCCCAGCGGTGCCTCCCCGTACATCAGATGTCCCCAGCGGAGCCCCCCTTACATCAGATGTCCCCAGCGGTTCCCCCCTTACATGAGGTGTCCCCAGCGGAGCCCCCCTTACATCAGGTGTCCCCAGCAGTGCCCCGCTTACATCAGATGTCCCAAGCGGAGACCCCCTTACATCAGGTGTCCCCAGTGGTACCTCCCCTTACATCAGGTGTCCCCAGCAGAGCCCCCCTTGCATCAGATGTCCCCACCGGAGCCCCCCTTTACATCAGGTGTCCCCAGCAGAGTCCCCCTTACATTAGGTGTCCCCAGTGGAGCCCCCTTACATCAGGTGTGCCCAGCGGAGCCCCCCTTACACCAGGTGTCCCCGGCGGAGCCCCCTTACATCAGATGTCCCCAGCGGAGCCCCCCCTTACATCAGATGTCCCCAGCGGAGCCCCCCTTACATCAGATGTCCCCAGCAGAGCCCCCCTTACATCAAATGTTCCCAGCAGTGCCCCCCTTACATGAGGTGTCCCCAGCGGAGCCCCCCCTTACATCAGGTGTCCCCAGCGGTGCCCCCCCTTACATCAGATGTCCCAAGCGGAGCCCCCCTTACATCAGGTGTCCCCAGCGGTGCCTCCCCTTACATTAGATGTCCCCAGCGGTGCCCTCCCCTTACCTCAGGTGTCCTAGTAGGTCCTAGTAGGAGGGGGTATACAAAATAGTGTCTCCCTCCGCCGGCCGCATGGTTACAATAGAACCCCCGCCCCTTTCCATAACAGACCGGCAGTGGGGCGGGGGTAGGCGGGGCGGGGCGAGGCGGAGCAGGCGGAGGGTGGGCGGCGACACAGGAGCTCCGTCTAGCCCCCCAGCCGTGTTCCTGGTCTTCTTAAAAATGGCGGCTGGCGGAGACAATGTCTCCACTGGCCGCGGACCTCTAGCGGCGGCAGGCAGTGGAGGCGAAAATTCGTACAAAAACGGATTTCTCGGGACATTTCCCAGGAAACAATAAAATCGGGAAAAGAGTCTAAATCCCGGGAATGTCCTGGGAAATCCGGGACAGTTGGTAAGTATGGGTTTCTGACACTAAGCAGAGGACAAGAAGAAGAGAAGAATGCCACACAGGGCAATAGAAGATGAACAGGGAGACCAAGCACATTGCAAGAAGAAGAAAAGGATCAAGAACAAAATGAGATGAAGTAAAAAAGAACCCAGAGCAGGACAAGAAGAAGAGAAGAACTCAGCATATGACTAGAAAAAGAGAAGAACTAACCACTGGACAAGAAGAAGAAAGGAACTCAGTATAGGACAAGTAGAAGAGAGGAACTCAGCATATGACAAGAAAAAGAAAATAATTCAGTATAGGACAAGAAGAAGAAAAGACCCAGCACATGACAAAAGAACAAATCAGCACAGGGAAAGAAGAAAAGAACCCAACACAGGATACAGAGTTCAGCACATTTTTAAATGTGGTACAGCGCTGCGCTAAAAACAAACTAGAAAAGCAGCCAACACACCCGTAGACTCAAGGACAAAAATAACAACAAAAAATTCAAAGTGTGGCGCTATTAATAGCAATATAGAAAACTAAGCATAAAATGATATCACAAAATTACAGTGTGAACCAAAATTGCCACGTGAGCACATATGACAGTGACTAATAAGCAAAATGATAAATACATGTATATGTTCAATACAAATATTAAAAACAAATATCAGATATAATCTAAAACATCAAAGGAAATTCGTGATATCAGTGCATAAACAATTATCAAATATAAAGTCCAAAACACCAAAAATTCGTGACATCAGTGCATAAGCAGTATTGAGCAGGTGTTTTCTTGTATGTGTAGAAAAACTTTCAACCCGGTAGCCTGGTAGATAAATGGACCATAGAAGACCAGAGGTGCACGGAGGTTTCAAAACAGTGCCAGGACCATCACCAGAAGCTATGGAGGCTTACTGGAAATTGTGGCCTGAAATAGCATATGCCATACAGGTCAAAGAGGCTTAGTGACCAACAGGTCTAGATGTATTATCCGGTCAGATGTTATCGTCACACAAACCATGGGGGGGAGGAATCGGTCAGCACGACTTCCACATTAATAGGTATACCACCATAGGCCATGCGAAAGATTTGTATTAAATGTGAGGAATAAAAAACACTCACATAGTGTAATAACGTAAAACTAGGATTTATTTAAAAAGTAACAGTAAAAAACAGACTCACATTTTTTGCAGATAAAATTAGCGTATCAATCGTGTAGCGGTAGTTGTGAGGGATCCACCCGACATGTTTCAACTAAAAAAGTCGTCTTCTGGGGTGTGGAACCCTCTCACCCCACCGCTCTATATATAGACAAACAAATAATGACCCCCATTGGAAGTGTCCGAAACCGGAAGTGAACCAGATGACCTTATTTCCGGTTTTGAGGGACATAGGTTATAGGCTTGATATTTTAAAGCCATTTATCAAAAAAGAGTAGACAATCGGGACATATATTAAGATGTGACTCAGATAGTAAAATTATGAGGAAGAAAAGAGTTAGCAGTGGTCCGGATAGTTAATCCGTAACCAAGCCTCACTATCAGTGTCTTCATCCAATAGATGAGAGTGCAACGATACCGCTGCGCTCCACACTCTGTGACGAGCCTCGTTTAAGCGCAATGACGTCACGCGTAAGGCTGGGTAACGGCGGCGGTGCGTTCCAAGCCGTCACCCAAGACTCACTCTCGTATAACGCGATGACGTCATGCGCATATCAGGACAACGACGGCGGTACGCTCAGAGGCGTCAACCAAGCCTCGCCATCAGTCACCAAACAACCACCCCACAGGAAGCGGAGCCCAGCCCTATGAAACAGGGCGGAAATGACATCCAGGTGTCAGCAAGGATGGAAATCATAATATTAAATTGTGTGAAAACTTAAATGTGCTGCAAGTGCCCATAAAAAAGAAAACATGGTAATATAATACATAAAAATTTAGATATATTATAAATACCCACGAAAATCTATAATAGAAGACAGGAAAATTATTCCATGGTCTACATTATATATATTCAAACACCTGGCCTGCCAGACACTTCCAATAGGGGACATAGGTACACTCTAATGTCCAACCATTATGTCTAAAAGAACACATACAGTGTATACAAAAGGGGTAAGCCTAAGGAATTAAAGAGTCACATAGCAATGTATGTATTTTAAAAATATAATAAAAAATAGTAAAAAGGAGACCATCACTATCGGGCTACCATAAATGGTAAATACCAAGAAAAAGGAAAAAATCTAAAATAAATTACAAAAAATGTGAGTCTGTTTTTTACTGTTACTTTTTAAATAAATCCAAGTTTTACGTTATTACACTATGTGAGTGTTTTTTTATTCCTCACATGTAATACGAATCTTTCGCATGGCCTATGGTGGTATACCTATTAATGTGGAAGTCGTGCTGACCGATTCCTCCCCCCCATGGTTTGTGTGACGATAACATCTGACCGGATAATACATCTAGACCTGTTGGTCACTAAGCCTCTTTGACCTGTATGGCATATGCTATTTCAGGCCACAATTTCCGGTAAGCCTCCATAGCTTCTGGTGATGGTCCTGGCACTGTTTTCAAACCTCCGTGCACCTCTGGTCTTCTATGGTCCATTTATCTACCAGGCTACCGGGTTGAAAGTTTTTCTACACATACAAGAAAACACCTGCTCAATACTGCTTATGCACTGATGTCACGAATTTTTGGTGTTTTGGACTTTATATTTGATAATTGTTTATGCACTGATATCACGAATTTCCTTTGATGTTTTAGATTATATCTGATATTTGTTTTTAATATTTGTATTGATCATATACATGTATTTATCATTTTGCTTATTAGTCACTGTCATATGTGCTCACGTGGCAATTTTGGTTCACACTGTAATTTTGTGATATCATTTTATGCTTAGTTTTCTATATTGCTATTAAGAGTTCAGCACATTACAAGAAGGAGAGAAAGTTCAAGAACAGGACAAAGATAAAGTGGAACAGGACAAAAAGAAGAGAAGGACCAAGCACAGCACAAGAAAATAAGAAGGCTCCAGCATGGGACAAGAAGAACAAAATAACTCAGCACAGGACAAAAAAAAAAGAACCCAGTACAGGACATAAGGAAGTTAGGATGGGAAAGAAGAGGAGTAGAACCCAGAACAGGACAAGAAGAAGAAGAGAACAACTCAACATATGACACAAAGAAGAGAAGAACCCAGTGCAGTACAAGAAGAAGAAGAAGAGAAGTGCAGGACAAGAAAAAGAGAAGGACCCAGCACATGAAAAGAAGAAGAGAAGAATACAGCACAAGACAATAAGTAGAGAAGAACCCAGTGCAGGACAAGAAGAGAAGAACCTGGCACAGGACAAGAAGTAGAAAAGAATCCAGCTTGGAACAAGAGAAGAGAATAAATCTGAATAGGACAAGAAAAACAGAAGACCCCAACATAGGACAGAAAAAAAAAAGGAAAGGACTCAGCACAGGACAGGAAGATGTAAGGAACCAAGCACAGGATAAAAAGAGATCAACCCAGCACAGGACAAGAAGAAGAAAATAATCCAGCTCAGGACTAGACGCAGAGAAGAACCCTGCACAGGACAAGAAGCAGAGAATAATCCAGCTTAGGACAGGAAGAGACAAACCAAGCACAGGATTGAGAGATCCAGCACATGACGAGAATAAGGAGAGAGAGAGAGATCAAGAACAGAACAAATATGAGTGAACAGGACAAGAAAAAAAAGGCTCAAGTAAAGGACAAGAAGAGAAAAAAAAAAACATAGCACAGGACACTAAGTAGAGAAGAATTCAGCTTTGGACAAGAAGAAGAGAAGAACCCAGCACAGGACAAGAAGAAAAGATCTCAGTGTAGGACAAGAAGAAAGTAAGAACCCAGCATATGACAAGAAGAAAGAAAACCTAGCACAGGACAAGAAGAAGAGAAGAACCCAGCTCAGGACTAGAAGCAGAGAACAATGGCGACCCTAGGGGGGGCCAGAGGGGGCCCTGACCCCCCCCCCCCCCCCAAAATTATGCTGGGCCCCACCATGTGCCCCCCCAAAAAAAAAAATTTTTTTTTTTTAATTTTTTTTTTTTTTACAAAAAGGCAATTTCTTTTTGTTTGTATTCATATCGGATGTGCCGCATCTTACTCGGGCCACCGCTGGGGTAACACAGTCTCTATTGAGAGGGAGAAGGTCCCCAGTGGGTGATTCCTCCCCCCTCCCTCTGCTCGCTGACACTGCATAATGCGAGCGCTCACACAACCACGGCCGCCCGATCTGCTCCTACCCCTGCACCCTCATTGGCAGGGAGAAGAGCGAGTTGCAAGAAGGACTCCACCAGGACTCTCAGTTACTGAAAAAACAGACTGAGGGCAGGGGCAGGACAGCAAGAGGAGGCTGGGGAACCCCACAGTGGCAGAACACCAGGGCCCGGTGGCAAGACAACCTTTGCAACCCTGATAGTTCTCCCACTGCTTTGGACCCTTATATTTTCTTGGTATGCTGGTGACATATATCTCTTGTTCTCTGTCACCCTGGGGGGGGGGCCCAATACAGTAGGAAGGGAGCTCACTGCAGAACATGTGGAAGGGCCGTTGTGGGATCGTAGTAAAGGGGTAAAGGGCCCCAGGATAGATAGATATATCTATCTATATATATTTTATATATATATATATATATATATATATATATATATATATATATATATATATATATATATATTTGCATTTTATATTGCCCCCCTATTTTTGTCCCTGTCCCCCATGTGCCCCCCCTAAATATGAAAGCTGGAGACGCCACTGGCAGAGAATAACCCTGAACAAGACAAGAAGCAGAGAAGAATCAAGCTTAAGACAAGAAGGAGAGAAAGATCAAGAACAGAACAAAGATAAGGTGGAACAGGAAAAGAAAAAAAGAAGGCCCAAGTAGTAGTACAGAACGAGAATAAGAGGAGAAGCTAGAACAGGACAAGAGAAAGAAAATACCCCAGCACATGATTAGAAGCAGAGAAGAATACAGCTTAGGAGAAGAAGAGACAAACTAAATGATAGAGAGATGTAGCACATTACAAGAAGGAGAGAAAGATCAAGAAAAGAACAAAGATAAGGTGGAGCAAGACAAGAAAAAAAGAAGGCCCAAGTAAAGGACAAGAAGAAGGAAAAAATGAACCAAGCAAAGGACAAAAGTAGAGAAGAATTCAGCTTAGGACAAGAAGAAGAGAAGAACCCAGCACAGGAGAAGAAGAAAAGAACTCAGTGTGGGACAATAAGAAGGTAAGAACCCAGCACAGGACAGGAAGAAGTGAAAAACCCAGCACAGCAAAGAAGAAGGGAATGAGCCAGCATGGGAAAGTAGTAGAGAACATTCCAGCTCATTGAATCTGAACATCAGAAAACCATTTTACTGATTCTCATTTGCAGTTGGGGATGGTAAAAACACTTAGTTGAGCCACACTTTTGCTCCCCTATAAGCTGCAAAGGCAGTGGACAGAGGTGTACACACTGCAAATGACTCTTTTTTATGGCATCAGTTATTTATTTATTTATTTCAGGTATTTGTATAGCACCGTCAATTTACCCAGCGCTTTACACATATATCGTGCATTCACATCAGTCCCTACCTACAATGAGCTTACAATCTAAGGTCCCTAACTTGTATTCATACATACTAGGGCCAATTTAGACCGGAGCCAATTAATCTACCAGCATGTCTTTGGAGTGTGGGGGGAAACCGGAGTACCCGGAGGAAACCCACACAGGCACAGGGAGAACATGCAAACTCCAGGTAGGTAGTTTCATCAGTTTCTTTCTTCAAATCAACATTGCTCAAGTGTTTGAAAATAAAAATCAGTTGTGTAAGAGATTGCTTTGTTGTTATGCCTCGTTTTTACATAGTAAGAAAAATTTAATAAAAACAAAAATGAGTTCTAGCTGCAATAATCGCTCTCTCCTGAGTCCCCTGCACCATTCCATTGAGCTCACCCAGTCCTCTTCCGGGTTGAATGACACCCAGCATTACTCAACCCATTTTCTGGGAGCCCAGAGCATCAAAGACACACCCGTAGTGCAGTCCAGAGCAATGAGGTGGCTGGACTTCAGGAGATCAGCAGCGCTGAGATGGGGAGAAGGGAGAAAACAGGTAAAAACAGAATTTAAAAAAAAAGAAAATCGCAAAAAAAAAAGAAAAGAAAAACTTTTTAAATTTAAACTGTAGACAGTTATAAAAGCTAGTTGCATCATTAAAGGGTAACTCCACTTTCATGGGGAAAAAGATAGCACAAAAAATAATAATATAGCATATACAATTGCTACACAAGTCATATTGTAATTTGAATGTTATTAAAAATGACCTTTCCTTTTTAATCTGCAGCGCTGTAATTTTCTGTAAGTGCAATGCAATATGGCATCCTGGAGGAGTACTGTACACAGAATGTATACAGAACGAACCCCAGAAATGTAATTTCCTGCTTGTGTACCAAAAATGTAGTTTTTGGTAAGATACTCCCAATAGAAAATCACGTATAAAGGGATGCAGTCCCTGCCACTTTCCTCATTAGAGCCCTGCAAGTGCAGTAGCTGGTTGATAATTATAAAAGCACTCATATTAGACTCACTTAGCCCAGGGACACAGAGCAACAAACAGTGATTTCTTCAGAATAACAAAAGGTAAGAATCTGCAACAAAGTTTGGTAAACGTTTGGTAAAATCACCCAGAGGGGAATGTTTTTTTCTCAACAAAAGTGGAGTTACGCTTTAAAGTTATTTTTTTTTTTTAACATATGCAGTGTAAGTATTGAAACCTGATCCAATATCAGCCTAATGTGGCCCCTGTACCCTTTACAGCACAGCTCAGGCAGCACAAGAAGCTAATCAGTTCATATATTGATGAATGCTGATAGGAGAAGAGAGCAGAGTCACAGAGAGATAACCTTATCACTGTGCTGCTTCTCCTTTCACTGTCCATTCACAGGCTGGGGGTGGGTCCAAGAAAACCTGGGCTCAGACTGAGGACATCTAGTGGCAGAACAAATGTACTGCAGGGCAAATTTCCAGGTTGCAGGTGAATATTGCAGCAAAAGCTGGTTTTGTTATTTGGTTTGGTAAAATCTCTTCAATGTACATAGATCACCCAGAGGGGAATGTTTTTTTCTCAACAAAAGTAGAGTTACGCATTAAAGTAATTTTTTTTTTAACATATGCAGTGTAAGTACTGAAATCTGACCCAGGATCAGCCTAATGTGGCCCCTGTACCCTGTACAGCACAGCTCAGGCAGCACAAGAAGCCAATCAGTTCATATATTGATGAATGCTGATAGGAGAAGAGAGCAGAGTCACAGAGAGATAACCTTATCACTGTGCTGCTTCTCCTTTCACTGTCCATTCACAGGCTGGGGGTGAGGACATCTAGTGGCAGAACAAACGTACTGTAGGGCAAATCTCCAGGTTGCAGGTGCATATTGCAGCAAAAGCTGGTTTTGTTATTTCACCATGGACTATTCATTTTATCTTGTTATATTTAGTTTGAGTTCTACTTTAATATTCTCTTTACCGTACAGTAGTTACTGTTTTGGCAGTTTCCCCATGAAAGTGAATAGTCCAGATTAATTCTGCATTGTTCTGTCTCAAAGCTTTCCTGGTCTGATCGTGAATTGGCTTCGCTATGAGAGTACAATAACACGATCTCAAGGAAGTAAATGATCTGAAATCTTTGCATTGTCACCGAAAAAAACAAAAAAATAAAAAAATAAATAAAGCGAGTGGTATTTTGGTTTTTCCCTAGACTGGCTAAAGGCGGAGGTAAAATTCCCCTGAACGACGCTGCACAGAAAGGGGAATTCCTAGCAGATCAAATTTCATGCAGACTATGTACATATAACAGCAGGTCGCCTAGCGTGCCACTCAGTACTAAGCAGGATCCGCTGGAGGCAACACACACCTGTAAGTATTCACCTGCCCGGCTGCACCACGCACATAGAGAGAGAGTTCTAAGCCAGGCGGCTGATCTACTAAAGACCGTTCACTCAGCAAATTAAATTTTTACAATGCAAGTGAATGCTGGAAAAAAAATCACTTTGCACAGAATACCCATTTTGCAAAGAGTTTTTGTTTGAATTTTTTACTTGCTTATGATTGGATGGTCCAACTCAGCAAAACTTCACCTCAAGTGAAAGTTCCCTTTGCAAAGTGAACGGGCTTTACTTCTTTGGTAAATCAGCCACACTTCGTAATTTTTTATTCATTTTATTTATTACAGGTACTTATATAGTGCTGTCAGTTTATGCAGCGCTTTACATATATAATTATACATTCACATCAGTCCCTGCCCTCACAGAGCTTACAGTCTAAGGTCCTGAACTCACATTCATACACACACATACTAAGGTCAATTTTAGACAGGAGCCAATTAACCTAGCAGCATGTCTTTGGAGTGTGGGAGGAAACTGGAGTAACCAAGGAGGAAACCCAAACATTACTTTACATGCAAGCCAACAAGGTGTACGGGGAATAAGTTAATTTTACGACTCAAGGAACAGGGTAAGGAGGGGAAGATCTGAGGTGGGTGCTGCTTTTGCTGCTGAAAATTGCACCAGCTGCTCCAGAAACAATGCCTGGTAAGTCATTGGCTGATTTTTATTCTTAAAGGGATCGCTAGCTAGGTACATTTAAAATATTGCAGAAATTGATTTTGCTTTTGTAGATTTATGCGGGCTACAATTTCTGTGTTCTCAGCAGTGCGAAATCTGGCTCCTTATGTTAAAGCTCTGACTGACTTCATACCTTTAGGTAATGCAATGCACAGTACGATGGGGTGTATTTATAACAAAATTGCAGAGCTAAAGCCAAACTGCGCATGTGCATTTATTCTGTGGAAATGGGGATAAATGTCAATGTTACTGGGCTATTTTCTCTCCAGGTCGAATGTTCTTTATTCATAAGAATAGCCTGCGACGGGAAATTACCACATTATGATTACTAGATGGAACAGAATGTCATAATACAGGCATAACCCCACTTTTAAGTACACGATGGGGTTTATTTACTAAAGCTGGGACGTGCAAAATCAGGCTCACTTCTGCATAGAAACCAATGAGCTTCTAACCCCAGCTTGTTCAATTAAGTTTTGGTAATAAAACCTGGAATCTCATTGGTTTCTATGCAGAAGTGAGCCTGATTTTGTACTTTCCAGCTTTAGTAAATAAACCCCATTGTGTACTTAAAAGTGGGGTATGCCTGTAAATATTTATTGCTTATGATCATCAGCTCCATCTAGTGGCCATAATGTGGTATTTCCTTGATTCACATTCTTAATAATATAGTACATCCGACCTGGAGAGATAATAGCCTAGCAACATTCAATTTTGCTGTCATTCCCACAGAACAAAATGTACAAGTAGTTTTGCAGGATGAATATCTTTGCAACTTTTGTATAGATATACCCCTAGGCAGTGGTGTCACTAGGGGATGGCTTTTGGGGCTATAGCCCCGAATCTGGGGCCCATAGCCCCGAGTTTCTGCAGGGGTCCCCAAGGGGAGGGGAGGCTCTCTGGGGACCCTGATGAAAGTGGGGGGCTCTCTGGGGACCCCGATGCAAGGAGAGGCTCTCTGGGGACCCTGATTTTAAGGGGGAAGGCTCTCTGGGGACCCTGATTTTAAGGGGGAGGCTCTCTGGGGACCCTGATTTTAAGGGGGAGGCTCTCTGGGGACCCTGATGAAAGAGGGAGGCTCTCTGGGGCTCTGATGTAAGAAGGAGGCTCTCTGGGGATCCTGATGTAAGTGGGGGGTTTTCTGGGGATATATATATACACACACACACGTATATTACTGTATATACATGTGTATGGCCGCCCAAGCATATGACTTTCTTTACTACGCTGCTATGGGCTCTAGCCCCAGATCTTTTGTAGACCTAGCAACGCCCCTGCCCCTAGGTATGTATTGTTATTTATTTAGAAAGGTACCCCCAAGCACACATACAGTGGCTGTTGACACACCTATATTACAGCATGTGCTTAATTGGACTTAAGTGTGAAGGGGTCCTAAAAGAGCATGGAGTGGGGAGTTCTGGGCACCCGTGGATGCCATGATATGCTTTGTAACTGCTGCGTCACCTCAGAGGTGAGCTGTATCTGACTTGCTGCAGCTTCTAATGCACATTGTGAGAAGCTCACAGTGTGCGGTGAAATCAGAGTAAGCCATTTCAGTGCAGGAGGGGAGTCTGTACAACTGTGCAAGACTGAAGGGAAGGCTGAAGGTCAGATTTAAATGTAAAAGAATTGTTCTGGAACATTACCTCTGTCAATAGAAAAAGAATAGTATGCGGCCAAACCAGAAGAGTTTCATTACGTTGAAATACAACTGCCAAGAACGTCACTACTGGAAATAATGTCAGAACAGTCTGAGCAGCTTTGCTCCATCAACAGGGGTCTGTAGACAAAAAAAAGCCTACAGAATCAATGAAAGGGTCAGCCTATACTGTGACCAATACTATGGGGTCTATCTGTAAAAAAAAAAAAAAAAAAAATTGCTGTGTGAATGTCTCAAGCATTCACACAGCTGTCACAAACATTTTCCTAAAACATTTCTTTTCTATGATCATCAGATCCATCTAGTGATCATAAAGCGGTATTTTCCTAATTGAGGTATTTCAGGAAAACACTGAATTATGGTCACTAGATGGAGCCAACGACCATATAAAATAATGGCATTGGGCAAATTACCAGGAATATCAGCTGTGCAAATGCTTGAGACATTTTTTTTATAAATAGACCCCTAGAATTAAAAGAAATACTACCGTACATCTCCAATTCTTATATATGCAACTTCTAGATCACCCTAAGGCTTGGTTCACACCTATGCATTTTTTAGTGCGTTTTCATTTTTGCAGAAACACACTACAGTCCATTAAACATGGTTTCCTATGGATGTAGTTCGCATCTGTGCATTTTATGGAAAGGGTCAGGGATTTTTTTAATGGTTTTTTTGGTTCCATAGACTTTAATGCAGGGATCCTCAAACTACGGCCCTTCAGCTGTTACGGAACTACACATCCCATGAGGCATTGTAAAACACTGACATTCACAGACATGACTAGGCATGATGGGAATTGTAGTTCCTGAACAACTGGAGGGCCGTAGTTTGAAGACCCCTGCTTTAATGGATCAAAAACGTGTATTGAAAAACGCAAAATGCACCTGGAATATACAAACTGAAACCTGCATAGGTGCGAATCAGGCCTAAATCTGGCCAAACACTTGAAGATTTTCCTTGTTCAGCCCCACAGGTTGAATGAGAGAAATCTATCAATCCTCCATCCAGCATGGATGGAGGACTCTCAGCTGCCAGGCACTGTATTCTGACAGCCAGCATCTACAGCTGTCAGAATACCTGAACCATGCTGGTATCTGATTGGATGCAGCTTCTGATTGGCCAGCAATATTTTATTTGTATTTATTTTTTATATTGAAGAATGTTGGACAGGAGGGGGCCACTCACATATCAAATTGCCAGACCAATGGCCGGGAAGTACATGAGAGCTAGGGATGCCATACCCAAGGCATGCGATTGGCTCTAATTTGGACAAAGGAGGTAGCAAATTACAAGAGCAGGGAGATTAGAATTTTGTTTTATTCAGACTTGTAGCGGTAGTTGTGTCCTACAGAGAAATTGGAATATTAGAGGGAAGTGGAAGGTAGTGTTGCATAACAACTTCCGTACCATTTATAACTGTTGTATCTTTAAAGCAAGTTGAACTTTTCGAGTAATTCCTGGCAAGTTGGAGACTGTCGGGCGTGGGTAGAAAACTCACCAGCTGAGAGGATTTATTACCCGTGACTGACGTTAGCATTCTGCTGACAAGAGCTCAAAATCTTCACCGTCACCAGATAGAAATCAGTGTCCTTCGGCAGTAGATGGCCAATATCCTGTTCAGTTCAGTAAACACTTTATTACCTTTACATTGTCAGAATAAGCTTATTGAAGGAAACACAGGGTGGGGGGTGGTGATTTACTAAAACTGGAGAGTGCAAAATCTGGTGCAGCTCTGCATAGAAACCAATTAGCTTCCAGGTTTTATTTCCAAAGCTTAATTTAACAAGCTGAAGCTAGATGCTACCATGCATGGCTGCACCAGATTCTGAGTGCTCCAGTTTTAGTAAATCCCCTCCACAGTAAATGCCAAAGGTATATTGTAGCATGTGCCACGTTAACCAAGCAGATCTATTTCAGGTCTTGGTTGGGGTTGTGGGCAGAGGCCAGAGCAGTCGCAGATGGAAAGATCGGAGCATGCAGCTCCAGCTGAACAGACGTCTGCGCTGTGTCTGTCACAGACACAGCATAGAACAGGGAGCAGATTGCTCTTAATTAACAAAGGAGATTACCCTCCTTTCATTGATTAGGAGCAGCATCTGCTCAGTTTTCTTAGCTTAGAAGAGTGATTAAGGTTTTATGCCTGTGCCACTCTTTGTTTATTCCCCTGTATGGGTGCAAATTTTATTAAAGAATTACAAATTTGGTAAATTTGGTTTATTTGAAAATAACAGTAATGCCCCGTACACACGATCGGATTTTCCAACAACAAATGTTGGATGTGAACTTGGCTGAAAGTCCGACCGTGTGTATGCTCCATCGAACATTTGTTGTCGGACTTTCCGCCAACAAATGTTGGCTAGCAGGTTCTCAAATTTTCCGCCAACAAAACTTTGTTGTCGTAATTTCCGATCGTGTGTACACAAGTCTGACGCACAAAAGTTCACACATGCTCGGAATCAAGCAGTACGTCGTATTGCTTGTACGTCACCACGTTCCCATGTTCGTAATTGTTGGCCAACATTTGTGTGACCGTGTGTATGCAAGACAAGTTGGAGCCAACGTCCTTCGAACAAAAATCCACGTTTTTTTTTGTCGGAAGGACCGATCGTGTGTACGGGGCATAAGAAATGGCTGCATGAAAAGTGCTGTAGCCCATATTGACTTAGCTTACTGTAATCCAATCAGTTAGGGATCTGTTGCTATGGATAACTGGATGGACAGTTGCATAATGGCTCTGTATGCAGTCTGTATCTTGGCTAAACACCAGAGGCTCTTGATGGACAGTTGGATAAATGGCTCTATATTCAGGTTGTATCTGGACTATAAACCAGTAGGTCTGGATACAGTTGGTAGGCATAGCTCCCAACTGTCCCTGATTTCGAAGGAATGTCCCTGATTTGGAGAAATGTCCCTCGGTCCCTCATTCCTCCTCATTTGTCCCTCATTTTAGTCTGATCTATAGAGTTGTATATAAAATGCACTATTTATCTTTCAAAAAGTGTTTCCCAGTGCTAAACCTTTCATCCAATTTCTAAATTGCTGCATTTGTAAATTTCAAAAACCAATATAAAGGAATAGTAATGGTAAAAAAAAGCACTTGTGGGCTTAACTAATCTTTTTTTTTGTCCTTTAAGTCGGAGCGTGGCAGGGGGGTGTGTGTCCTATGCTTACATACTTTAGCTAATAGGTGTCTTTCGTTCCCATCTCAAAAAGTTGGGAGGTATGGGTGGCTCTGGATGGACAGTTGCGTAAAGCCTTCTCTATGTAGGCTGTATATGGGCTATAAACCAGTGGCTCTGAATGTACAGTTGGATACATGGCTCTATATATAGGCAGCGTGTCCACCCATTTTCTAATATTTATGACAAATCACTGTGACCAATCACTATTTTTATGTAGCTTCAAGTACTTACCATCAAATAACTCATTTCACTGAACCTGGGTAATCACTTCACTATTATATATTCATCATTCTAGCGAAGATTAATTGCTACTGAGGAATATTTACATTCTTATGACACTTTAGCTTGTTCAGCTGCATTTTTTTTATGTAAAATCCCCCATGCAACCTTTATCACTAAAATATGTGAGCACAACACCTAAACAGTTATGTTCAAGATTATGACTACACTAAAAAATGGTCAATATTTGCCACACCTTTGTGTAAGAGTCGGTTCTATTACGGTACATACGGTAACTGATTATGCTGCTAAGTGCTCCTCACCAAGGTCAGTAACAAACAGTGAGCACCAAGGATAAGGAACATTCATCACATCATTTGTTTTTCTGCACGCACTTATATTGACTGACACTGGGCACCTCTAAAAACAAAAAGAAACAATCTAATCTGTTCTCAATGTGACCATATTGGAGTGGCCTTTGCACCAGCCGGGTGGCATCATGGGGTGAAAAGAAAAACTGGGGACATCCTTCTTTTTTTTTAAAGTTTTAAATCGATCAAAGAAGTAAGTGACCAAGACAAAGAATAATCTAGCAATTTGCTTTAGGAATTATTCAGCAATAATATTATTTAAAAATTCTGTGTTTTTTGAAAACTAAAAAACAAATCTATCTATCTATCTCTCTATCTATAAATATATATATATATATATATATATATATATATATATATATATATATATATATATATATATATATATATATGTATATATAAATATGAGAGAGAAATATATATCTACCAGTATGTACCCTGTTTCCCCGAAAATAAGACCTAGCGTGATTGTCAGTGATGGCTGCAATATAAGCCCTACCCCCCAAATAAGCCCTACCCTGTTTCGCTGAAAATAAGCCCTACCCTGAAAATAAGACCTACAAGGACTTTAACTAGGGCTTATTAGGGGGGTAGGGCTTATATTGCAGCCATCACCGACAATCGCGCTAGGTCTTATTTTCGGGGAAACAGGGTAGATATCTATCTATATGGATATATATATAGATATATATATCTATATATATCTATATATATAGATATATATAGATATATATATCTATATATAACCATATAGATAGATATACTACAGTATATATTTAAAAAAATATATGTCTATATATACAGTAAATTATAATGTATACTAATATACATATAATGTATATCTATCCCTGAGGTTCTGTATACCAATTCTCTCCCTTTTGTATACAATCTATGGAAATACACCAGCTAATCCAATGTTGCTGACCATGCCGTTCTCTTCGCAGGTAGAAATTGGTTCACAATGCCGCCAAAACGTTCCAGCACAGAAATTGGTAAGATTTCAGCAATTTCATGCGGATTCTGTGGTTTTCATATCAGACGCCACAGACTGGACTAATTATAAGTGGTCCAGAAATGGCAAATGATGGGTAAAACAACAGAGGTTGTAACCCTTCTCCACTAAAATAAGGTTTTGTGTGGCGTTGTGTTATAAGATAGAATGAAAGGCAACAAGACAAATAGCAACTATCTTGCAAAACGTTGCGAGTGGGAGCAAAATTGTTATTATGCTATTTTCTCCAGGTTGAATGTCATTCAATGATTCTTCACATACAATAGAGTCAATCTGGAAAATACTGCATTATGGCCACTAGCTGGAGCTTAAATAAATACTTGTTTACTATGACCTTTAGCTCCATCTGCAATGTGGTATTTTCTTGATTTGCTCAATTTGACTTGAAGAGAAAATAGTCTTATACATTTGATATTGCCCCTATTCACACTCACAACTAATGTACATGCAGTTTGTGAATTGCTTTTATATCTACACCCCTAAGTCTATTTTTCAGAATGCTTGGCATGATACCTTGTTGTAGCAAAGTTTTTAACATGGAGATCCTGCCAGTAACTGCGGAAAACACTGAGCCACTGCCTTCCAATTGGCAGCAGCATTGTCAGCCTCCCTCGTTGCGCTTTTAGGTGGCCGTTCAGCTGTCTTCCTGATAGACTTGTTTAACAGGTCAATGGCTGACTGAAGGAATGCACTGCACACAGTAGACTAACAATGCTGCTTCCAATTCCAGAGCCGTGGCTTAGCGCTGTCAGCCGGCAACAGGAAGTGCTGTTGCTGGCAGGATCTCCAGGGAAGAAACTTTGCAACAAACTCACAGAAAAAGATTTCCTCAAAAATAAAAAATGCATACAGCGAGTCATGATACCAAACATACTGAAATGTAGAAATGTAGATTTTTTTTTGAGGGGAGTTACCAAATAATCTTTAGGTTTTGTAATGAAAAATATACTTTTGGTAGTTAAGAAGTAACATTATTAAATGTATTTCTATTTGCAGATTGCACAATCATTAAAGAAGGATGTCTCATCAAGTCTCCACCTTCATACTTATTCTATAAAAGAGTAAGGCATTTTGATATTATTTTGATATTATGTAGGTGATATCGGCTAAGCTTCATTTAGGTCTGGTTCACACCTATGCATTTTTTAGTGCATTTTCCGTTTTCCAGAAACACACTACAGTCCATTTAGCATGGTTTCCTATGGGTCATGTTCACATCTGTGCATTTTATGGAAAGGGCCAGGGACTTTTTTCTGGTTTTTGGTTCCATAAACTTCAATGTTTTAAAAACGTGCATTGCAAAATGCAAAATGTATCTGGAATATGCAAACTGCAACCTGCATAGGTGTAAACCAGGCTGTATAGCTATATATAATTACGGTTTGGGATTTCTAAAGGTTTTTCTATTTTTCATAATCTCTTGTTACATAGGTAGGTTGAAAAAAAGTCCAATCTAGTTCAACCAATAAAAAATTACTAAATCAATAGAAGACCTCTATTTACAGATCCATATACCTAAAGCTGATCCAGAGGAAGGAAAAAAAACCTCTATAAAGCATGGTCCAATTTGCTCCAGTGGGGGAAAAACAAATTCTTCCTTATCCCACAGGGAAATATTCCCTGGATCAACAATCTCTAGTGCTGTTACCTATTAATGTTATATGTTGTGCATTTAGGTATACTTCCAGCTATTTTTTTAAAACAATCAACTAAGCTGGCCAGAATAAGCTTCTGAGGAAGTCTATTCCATATTTTCACAGCTCTTACTGTGAATAAGCCTTTCTGTTTGTGTAGATTAAACAATCAATTACAGTCAAATTTTACAAGTGCCTCTAATCAGAGCTAGATGGAAAGAGTTAATTTCATTATAAAATGTCACACCGACGAGCCAGTGCTTTTTGGGGTTAACCGACTTCCTTCATCATGGTTTAGAATTTCTGAAGGGAATCTGGAGGGTCTAGATCTTGATTTGATTTAAAATTCTAACATTAAATTCTCAATGATAATAGAGGACAGAAATGTCATTAACAAAATTACAAACAGCTTCAGCCAGTTCATGTCACAATCCTTTGTTTCATTACAGGCATCATGGAAAGGACGCTTATTTAAGCTCTGCAAAACCGCAGTGGATTCCTACTTCATCCGCTATTATGCCTATGATGGGGTGTCGATGGATTATAAAGGGGAAATTCTTGTTAGCGAGTAGGTGCACCTATGATTGAATTGATATTCTGAAAAATGGTAACTTTGAAGGATGCCTCCCAGGGTATATTGTAGCCTTGAAGGAGGCCTCCCAAGGTATATTGTAGCCTTGAAGGAGGCCTCCCAAGGTAAATTTAAGCCTTGAAGGAGGCCTCCCAGGGTAGAATGTAGCCATGAAGGATGCCTTCCAGGGTAGAATGTAGCCTTAAAGGAGGCCTCCCAGGGTAGATTGTAGCCTTGAAGGATGTCTCCCAGGGTAGATTGTAGCCTTGAAGGAGGCCTCCCAAGGTAAATTTAAGCCTTGAAGGATGTCTCCCAGGGTAGATTGCAGCCTTGAAGGATGCCTCCCAGAGTAGATTGCAGCCTTGAAGGATGCCTCCCAGGGTAGATTGCAGCCTTGAAGGAGGCCTCCCAGAGTAGATTGTAGCCTTGAAGGAGGCCTCCCAGGTTCGAGTGTAGCTTTGAAGGAGGCCTTCCAGAGTAGATTGTAGCCTTGAAGGAGGCCTCCCAGGTTCGAGTGTAGCTTTGAAGGAGGCCTTCCAGGGTAGAATGTAGCCTTGAAGGAGGCCTCCCAAGGTAAATTTAAGCCTTGAAGGATGTCTCCCAGGGTAGATTGCAGCCTTGAAGGAGGCCTCCCAGGGTAGAATGTAGCCTTGAAGGAGGCCTCCCATGGTAGAATGTAGCCTTGAAGGAGGCCTCCCAGGGTAGATTGTAGCCTTGAAGGAGGCCTCCCAGGGTAGATTGTAGCCTTGAAGGAGGCCTCCCAGGGTAGATTGTAGCTTTGAAGGAGGCCTTCCAGGGTAGAATGTAGCCTTGAAGGAGGCCTCCCAGGGTAGAATGTAGCCTTGAAGGAGGCCTCCCAGGGTAGACTTGGAATGGCACAAGACTGTCCTATTGAACACCAGGAAGTGTCTGCACAAACTATCAATTTAAATGAAAGTTCTAGGATATATGTAGGTATGAAAAAAATGACCTTTTTCACTTTTGGTCTGCAGCATAAAATCTATCGATTTGGGATATAATGCAATGGACAAGAATATGACCATCATCACAAATTTGTTCAACAACAGTCCACAGAATGTTCTCTGCATCAAAACTAACAAAAGGGTCTACTACCTGTTGGATGAGAATAAGTGAGTTCAATGTGTATTATTGGAGTCTCCTTCCTTTATCTAACTCTCATCTATTGAAATAATCTGCACCGCCGGAGGACACTGCTCCTTCCATCTAACTCTCCTCTCCTGAAATACTCTGCACTGTTGGACTCTGCCACTTAATCTGCCTTACTGCTGCACCCTTTTATTTCTCGAGAACAGTCCCTTCAGAATGCTTAGTGTCGTATTGTTCTATTTCCTTACCTGACATTTTCAGTTCTTCCTCGCGCTTATCATAATATATACAGTATATATTGCACATTTATTGCAACATTTCCTTTATACTGTCTTGTATCACAATTATATTTATGACTTTAATCTAGAAACAACTGCTCTCTTAACTCCATAAACATTGTAACAAAAAAAGAAGTAAAAATACAAAACATTCTGTTAAATGCTTTTTATGAACAGAAATACGCCCCCAAATTTCTCGCCAGCTGAATGCCATTGTTCCACTCAGAACTGGTTAAACCCGTTGGTGCGACTTTGAAGGATCATTTCCCAGCAGTATATCTCCTAAAATAACAGCACTTGTAGGAAAAAAAAGACACTCAAAGTGAACCTGTCTCCAAACCATATATTTTGCTTGTGTCTTGAACCAACACTCTGTACCAATGAGTCATGTCTTCTCGCCACCTTGCCAGAGCGATGAGTTTTAAGACAACTCCAGCCTTTAGAAAAATTAGAAAAACATTATATTTATTTTTTTAAGTATTAAAAGTCAATATAAAGAGTGTTAACTTCCACACTGGAGGAGTAACAAAAGGCAATCGGGTCAACCTTGTTTATTGGTCAGGTAAGGAGATATACTGTATATCTGTCTACTCTGAGAGGTTCTAAAGATATAATGTCTCTCCTAGCCAGCATATTGATTGATTATTGGTCTATGAGAGTTCAGTGAAAGCTGAAGCCTCAGCTAACAGTTGGAGGGGGTCTCTAAACAACCTCCATCCATGACTTGTTCAAGACAGGGCTGCAGATTGTATCTATATGTGAAGTTGAGAACCCCATGAGAAGGAGCATATGCCATTCATGCCATCATTTCTGATGTCCTTCTGTCTCTCTCCTTTCAGGGAAAACATCAAAAATTGGCAGAAATGTATCACAGATGTCTGGGTCAAGATCAACCAAACAGAAAATGTAAGAAGTGTTAAATATATATGTAAAATATAAAATATATCACAGCTTTGGATGTTCAACCCTTTCGTACTGGTATCACAGATGTCCATTTTTATTTTAAGGTGGACGGACCACAAATTAAACATACAGTCCTGGTTGCCCCTCCACCAGTGCCCCCTCAGGTAAGGCACCCACTTCTAGAATGGAAAAAAGTTTAAATATTAATAAGTAAATAGGTACATTGTAATTCAAAATCTTTTGTAATAATTACATGCAGAAACTAGCCAGGTATATCCTTTGAGTTCTCCAATTGTATATTAACTCATGTACAGTTCTACTTAAAACAGCTACAAAAGTGTATAGGCACACACTCAGAGAAGCTTCCTTTTCGCCTCTCCTTTTCAGAGGATAAGAGCATGTAAAGAATGATGGCAGCACAAGTATAAAATAAGTGCAGTAGTTGTTAATTTGTCTCAACAAGAGGTCAGAAGACCAGCCAACGTGTTTTGGGGGCTCACCAATCTCTTTTCATTGGTATATTGGCAATAATAGATGAATGGAGATCATTCTGGACAGGTAACTTTAGAAAATGAAGATTAGGTAAATGGCAGTAGAGATTGCCTATCTGACAGGCAACCCATATCCCCATTACTGCATATTTGTTTCCTTCAATTACCTGTCTCGTACTATCTCCAATCATCAGTCATTGCCAGCATACAAGCCCTAATAAAGGGGGATCTCTGAGCCCCTTAACATGGTGGCTGTACTTTCTGAACTCCTTTTGGAAAAAATAAACCTTTACTGGACATGTTCTAGACTTGTGGTGCTCTCCTTCTTTGATATACTCTTAAGTATGTTGAAGAAAATGAAATAAATTTCATACCGCGCTCTGAATAACCATATATGCATACATAAACAATAATAGTGCTAAAAATCATAAGTGAATTCATAAACATGCGTGCTGACACAATAATAATAAATGTCCATATAAACGATTTCCAAAGAAAATTAAATTGAAATTAAATGTCCATGGACCAAAACCAAGATCTTCTATCAACGTGAGTGATGAGAATCCTTGCGGACTGGGTGAGATAACTAGCGTCTTCCACCACCACCAGGCAAACAATCTACTCACCAGAAGAATTTGACACCCATTACAGGTAGTCAGACCAAGCGCAGATACCAGTAGGAGTATGCCTTCTGAAGAAAGACTGGTCCACGGCCTGATGAACTCCAACGATTGATCATATTGAAAAACAACAAGAAGAAAGGGCTCTTCATTGTGTAGTATATAAAAAATTCCTGTATTCCATACGAGGCATCGACATAACACACGATAAAAACGGTTTGCCCAATTCAAAACATGCAGGTACACCGTCCGTGTTCCACCTGCGCTCCAACTAGCGGAAGTGACGTATCCCGTGCCCTACGACCCTGGGTTCCAGTATATGGTTATTCAGAGCATGGTATGAAATGTATTTGATTTTCTTCAACACATTATTAGACCTTTGGTCTCACTACCAGCTGCTCCTTAGAGGTTTTTCAGCACAATTTTAATGAATTTACTTTAATTGGTTCAGGGTGCGCGGCTTATAGGTATTTCCTATATTTTTTCACTTTTTATACTCTTTAGTATGCTCTGAGACCCCGAGAACACCCTGCAGCCTTCAAAAGTTGGAGGTGAAGCTTAATTTTATTTACATGTTAGTCCAATGCCTGACCAATATGAGATTAAAGCTCACCCCAATTTGTGCAGCTCTATAGCACTTGATCTCTATGTATGAGGTCCCTTAGAACACATTAAGGTATCATGTGACTTCTAACAGCAAAAAATGCTTTGTGACCAGGGATGGAAAAGTAGAAATGATTTAGGAAATCATTAAAGGAAACCTGACCATCATGTCTATATGAGTTTGTTAACCATCCTATTCTAAAACCATGGACAGCCTCCACTTCTTTGGGAGGGCTTTCTGAAAGGTTTTTAGAGGGTGTCTTTAGCAATTTGTGAGGTCAGGAACTGATATTGGATGAGAAGACCTGACTCACAATTGGCATTCTAATTCGTCCCAAAGGTGTTTAGTAGGGTTGAGGTCAGGGCTCTGTGCAGGACACTTGAGTTGCTCCACACCAAACTGGTCAAACCATGTCTTTATGGAGCTGTCTTTGTGCACAGCCATGGTGAAACCGAAAAGGGCTTCCACTAAACTGTTACCACAAGGTGGGAAACGCACAATGGGGGAGATTGACTAAAACTGGGGAGTGCAGAATTGGGTGCAGCTGTGTATGGCAGCCAATCAGCTTCTAACTTCAGCTTGTTCAATTCAGCTTTGACAATAAAACCTGGAAGCTTATTTGTTTCTATGCAACTCTGCACCAGATTTTGCATTCTCCAGTTTTAGTAAATCTCCCATAATGTCTTTGTATTTTGTAGTATTGACAGTACCTCTGAAAACACCAGAACTCAATCATTTGGAGGGGTATCCCCAAACATTTGGCCATATATCAACCTCAGTTTCGCCCCACTTGAACTTTTGGTCCAACTCTAGTTTTGTATTTTCCAGCCTAGGTGGCCTAGAGAATTCAGACCCTTAGCAGTCTATCCAGTCCAAAGCCGCCAAGCAGCTGTGAAATTTGTACGATCTGAGATATATGAAAAGCAAGTAGTGTTGATGGTAAATGATGCTTTATTTTGTCATGCCTGCCCTATGATAACGACAACTTCATCAAGCTTCTGGCATGCTCAGATCTGTAATTTTCACCTTTAATTTCTGGACAAAATATTCAATCCATAAATAAAATAAAATTGAATCTGTATCCTTAAAAAATAGCCTGTGAAACCAGGCTTCGCTTGCCTGTAAAATTTGCACCAATTTTTGCGTGGTTATGAATTCAATTACAGACAGTACAGGCATGGGATATTTTATTTGTAACCGTCGTATCTGGAGAGCTGTAAAGATCTGGAAAATTATTTCAGCTGTGCCATGAGTATGTCAAATATAGACTCCTTACTAAGCATTTTCTTCTAAAGCCACAAAGGCGGATATAAAAGACACAAATATTGCAGCTCTTATATTCATCAATATGTCATTTCATGTACTTTTTTAAACATGAAAAGTATTTGAATTTGACTTGGTATAAGCCTCTTACAATTCCTGCACACCAGATTCCAGACTTGGAGAGGGGGAAGAAGGACAAGGAGCCAATTGATTAATTTACTGACGAGAAGCATGTTGATAGGAAAAAAGAGCAGAGTGACAGATAGGTGAGCTTATCAGTCTTCTGCTTCTCTTTTCACTGTCCATTCACAGGTAGATTTGGGTCCCAGGATGATGCTGGCTATAACCACACTTTGGCCTCCAGAAGTTAGTACAGGGCTAATGCCATTGCCCATGCACTTGTTTACGTACATCCCTAAGGGGGAGTACAGCTATAGAGGGCACCCTAGTGATAGAAGAATATTTGACATACTGGGCTGTATATACATTGGTGCAACCAGCTAAATGGATACATGGTTGTGCAGTTTAATATCGTTATTAACCCCCTATCTCACAAACCTTCAGGTGCTCAACCTTCCAAATAATTGATCCCATGCCTGTACAACAAACTGATTTGGCAAGAGTTATTATATACAATTTATCCAATGATGCTTAGCCCACAATAAAATAAACCTAAATGTAGATTTTTCTAAACATTCTGCATTTGTTTTTATACACAGGGGGAAGCTACAAGACCCAAATCCTACCCCGAGGACCATCCCTGCTCTCGCTCACCTCTGCTGGATGTAAGTCCTACATTTATGTCACCCTTATCTGATTTTCTCTGTGAAAAGTACATACAGAGCCTGGGATATTATTATCCAGTGCAGATTACGCTAGTTTTCAATGAAATCATGATCTAGAAATAGTTACTTATCAATTCAGCGCCCATGGCTCGAGGCGATGAGGAACAGTAAAAAAGGAATAATTACATGCAGCACACACTTGTGTTTTTAAAGCTGAACTCCAGGCAAACTGATAAATACACAGATGAAATACATATATGGAAGGTATTTTATCCTCCAAAGTATTTGGATATCTGTCCATCCAGAGTTATGCAGCTCTGCCATATAATACCGCCTCGCCTGGTAGAGCAGGAGACTTGGCTTTTCTCTGCTGAAGTTAAGCAACAATTGCAGGTCTTGGACCTCCTTCAACCTGTGATTGGTGACCGAAGGAGAAGTAGCAGACTGATGTGCTTATCTCTCTGTCACTCTACTTTCTTCACCAATCAGCATGTTCCTTGTTAGTTTTATTTTTATTTTTTTATCTGTACTGGACTATGTGCTAGCAGGAACTGGAGTTCTGCTTTAAACCATATTTTATAACTGAAGAGAAGCTGAAGAGTGATTTAATTAAATATGAGTGTCATTGTAGAACAAAGTTTATAAATGGGAAATATAATATATAAATATACACATTTGTATTCAGACACAGGATAGACAGCGATGTCACACTGATCCAACTTCAAGGACAGAAATTCCAGACTGCAAGCCATTACATCTTTTGTTGGTAAGAATACCAAAAAATGTTCTTCTTTTTATTATGCCAACGTCGGCTTCATTCAGAGCAGAAAAAAAGACTATACTATTGCAAGTTTTAAAAAAAAAAAAAAATTACTAAAACTGAAGCACTCAGAATCTGGTGCAGCTGTGCATGGTAGCAATTCAGCTTCTAAGGCTGGCCATACACTATTCAATTTTCCTGTTCAACTTTCCTTTAGATTTACCAAAACCATATAATATGAGGTGAAACCTAAACACTTTCAATTTGGATGCAATCAGGCAGGCCCTTGTACTACATAGTTGAAGGTAAATCTAAAGAAAATTGAACAGGAAAATTGTATGGTGTATGGCCAGCTTAACTTCAGTTTGTTCAATTAAGCTTTGACAAAAAACAAACCTGGAAGCTGATAGGTTCCTATGTAGAGCTGCACCAGATTTTGCACTCTGCAGTTTTAGTAAATCAATTCCTATGGATCATGCCCCGAATCATATATTATTATTTTTTTCTAATAAATAAAGTTAAAACTTGTCATTAATTAAAAAGAAAAAAAACAATCTACAAAATGAAAATGGACATATCCCATAGATATATTAATGCAGAATGTGTGGAGTTTAGGTGACACCCGTTAGGGGCTTAACTTAAAGTGTATCTAAAACTATCTTTTTAAGCTTTGGTTAGAACGGGGAAGGGTTATTGCATAATAATATTTAATATTCATTTTATATTGTTTTTATTATCTAATAGCATGGTGGTGGAGGAGATATGAATCTGAATATTGGGTTGGCAGCTTTTACACACTGAGGGATTTCCTCAATTGTCTTGTGTTGTGATGAGGATGAGCGAGGCTAGACCTGTAGAGCCACACTGTAATATTCAAGTCCAGACACAATTTTATTCCAGTGATAGATCGTTTACAAAAGCCAACAATTTATGGGGGATGCACTCCCTAGGACTAAAATGTAACATAAATTATGCAACATAATATAATTATTATTTGTATCTTCCTATTTTTATGTAGCATAACTTTATCAACAAAACAAACTTATTAATTATTATTTTTTAAGTTCCTATTTTTATGTAACATAAATCTATCAATCTTATTTTATAAATGATTATCACTTATCAATCAATATTATTTTTATGTTACTATTTAGCCCTGGTGAAGGGGGCAGCCCCTGAAACAAGTTGGCTTTGTAAACATTTTTTCTTTGGCATAAACGTGTATCTGGACTTGAGTCTTGAATCTTAAATCATGTCAACAATACTAAAGTATGAGCAGTACCCCTTACATACTTATAGATGCAAGAGAAACAAGATATATTACACATCAAGATCAGTTCAGTTCAGATCAGATTTGCTATTGCTATCAGCAGTCTCAGTGCTGGTCAGCTCTTTCTCGTTTTACATCCTCTTTCAGGGCAGAATTACCGTTTCTAAACCCCAGGTGCCCAAAAAATGGCCCGAGTGTGGTGGTACTGTGTGGTACTTGGGCCTCCACAGACAGGGATCTGTCTTGGTGCTTACTGAAACCAGTGAGGAAAAATATACTTTAGATTGGCCTTAAACTGGTAAATGGTTTGGTTTATTTTTTTTAGCTATCTATTTTTTTTTATGTTTTCCTCTTTTTTAATGGATCTTGCTGAGAGAAATATTAGATGCGGAACAAGCCATTTTTGAGAGGGGCATAGGGAGCCAAAAAAAAAACTAAGCCTTGACTTGTAAATGGATAGTTAATAATAGAGATCTCTAGCAGCCTCACATAATGGGGTTGATTTACAAAAACTGGAAAGTGCAAAATCTGGTGCAGCTGTGCATGCATCCAATCAGCTTCTAAATTCAGCTTGTTCAATTAAGCTTTGACAATAAAACCTGGAAGCTGATTGGTTTTTGTGCAGAGTTGCACCAGATTTTGCACTCTCCAGTTTTAGTAAATCCCCTCAATGGGTCACCAGGCTCCGACTGTCTTCTGAAGCAAGTTCCCAGTCTCCAGTAACTCCTATATATGTTTACAGTCTCTGACCATCTCCTGTTTCATGTCTTTCTGTCGCGTTGCATTCATTGAAAATTCTGTGTGGCCCTTTGGTGCCTGTACTTGAGGGCCCTTTTATCAATTTAGTTGACCATAACTGTTCTAAAGCTATAGGTCATGCTACCATGACAGGCAAATTGACAAAATCTACAATTAGGAAGTATTGTTGAGACAGTGCTACCTATGTAGGATTTCAAAAAGGTCAAATCCTTAAAGCAGAACAGAGTAAGGGAGGTTCCTAACCCCTGTAAGGTTTATTTTTTCCATCTGTGTCCCATTGGGGAGATTTCCCTTCACTTCCTGTCCAATAGCCAAAACAGGAAGTGAGAGCAATCAAAGTATCACCAGAACTAGTGACCCCATTGGAATATTTTCCCTCTATTATTTTTCTGGGGGCAACCCAAAATTTGGGATTTTTTTTTTTTACTTTCACTTTCAATGATAATGGTAAACAGGACAAAACAGAGAGGGTGAATCTCCCTAATGGGGGCACAGACAGCAATAAAACCTGTCAGGTGTTCTAATCCTTTTTCCCTTTATCCAAAACTAAAACAAAGTTTTACCTTTAGCTATAATTTTTTTTTTTTTACTAAATGTCTTTTATAAACCTACTTTATGCATTTAAAAAGTATTCAGGAGTAGTAAAAAAATATATATTTTCTTATATGTTCTAGTATATGTTGCAAATATATATTGTATATAATATAATAATATACTATAATAATATATATTGTGTTTCTGTTGTGTAGACAGAGCCCAACCTACCGCAAGAGCGAAAGAGATCTAAGACATGTAGTGATGCCATACCAGCCAGGAACTCCCTAAAGAAAGAATTTAGAAGATTATCCCTGTCAGATAAGGTAATATAAATTAAGCCAATGGAAACCCTAAGACCCCTTTCACACTGAGACATTTTTCAGCTAAAAACAGCGCCTGTAAAAGCCCGAAAAATGCCTCATCTGCAGTCCCAGTGTGAAAACTTTCACACTGGGTCGCTGCATTGGCAAGACATTAAAAAAATCCTCCAAGCAGCATCTTTGGGGCGGTGGAGGAGCAGTGCATACACCGCTCCTTCACAGTCCCTGTCTATTGAAATGAATGGACACCGCTGCCGAAGCGCCTGAAAAAGCGCTTCGGCAGCGGCGCTACATGGGCGCTATTAACCCTTTCCTCTGCTGCTAGCAGGTGTTAAAAGCTCCCCGCTAGTGCCCAAAAAGCGCCGGTACAACGGCACTAAAATTAGCATCGATTTACCGCTAACGCGGCTGCGGCTGCAATGGGTAAGGGCAACTGAATAACATTTTGTTTGCTAAAACACTGTAAATCATAAACAATTGCTATTTTTTAATATATAAAATACTGTTTAATCTATTTTATCATTTGTTTCATCTTGATTCTGATCTCACTGCAAATTGAGTTCAGGTGTTTCCAGTGAGGGGTTCCATTATTACCACAACATACAAAGTTATTTTCGACAAACTGTGCTTCCAACATTGTCGTAACAGTTTAGTGAAGGCCCTTTTCTGTTCCACCATGACTGTGCCCCTGTGTACACAGCAAGCTCCATAAAGACATGGTTTGACTAGTTTGGTGTGATGGATGAGAAGTTTTTAATTGGTGTTGATTCATCCCAAAGGTGTTCAGTACAGTTGAAGTCAGGGCTCTGTGCAGGTCACTGAAGTTCCTCTACACCAAAATGGTCAATCCATGTGTTTATGGAGCTGGATTTACCAGCCTCTGCTCCTCTGGGAAGACATTCCATAAGCTTGTAGAATGTGTTTGTGGAAATTTGTACTCATTCAGCCAGAAGAACATTTGTCAAGTCCAGTATTTAGGTTGCACAGCGTTCAGTTGGCCTTCCAAGTCACACCAAAGGTGTTCAGTAGGGTTGAGGTCAGGGCTCTGTACAGGCCACTCGAGGTCCTGCATACCAAACCTTGGTCAAGCCATGTCTTTATGGAGCTGGCTTTGTGCACAGTCATGCTGGAACAGAAAAGGGTCTTCCCCAAACAATTTCCACAAGGTTGGAAGTGAACAATTGTCTAAAATGTCTTTGTATCATGTAGTATTGACAATAACCTCTATTCAAAACAACAGAATTCAATCATTTGCAGGGGGATCCATATACTTTATTCTGACCTTTTCTATACTAAGCCTTTTGAAATTGCTTTACAGCAGGAGACAACCAGTGTAGATACGGCTTACAACAGCGACACAGAAATCTATGATGTACCAAGGCCTGGGGTAAGACCGCTGTTTTGTCTCTTGTATAAATTAGTCCATATATCAGATATCCAAATTCTGCCATATTAAACAATGAACTCTCATAATTCCCAAAGCAAAGCTTTCAGGAATATAATTTTTACACTCTACAACGGGGTCTTATTGCAAAGAATCCATGAAAAACTGCTTTGGTATTGAGAATTTAACAATTGGCATCCAATGTTCTGTTGTTTCCCCAAAACTTTGTGGCACAGCTGTATAAATTGCTTTTTTTGCAATTGCTTCTGCATAGATCAATCACAAATCGCTAAATATATGGCCACCATTATAGAGATATCACAGTAGAGTAGATTGCAGATCACTAGAAAGAGAAAAATGTCCCTCCATGTACAACTGGTCTGAGTGGGTTTAGTGTGTGACAACTAACGTGACTAACGTGACTCTATTTATTGGCGTATAACACGCACTTTTCACCCTAAAAATCCGGTGCAAATAGCGTGTGCATGTTATACACCAATACTTCAATTTTAGCTGCCTCTGAGGGGACAGGGAGGGGGGCAGGACGAGCGCCCTCAGATTACATACAGTGGGAATCTCCTGTTTACTTGGCGGCCTCTGTAATAGGAAGTCCTGTCTCCTGGGCCGCCATTGGACCACTGTTCTGTCTATCATAAGAGATTCTCACTGTATGTAATCTGTCGGCGCTCGTCCCACCCCACCTCCCCCTACCTGTCCCCTCTAGGCTGCAGATGGGCATCAATCAGGCTGCACTGATGGTAATGGTGAGGCTGCTGCATTGATGGCACTTGTGAGGCTGCAGATGGGCATTGATCAGGCTGCATTGATGGCAATGGTGAGGCTGCAGGTTCCTTATTTAAAATTACATTTTTTTTCCTGAAACTTCCCTCTTAAAATGAATGTGCGTGTTATACGCCTGTGAGTGTTATATGCTGATAAATGCGGGTATATTAAATGCAATGATTTCACTTTTTAAATAGTGTCTTTCTGATTTTCGTAGCTTAATCACTTATCGGTGGACTATACTGAGGAGGAAGAAGACTTTGATTCCCCAGATGAGAACGTGTATATGAGCATGGAGCAAATGTAAGCATGACTTTGCATCTTTTGTAGAGAGAAAAGGGCTGATATCAGCAAAAAGATGTTTTCTAATAATTTAAAGATGAACTGTATTTTATTTTAAGGGAGTGTATACTTTAAGATTTTATATATTTTTTTCTAGGGACTGAATGATTTAAAGAGGAGTTCCGGCCCCCCACCCCCAAAAATTTAACGTCAGCTGCTACAAACACTGTAGCTGGTGACTTTTAATATTAGGGCACTTACCTATCCAGGGAGCCCGCAATGTCTTTACTCAAGCCAATTCTTGAATCGGCTCTCGGGTGCTGGCGCCTCCATCTTGGCTAAGGGAAATCAGCAGTGAAGCCTTGCGGCTTCACAACTGGCTTCCTACTGCACATGCGTGAACCACGCTGCGCTTTGTGAATGGGCCGGCTGCAGGGGAAGGAGAAAGGGGCTGAGACGGAAGTGGGAACTGGTACCTGTCAAAACCAGGTACCCCCCCCAAAGGTGCCAAATGTGGCAGCAGAGAGGGGGAGGAGGAAGACAAGCGGAGCTTTAAGATGTTATTAACCCAACATAACTTTTACATTTTCACTTTCCCGCTGTTTAAAGTAGAAATATAGGCAAAACCTTTTTTTCACTTTGGATAGAGTAAGGGAGGGTTATAATCTGTCTAATTTTTGGAAATAAAAATTGTTGCTATCTGTGTTACATTGGGGAGATTTAACTTCACCTCCTGAAGCTAAAACAGGAAGTGGGAGGAAATCCCCATGGGAAGATTTCAAGATTTATCCTCTATTCTTTTTCTGGGGACAAGCCAAACTTTGGGGTTTTCTTTTACTTTCAATAATAATGGTAAACAGGACAAATAGAGAGGGGGAATCTCTCTAGCGGGAACACAGACAGCAATAAAAACCTAATAGGTGTTCGAATCCCTCTCCACTGTATCCAAAACTAAAAACAAATGTTTTGCCTTTACTTACACTTTTAAGTGGTTGTAAATGCAGAAAAAAAAACACCCCCTGGCAAACAAAGGCATAATGAGCTAGTATGCATCGCATACTAGCTCATTATGAAATACTTACCTTAGATCAAAGCTATTGCAGCGGTCCCCGCACACTGCTGTGACTGGTGACATGTCTCCCGGAGTTAGTTATTTCCGGGTTCGTGGGCTCTGGCGCTGTGATTGGCCAGAGCCGCGATCAAGTCACTCCCGTGCATGCGCACGGGAGCCACCGGTCATGGCGCGGCTCCTGAAGAAACGGCACGACCGGGTCATTTCTTCAGTGCGCATGTGCCGATGACGTTGACACATGCGGATACAGTGAATATCTCCTAAACTGTGCAAGTTTAGGAGATATTCAGGGTACCTACAGGTAAGCCTTATTATAGGCTTACCTGTAGGTAAAAGTGGTGTATCAGGGTTTACAACCACTTTAATATTTACATCACTGTAATTCATATATAACTCCTTTGACTAGTCGTGTATTTATCAGGGACAGGGAATAGAATCTTTTTTAAAGAGAAGTATGCTGGCTGCTATTGAGTGACAGCCCCAGGAAAAGCATGGGGGGGGGGTTGATTTACTAAAACTAGAGAGTGCAAAATCTGGTGCAGCTGTGCATGGTAGCCAATCAGCTTCTAACTTCAGCTTGTTTAATTAAGCTTTGACAATAAAACCTGGAAGCTGATTGGTTTCTATGCAATGATGCACCAGATTTTGCACTCTCCACTTTTAGTAAATCAACCTTCTGTCAAAAAAGTGTCAGAATTCCATACATCTATACCTGTTCCTGGCCAAGGACTCAAAGCATTGACTCCAAAGCCTCAACATGGAGGCTAGGGAAATGCCATTCTCAAAAACAGTGTCCAGCTATGGCAACCTCCATGAGTCCCCTTTGAATATTTTTTTTGTTCTCTTTTTTGATCTGTTCAGATGATCATCCCCTTCAAGAGTGGTCGGCACAGCTGTTTGATGTCTGCCACGGTCACATAAATGTGTATATAAACTAGTGTTTTTCCATATGATGGGCAGGAAAGGCTGAGACAGGAATTTGTGATTTTGGAGTCTAAACAAAGTTCTTAATGGCAGATAAAAGATCCATTTTTTTTCTTTCTTTACAGACCGCAGGACTCTTCAGACTCTTTTGAGGACTCAGATACAAATATTGGGGACTCCACAGACCAAACGCAGATCCCCCTTGATGCACAGGAGAGCTTGTGGTAAGAAAAAGTAGAATACGGGATGGTGGGGAAATCTGATATACAAATTAGACAGCAAGATGGAAATCTGCCTAGAAAATACAATGCCTTCAACATCCAAACACCTGCCATCTTCTCAACCATGAACACAATATCACACTCCCAATTCTTAAACAAGCCCCCAAATCTGACTAAACTATGCAGAGATGTGGCTTAAAGAAGAATCTATCATTTATTTATTTATTTTTTTTACAGTTCTTTAGCCTGTGTTACATAGTACATTGTCCTGAGACAAGCAACGGCAAGAGTGATGCACAGGCTGACATGACCTCACTCCCTCTGCATTTCTCTTGTCATTACTTGTCTCGAGAGTGCTCACAGCTCAGGCAAGCCTAGCTATGAATCAGCAGTCTCATAGCTATTGTTGGATTGGCTGCAGCAGGAGGGAAGGGGGCCAGCTCAGATCTCAAAACTATGGTTGGATAGCACTTCAAAACATGGGACAAAGAACTACAAGTACTATTGGGGGGGGGGGGGGGGAACCAGAACTGTAAAAATTATAATGAAAGATCTTGTTAAAGGAGGGCCTGTATCTTTGTAGCAGACTGATTACTGCAATGGAAGATGTTCTGGTCCTTGGAAAAACCTAGAGAGGTATCTTAAATACTGCAGTATACATGGACACAAAAATTCCCTAACACCAGCCAGCCTGATTAATGCCTATTTGTAACATAAAAACAAATAAAAAAACACAGACATCTCAGTTGCCCACATGCCGTACTCTCAGGCCGAGGTTCCTTCGGAAAGTGTGGCCCTAATCTAATATTTTATCTAGAACTCTGCTGGTTTGTAGGGAAGTGAATTCTCTCTGGACTGAGCAGCGTTCACAGAATAACACATAAAGTGAGGACCGTTCAGTCCTGGAGTACTGTCAGCCCAGACTGCATTAAATGTGCCCCTTGGAGGGTGGTATAAATGACAGGCTGGGCTCACAGGAAATGGGCATTATGATGCAAGTCTTCTGCCGTCTTGTTCTGCCCAAAGAGGACTGTTAGTGTTAGAACATGGAGAGAGTAAATAGAACTCAGCAGTGGGTGAGCGGAACTAAGAAAAAATAAAAAGAAAAGAAAAAAATAAAGGTATAACTTAAGAGGTATTGACAAAAAGTGTCCGTCTTTTCCAGCCAGCCGGTACAGAAGAGCCCTTTGAAAGAGCCCTGGGGCCATCCTAAAAGAAATCCATGAGACTAAACTCTGACTTTAAAGTCAGAATTCTGTATTGCATTTAAAAGTTAGAATCCTGATATTGAACGTCAAAATTCTAAAGTTAAACGTCAGAAATCTAAGATTAAAATCTGAGGTTAAAGACCTCCAGCCAGCCTGTATAGAAGAACCCTATGAAAGAGCCTTGGGGTCATCCTAAAATGAATTTATTAAATAAAATTCTGACTTTAAAAGTCAGAATTCTGATATTGAAAATCAGAATTCTAAGGTTAAACGTCATAAATCTGAGATTAAAGACTTCCATCCAGCCGGTAGAGAAGAATTCTACGAAAGAGCCCTGGGGCCATCCTAAAAGAAATTTATGAAACTAAATTCTGACTTTTAAAGTCAGAATTCTGTATTGCATTTAAAAGTCAGAATTCTGATATTGAAAGTCTGAATTCTAAGATTAAAATCAGCACAGTGTTGATCTCAGCAGCCAGCTTTCTCTTCCTGACTTGACCTGCACAAATCTACCATAATAATACTCTTCCTAAATGCCCCATAACCGGTAGAGTAGGGTCGGAAGCACCTGGGAATGTAACTAATGTTCACGTTTCCTTTACAGTTCAGAGGAGCAGAACAACCACTGTCCAGCAAAACCTTCCCGGAACTACAGAATTATAAAATCAAACAGGTCCCCAATATTACAGAGAAGTCAGCTGAAGAGAGCTTACATCCTGAAAATGATGTTGTAAGTAAATTCTCTAGAGCTGGCATAATTCTACAAAAAATATTGGACAGTGTTGCTCATTGTTAAAATATATCTAAAGCCAATAAGTAGGGCAGTAATAGAGTTTATGTATTAAAAAAGAAATGAACAGTATAAATGTTGGATTTTAATATTTATCTGCTCTATAAGGATGGCTGGGTAGCAGAATCTGGGACTTGGGTCCACTGTAAGTGATAGACAGACACAATTTGATAACCAGTTCCCTTTTCTTTATTTTTTAGTGAACAAGATTCTTCGAATTATGTGAAAATGCATCTTACCATCCCAACGGCTCACCTAAAGAATTACTTCAATATTCAGGAGGTCGGAGATCGCTTATGGTAAGAACCGCATGTCAAGATTAGAGGCTACATGATGTTTATGTTATCTTTAAGTTATCATTTGTTTTCTGTTCTTTTCTTCTTTTTTTTTGGTCAAGTGTCCATTCGCTCAAAAGTGATTCTCCAGTTGTAGTTGGGCTCTACCACCCCTGGGTTATCACATCTATTTGCACTCTAATAGTGAAACCTTCCTGCCATAATTTCTGACTCAATTCCCACTGACCTTTGGGTGTTCCAGGTCCTCCACCCCAAACTCCCTCATCCATGTATTTATGCACTTTGCTTTGTGCACTGGTGCGCAGTCATGTTGGAACAGGAAGGGGTCATCCCCAAACTGTTCCCACAAAGTTGGGAGCATGAAATTGCCCAAAATGTCTTGGTATGGTGATACCTTAAGAGTTCCCATCACTGGAACTAAGGGGCCAAACCCAACCCCTGAAAAACAACCCCCACACCATAATCCCCCCTCCACCAAATGATTTGGACCAGTGCACAAAGCAAGGTCCATAAAGACATGGATGAGCGAGTTTGGGGTGAAGAAACTTGACTGGCCTGCACAGAGTCCTGACCTCAAACCGATGGAACATCTTTGGGATGAATTAGAGTGGAGACTGCGAGCCAGGCCTTCTCATCCACATCAGTGCCTGACCTCACAAATGTTCTTTTGGAAGATTGGTCAAACATTCCCATAGACACACTCCTAAACCTTGTGGCCAGCCTTCCCAGAAGAGTTGAAACTGTTATTGCTGCAAAGGGTGGGCCAACTCAATATTGTACTCTACGGACTAAGACTGGGATGCCATTAAAGTTCATGTGTGTGTAAACAGGGTCATCTTTTCGCATGGGCACGCTGGGCAGTTGCCCGGGGGTCCCACTTGCCTGGGGGCCCCACCAGCCAAGCATCATTCTGCCACATTGTGCCAGTGCTGCAATGGAGTCACCAGCGTGGGGCCACGACCCCCCCCAATTTTACTCTGTGCCCCCCACAAATATCTCCCGCTTACACGCTTACACATAATTAGTGCTTTTGTACTGTCCCATTTCAATCTGTAATTTCTTGTTTTTCAATTTCTTGCTTTTCAAGCTCGTGTTATATTGTCCAAACGTTGTGTTAATGTTTAAACACTGATTTTGTTGGAAGTACCAATAAATATAGCCTTATTGATAATTTGGATTTTTATTCTCGTGCGTAATTGTGTAGACAGGGCCCCAGTGCACTGTATTGCCCGGGGACCTATAATGCTCTTAAGATGGCACTGTGTGTAAAGGCAGATGTACCAGTACTTTTAGCACTATAGTGTATATAATGGCTCCTTGTGCTGCTTCTCCATGGCCCAGTTAAAGCTCCCCTGTAAAGGCATGGCAAGAAGCTGATACTAGCTGTAAAAATTAAAGTGGTTCTATAGGCATCCACTTTCCGTGTAACCCCCCCCCCCTTACCTGGCACCACTCACGATCCAGCGCTGTCACCGCTGCCAGCCCCGCTCCTTGCCCTACCTGTATTCACAGGCTTTACTGACAGCAGCGGTAGCAATTGCTGCTGTCTGTCAAATTCTGTGAGGAGGGAGCGGAGGGTGGGGCCAAGCCACGCTGTGTGTGTCTTTGGAAGCACACGACCCAGTTTGGGAGTGTGCCTACACAAGGAGAAGAGGAGGAGCAGACAGTGCCGGCGGGGCCCCCCCCCCAGAAGATGAGGCACTGGGCCACGCTGTGTAAAACCTTTGCACAGATCAGGTAAGTATAACATGTATGTTATTTTTTTTTTTAATGTAGCTTTACAATCATTTTTAATTAGCTGTGTAATATATATATATTTATTATATGTCATTTATTTTTATTTTTCTGTATTTTATAGCAAGAGAGAGAGATTTGTATTCATTCATTAAATATATGAACACTGTACAGTATATATGCATTTACAGTATATCATACACACACAGTGTAGAAATGTAAAATGTTCTATCTTTTCTTTAACAGTGTGAGTAAGTGGAAGGGTCCTGTAGAAATTGGCTGTGTGTTCTACCATGGTGATCACATCAATGAAATTAATGGATTTCGACCTGAGAGCAGAGATTTCTTTTTTCAGATGCTAAATCTCTTCACAAGAGACGAGGTAATCACTTTGTAGTGACACACATATTAGGAATTGCTGAGACACCTGGGAGTTTGGGGTTTTCCTGCCCACCTTTGTATGTTCTAGCCCCCTATGAAATAAAAGAATAAAAATTCATATTGGGCACAGCGGGTGTGCAGATCCGGTTACTCAGCACAGGGATGTGGGAATATCTCATAATGGGCACAGGAGATGTACAGACCCGGGGCATAGGTGTTCAGACCTGGGTGCAGGAATGTGAGAACCCCTCATAATGGGCGTGGAAAATGTACAGACCCGGGAACAGTAGGGATGGTTGGCCACCCTTATAATGGACATAGCAGGTGTGAAGACCTGGGAACTCAGTGCAGGAATGGTTGGACCCCCTTATGATGGAAATAGCAGGTGTTCAAACCTGGGAACTCAGTGCAGGGATGTTTGGACCCCCTTATGATGGACATAGTAGGTGCGCAGACCTGGGAACTCGGTGCAAAAATGTGGGAACCCCTCATAATGGGCGTGGAAAATGTACAGACCAGAGAACTCGGTGAAGGGATGATTGGACCCTCTTATAATGGGCATAGCAGGTGTGCATGTTGTGAGGGAAGAAAAAAGTCCGGACAGCCGCACACCAGGAGAATATAATCCAACGAAATTTCTTTATTGTAAAATCAGGAACAAATGCTTTGTACATGATTTGTTCCTGATTTTACAATAAAGAAATTTCGTTGGATTATATTCTCCTGGTGTGCGGCTGTCCGGACTTTTTTCTTCCCTCACAACATGGATTAGCATTAGCCAGCACCTGGGGCTTTTCAACTCTGGAGAGCAACATTCAGTTTATACCTGGTTTGGATACAACCTGGTGCGGGGAAAACGCTTGTGCTGCAGTTGCATTCCGGATTATAGCAGGTGTGCAGAACGAGGAACTCAGTGCAGGAATGAGGGAACCCCTCATAATGGGCGTGGAAAATGTACAGACCAGAGAACTTGGTGCAGGGATGATTGGACCCTCTTATAATGGGTATAGCAGGTGTGCAGACAGAGGAACTCAGTGCAGGAATGAGGGAACCCCTCATAATGGGCATGGAAAATGTACAGACCAGAGAACTCGGTGAAGGGATGATTGGACCCTCTTATAATGGGCACAGTAACTTAGTTCTGGGATGGTGGCAGGCCCTTATAATAGGAAAAGCAGCTCTGCAGGCCCGGGAAATCAGTGCAATGATGGTGGGAACCTGTCATAATGGGCCGTGCAGGTGTGCAGACTTGGGAACACTAGGGAGATTAAAGGACTTCTGTTGTTATGCTTATATTGATCTCTAGCAAATAATTAAAGATTACATGCTGTGTTTTACTGCTTGTAGGTGGACCTGGTGGTGACTCGTAATATGAAAGCTGGGGTCTTCCACTTAGAGGGTTGCAACTGTGAAACTTCATGAGAAGAGTGCCACCTGGAGGAGGAAAGGAGCACATAAGGTATAATCTGAATGCCTTCATTTTTTAAAAACTAAAAAAAGAAAAAAAAAAAAAAAACCCTAAAAACCTAGGATCCAAATGAACCAGAAAATTCACCAGTGAATCTTCTAGATCAGTGGTTCTCAGTTCCTGTCCTCAGGGCCCACCAACAAGCCAGGTTTGTAAGATAACTGAAATACATCAAAGGTGATATCATTTGCTGCTCAGTCATTGCCGTATTCTAATCTGCATCTCCCCAATGTAATACTTAAAGTGATTGTAATGCCGCGTACACACGAGCGGACTTTACGGCAGACTTTGCCCGGCGGACGGGATTTCGTCGGACAATTCGATGTGTGTGGGCTCCAGCGGACTTTGTTTTCTCAAAAGTTGGACGGACTTAGATTTGAAACATGTTTTAAATCAATCCGTCGAAATCGAGTCCGGTCGAAAAGTCCGCTTGTCTGTATGCTAGTTCGACGGACAAAAAGCCACGCTAGGGCAGCTATTGGCTACTGGCTATGAAGTTCCTTGTTTTAGTACGGTCGTACGTCATCACGTACGAATTCGACTGGCTTTGGTGGATTGTGTGTAGGCAAGTCCGTTCATTCAGAAAGTCCGTCGTAAAGTCTGTAGAAAAGTCCGCCGAGCAAAGTCTGCCGTAAAGTCCGCTCGTGTGTACGCGGCATAAGGGTTAGTTTTTATTTTTTTTAAATAACAAACATATCATACTTACCTCCGCTGTGCAGCTCATTTTGGCCCCGAACATCCTCTTCTGGGGTCCCCCGGCGGCTCTCGTGGCTCCTCCACACATCAGATAACCCCCTAGGAGAAACACTCTGCTCCAGACAGTGCACGCTTTGCTGAGCAGAGAACTTAATTCTTATATAGACAGTATAGTACATATACCGGTACTATAAAATAAGCGGCACAGGATGCATTAAGGTGAAAAAACACGAAGGTTTAAAATCCCTTTAAAATCTGGCCTGTTAGTGGGTCCTGAGGACAGGAGTTGAGAACCACTGCTCTATAGCAATTTACCATCATATGCCACGTATTTCATGCCTACATCCACCTGATTTATTATGGGACGAGACAGATGTGGACAGTCAGAGAACGTCACCTTAAAGCTGACCATACAAATAGCAATTGGATAGAGCGATCAATCTTCCAACTGCATTTTTTTTTTAAAGTCAAAACAATTTTAGAAATAAAATTATGGCTTTGATTGGATACAAGGAGATGGGTTTGAAATTGCCCCAATCAAAAGCAGTGGAAAATCCAATCTTTTAAAGAACATTGAGGCTGTCAACGTATTTTTTATTTTTGGTTTCACAATTATCCGAATTCTGGGGATTACTTGCAATCATATTTTTAACTCCTGGTGAATATAAAGTGGTTAAAAAATGACTAAAAATGTAGGCTAAGTTCATACAGGCGGCTGGGATGGGGGTAGTAAAAACAAGTGGTTAATCCACGTTTTTTTTTTTTTTTAATAGTCCTGACTTCCTCACTCCAAATTTAAACCCCTGGGGATAAAAAAAACAAAAAACAAGTATTCAGGAGGCATCAGTATTGCCCCCTAAATCCCTGTTTATAGGCCTTGTCCATCCCCCAGTGTGTGATTGGGAAGAAAATATGATGTACTTTTCTATCTATTTACTAATGATAGCAGCATAAGGATTAAAAATAATCAATGTTGATTGGGAGAGAGAAGTTCCACTTTAATGACTATAGAATTTGTGTCTTTTTATATCTGCCTGGAGTTCAGCTTTAAAGGGTCAATCTATCCGGCACAACATTTTTTAGTTTTTTAGCACAAACCAGCGAGTTAGCTCACCACTAGGGGTTCTTTGTATCTCGTTTTGCAACCGCCGCGCTGATGAAATGCGCATACCCTGCACATCCATATTCATGGACTCCTTTTCTTTTCCAGATATCTGTCCATTGGAATAGAGCTGGACCTCTCACAAGGACGGCGGGTCAATTCTTCCAGACAGTGCATGCTTTGCTGAGCAGAGAACTTAATTCTTATATAGACAGTATAGTACATATACTGGTACTATAAAATAAGCGACCATTCCACATATTGCAGCGAATGGTTTATGTAAGGTCAGTTGTACAGGCCGTTCCATGCTGTGATTGATGGACCTACCTATGTGATGTCACGTTCCAGGGACATGGATACCACAGTCTACGTACAGGGCTACTCTGTCATTGCAAGTACATACATATGTATGATCTACAGAAGTGTTTATATGATGTCAAAGTTTGTTATTATATTTAATATATATTACATTATATGAAGTCTGAGAGACAAATAACGTAACAGGTGATTTATTACTGTGATTTGTAATTCTTTTTTTTTACAAGAAAGTGATTTGTAATTCTTAGTTACTATTAGGCTTTCAAAGGTCAGCTATTGTTACAATAATCTGCCATAAACAAAACGCAGCTTTATCGTCCACTACAGGTCAACATACAAATATTTGTTCAACGTCTTAATGCGTCGTAAGGATAAATTAGATAGAGCTGTATACTATAAAAACTCTCTGCTGAACCTTACAAAATATATATATATATATATGTTTGTTACAATAACAAGTGTATATAAACATATGACTGTCAAATTATATTTTTTGGTCATATGTCTGCACTTTTGTTTTGTTGGTATTTTCTTTTTTTTCATTATTAAAAAAGTTGCATTCCTCTATTTTTTCAATGCCATTGAGAAATATAAAAAGGGATGAGAGCACCACAGAACTAGAATGGGTCCAGTTACTTTTTATTATAATATATATATATATATATATATATATATATATATATATATATATACCCTGTTTCCCCAGAAAATAATACCTAGCATGATTGTCGGTGATGGCTGCAATATAAGCCCTAAGCCCTACCCTGAAAATAAGACCTACAAGGACTTTAACTAGGGCTTATTTGGGGGGGTAGGGCTTATATTGCAGCCATCACCGACAATCACGCTAGGTCTTATTTTCGGGGAAACAGGGTATGTGTATGTAATATGTGTATGTAATATATATATATATATATATATATATATATATATATAAATAAATAAAAGAAGGATAAAACGTGTTTCAGGGCTCAACATTTTCCCTGCATCAGGGCTTGACATGCTGGCATTATAGTGACACTAAAAGATATCCTTATTCCAAACGTAATCCATACTCATCCACTACTTAATGGCCCTGTAATATATTTTTCATTAAATTGTTAGTGTTTTTCTGTCTCCTTAATGTTCTGTGACCTCCCGAGCCTCTCCTTTTCCACTCTCACTTATTTGGAACAAGCAATACTTGTTAGTTAGGGTCATGTGCACTGCTCTATGCACACTACAAATCCTGTAGTCCAAAATCCATAGGACTGTCTATAGGAAAGTAGAGGAGCAAACAAAAAAAAAAATGCTGTGAGCAACAGAAGAAACTTTGATTTAAGAATGCATACTTGAATATATATATAAATATTTTTTTTTTTTTTTAAATCAGAGTAGTGTCACTTTAGGTCCCCAAAGTCAAAATGATATCACTACATGTATGGGTGCTGTTCTTAAAGTGGAGCTCCAGGTAAATTACATTTACCATCTTTACCTGTTCAAGGATGTGCGATTCTGTACAGCTAGTCATGCGATTTATACAAGTCTGCCATACAGGAACATCGCTCTATTACTTTCTGGTTCATCTGAAACACTATTCATCTCCTTACTAAATGAATAGAAGTGCTTATGCGTTTTTCTTTGTCGAGTGAGCAGCCTGGAGGAAGACAGGTGACAGAAGAAGCAGAACCGGGCACAGAGTGCCTCCCCTGCGTAGCTGCATGCTGTGGCAGAGGAGGGTAAACCACAAGACTAGCTGAACAGTTGCAAATACTTTAGCACGTAAATCGTACATTTCAGCTGTGTGTCTAGCTTTTTGTCTAGAGTTCAGCTATATTATAATACAGGATTTATATAGTGCCAACATTTTGCGCAACGCTTTACAACATGAGGGCAGTTATAATACAATTACATTTTTAAATCCAAATGATTTCTTCTTTCAGAATGTTTTCTTATTTTATGTGTACATTGTACAGATGTTGTATTATACTATGTTTTTATTGTATATGTGTCTTATTATATGAATGTCTTCTAATCTACGTAATAAAGAAATGTTCAAAACTTCAAAATGTTGGTGATCTATCGTTTTAGCTATTCATCAAAGCAGAATGAATAGTTAGTCCCATTAACTGGTTAACTAAACAGAGTGAAAATGCATCCTTAGAAACAACTTCCATTTCTTCCACAGGCATGATAAGATAATGGATCTGAAATCACAAAAAAAAACCCCAAAGAAAAATGAAAAAACAACAAAAGATGATCTTCCTGAAATAAGAGCCGTAGTATGATTCCTGCCCTAAGAACTGAAATTGTACATTTATTCCACTAGATGGTAGACTTCACCATCTAGTTCAGGGGTGCTCAACCTTTTGAAGAGGGAGGGCCACCTAAAGTGATTGTAAAGTCTCATATTTTTTTTTAAAACAACAAACGTGTTATACTTACCTGCTCTGTGCAGTTAGCTTTGCACAGAGCAGCCTGGATCCTCATCTTCTTGGGTCCCTCTTTGCTGCTCCTGGCCATTTCCGCCTATCGAGTGTCCCCCTCAGCCAGCAGCTTGCTATGGGGGCACCCAAGCCGAGTCAGAGCTCCGTGTATCTATTCAGACATGGAGCCCCGACCTGACCCTGCCCCCTCTCTCCCCTGATTGGCTGACTTTGATTGACAGCTGCAGGAGCCAATGGCACCGCTGCTGTGTCTCAGCCAATGAGTGTCCCGGACAACTTAGACCAGGGGTCTCAAACTGGCAGCCCTCCAGCTGTTGCAAAACTACAAGTCCCATGAGGCATTGCAAGGCTGACAGTTACAAGCATGACTCCCACGGGCAGAGGCATGATGGGACTTGTAGCTTCACAACAGCTGGAGAGCCACCAGTTTGAGACCCCTGGCTTAGACACTCATGGACATCGCTGGACAGAGATGGGGCTCAGGTAAGTATTAGGGCGGTGCTGGGGAGGCTGCTACACACAGAAGGTTTTTTTATCTTAATGCGTAAGGATAAAAAACCTTGTGCCTTTAAAACTCCTTTAAGTGATTTAGTAACTGGTCACTGGCCACAATGAAATTAAATGGTTCAGAATTTCACTTTTTTTTTTAATTTTAAATAGCATAATGAAGAACCAAAGCTTTCCAATTTTACCACAGACAGAAAGCCGATGTACTCCTCCTACAGGAAACACATTTTTCAAAAACCTCGGCTCCTAGATATCTGAACACCAAATACCCACAATTTTACCTATCCTCGGACCGGGAAAAAAAAGGGGGAGTGGCAGTTTGCTTCTCTAAGCGAACGCCCTTCACACCCATCACCATAGTTAAGGACGAAAATGGTCGCTATATCGTGGCGGTTGGACGCCTTCATAACCAACTGGTCTCATTTATATCATATTATGCCCCCAACGCTGGACAGGTAGAGTTCTTTGGCAAGATGCTAGAGATCTTGATGCCCAAAGTACAGGGACAGGTAATCATGGGTGGGGATAGTAATATTCCGCTAGATCGGATAATGGACAAATCTGACCACACTAAAACGCTACTCAAACGACCACCCAGTGACAGCAATAAGATAGCATGTTTACTACACTTATATGACCGACGCCTGGAGGGAGACAAACCCTTCCAACAAGGGATTATACACATTTTCCACAGGTACATCACACTTACTCGCGTATAGACCATTTTCTAGTCCATACTTCCTTACTCTCATACATAACATCAGTGAGCAATCTGTCCACCCCCTGGTCAGAGCATTCCCCGATAAAACTTTCCTCATCAGGTCTATGGACTAAACCACACCCTTCCCCATGGCGATTTAATGCAGGCCTACTGAATGACCCTGTAATATGCACCAATATCGAAAACGAGATACAGAACTACTTTCAGGTCTACTCATCATCGGCCACGTCCCGCGCGATTAACTGGGCAGCCCACAAGGCCACTATACGGGGTACACTAATACAAATAGCAGCCAGGGCCAAGAGAGTCAGGGAACAAACAGTCAAAGAACTAGAAGCAGACCTAGACAAACTAATGTTAGAACAGCACATGGCTCCCCAGGTTGATATTAGACACAAGATAGACGAGGCCAGATTTACTTAATGTGAGCCTGACCACCCTAGCTGAAAAAAGTATTCAATGGTCTAAACATAGTAGAAAAACAAAAAAGAAAGGTCCGGAAAGCCTCCTATTGCATATAAGTGTCTGATAGGCTAATAATATCTGTGCAACCTACACAATTAGAACAATGAATATAAGCCTATAGACAGACACTGAGCCTAATACCTGGATGCTAAATAATGTTGAAGCAAGATAGGTAGGTTCCTCTGAATCATAAAGGAGCATATATAAAAAAGGACCAGAGGGTCTAGGGAAAGGATTCTTCAGAGAGGAACACACAGGCTTTAGAAGGTTGCAAAAATGGAAAAATGTATTAATAAAAACATGTAAATATCCAACCACAATGGCAAATAACCACTATATACCTCCACCAGTGGATAAAGTAATGATGAAATAACAGACACACCACATGAACCCTCCGCATTCACTCAAATTCCCACCCCCCACACAGAGTATGGGTCATGTAAATGACAAACTGACAGTAGCAAATTCTAATGTTTAGGGCAATGTAAAAATGATGGTGGAACAACAAAGTGCAAAAAAAAATAATAATAATATGCCCTAGAAGCATTGAATAAGTGCACCACTACTTGTATAGTAGTCTCTATTTGAATAAGTAGATGTCGTTGATCCTGCCATTAACTGCGGATGGAAATAAAAAAAAAACACTGTTTGTGCTGACAAGTTATTCAGAGTGGACCTTTGGGAAGAATTATGGAATGTTCTCAAAGAAGCAGTACATCCAGAATAATGTGAAGGTTGAAAAAAATGTCACTATGAACGGCTTCAGATTAATGAAACTGATAGAAACTGACACATACCTTCTCTCCACTCCTGCAGAGACTGTCTGTGTATAGGAGGGAGCACAGCTTCACTCATCAGGTTGGAAACACATACCTTCTGAAATACAATCCTCCGATAATATCATGGGAGGGGGAACCTTCCTGATGGATGAGGTAAAAGATGTTGACAAAGTCCAGAGATGGCCGGCTGGAGTAGGCTATGACACTTTGCTGGGCTTAACACACACTGCTCTAGGAACGCTCCCCCTTACACGCCAGGCACCACAGCCGTACAACGCTGGGAGCGGAGCTTTTGTGAAGAGGCTCCAAGCGGTGATAGAGCACTCTCTGGCTATGCACAGCTGACTGAATGTGAGGATGGATCAATTAAGGTCTATTCAAACCAGAAGCTGGATGTGCTCAGAGTCAGGATACAGAGTACCATAGGTCCACACTAGTCCAGTGAAATGATCCGTTCGCCAGGCAGCCAAAAGGGGGGAAAAAGGAAGAGGGGGTATGGAAATGGATTCCAGGTGGGTGCTGTGAATGTAGGGGCGTCCAGCTGACGCGTTTCAATCGGCAAACGATTTTCTTCGGAGCTGGAGATGTACTGGACAACAGGAAGCTAAATACTAAAGCAATTCGTTTGATTAGCTGCAAGGAACTCCAGTCAGACTGCCCACATTCAAAAAAGTTAACCCTAAAAACTCTGACACTGTGCAAATAAAAACACCTGATACACACCCTCTGGTCCTTTATAAAATGGTCTAAACATAGGTACTACACAATGAGAGACAAACCAACCACAATGCTGGATAGAAAACTGGTACCCCGAACACACACGCCCACTTTGCCCAAATTGCGATTACCATTGGGACACCCTACACAGAACCCCGAACTGATAATCCGGGAATTCCACAAATTTTACGCCAAACTTTTACAAATTCTCTCATACAAAAGCTGAATCTTTCTTTCAAGATATCCAAATACCCCAGCTTTCACTCGCCCATGCAGAACTTATGGATAAAGAATTCACAGAATTAGAGATAAGAATGGCCATAAAAAATATCCTTCCCTCTAAGGCCCTGGATGGCTTCTCGGGTCACTACTATAAAAAATTTCAGGAGATCCTAGTACCACACCTGTGCTCCTACTTTAATGACTTGAGACGGGGAAACTTCATCCCTGCACACGAAAAATCAGCTTACATACATGTCGTACCAAAACCGGGGGAAAAGATCATGGAGATTGCGCCAATTACTGCCCAATCTCCCTGATTAACGTGGATCTAAAAATAATGACAAAAATACTAGCATATAGATTAAACTCTTTTCTTTCTCAATACATTCATCCGGACCAGGCTGGCTTTGTCCCTAACCGCCAGGCGTCAGATCAGACCCGCAGAATTATAAATCTTATCTCTGCCATTCAGTCAGACTGGGACCCAGACAGGGCATGTTGCTTTCGTTGGACATCCAGAAGGCGTTAGATACCCTGTCATGGAACTACTTACTGGACGTTTTATCTCGCTTTGGGTTCGGTGAGCGCTTTCTGGCGCTCCTTCGAACACTCTATAATGCACCAACGGCATCTTTGATGCTTAGGGGGTACTTCTCCCGCTCCCTGGACATTAAGAGAGGGACTCGGCAGGGATGTCCCTTATCCCCACTACTATTCATTTTAGCAATGGAACCACTGGCGATAAAGATCCATTCCTGTCCAGATGTTAGGGGTATAGAGTGTGGAGATAGAGAACACAAGTGCTTACTATTTGCAGATGACCTCTTGCTGGCTTTGTCCTCGCCCATCACCTCTCCCCAACCTATAAATACACTCTTACTATCCTGAGCCCCCTATAAGGATGCTTTCACACTGATGCATTGTGGTTTACCCGCACCGAGGTGCAGCGCAGTGCACCTGTGGCTTTACTGCAGTCCAGCTGTACTTTGCCATAGACTTGTTATATCCTGTGGTAGTGGTGCACTTTTAAGTGCACCAAAACTCCTGCATTCAGGAGTTTGTGTGCTTTCAGAAAGCGCACCAAACCTGCAGGATATATTAGAAGTGCGATTCGCTCGTTTAAGGTCGAGGGCCACTATAGAGGGCTCTGAGGACCACAGATTTAGCACCCCTGATCTAGTTATACCGACAGAAAAGAGAAGTTAATTTTCAATCCTCATCTATAATCACATCTGACTGGAGCAGCAGGACAGGCAGGAGTAGGTCCTGGAGGCAGCATTGCGGTTGGCTGTGCTGCATCCAGATGACCTTTGGCAGCCATCTTGGGTCAGCAGAGTCTTTTTAAGTCCCTGCTCCCAGGTTTTGGCACACATTCATGTGTGGGTAGTGTAGGGACAGGTCTCCCGTCTGTCATGGACAGTATTACCGGCAGGGACATTTTCCAGATGAGAAGGGAAACCTTAGGGCTTGCAATCTCCTTGGACATGTTCCTGGTTGAGTACAAGATGGCCAGGCAACATTTCACCCCTCCAGCCAGATGCTGTCAGCTCGGCTGATATCTGTTCTGCTACACGCTGTTGGCATTCATGAGTGTTCCTGGTTGAGCCCTCTCCTACTGTGTTTGTTGTGAACCGTTTATGCCTTTACAAGTTCTAACTGCACTTGGAGTGTGTGTGTGTGTGTGTGTGTGTGTGTGTGTGTGTGTGTGTGTGTGTGTGTTATTGCTGCTGCACACCACCCACCCCCCCAAAGCTTTTTACAGCTGTGCACAGTTTGAAGGTCAGGGGATTTCCAAAAGCTATAGGCTTCTTTGAATGCAAGGGTTAGAGGTAAAGAAGGCAAAGAGACTCAAAGGTTCAAAAGAAGGAGGTTTAAAATACGCCAACATGTACCAGGCTGGGTTACAGATATTCAGCAAGGGAAGAAGCTCAAGCAATAAAGTTAGTAATCTTAGACCATAGGGGTCTTATCTAGCCCTGGAGCATACAAAGGAAAGTTTCAGATTGCAGTTGTCGTTTAGGACAGGTGGAGGTAATTGGTTTACCCATTTTGAATAAATTTGTAGGGTGTATAGTGCACACATGGTGTAAGTAATTTAGTGCTGGATCAGCTTAACTTTAGAGGACATTACCAATGTAATATAGGGGCCTGGGGTATGCTGTCAGGCCTCCTCTGACCAACTGAGTAATTTTAGTTGGGGTCCCAGCAAACAGAAAGATGCTATGTGGCAGAAGCTGCCTGCATCCTGGCAAAATAATGCCACACTGTACAGATATAAACATTGCCAGGAAGATTCTGTGTACCAGTTGTGGTATTTTCCTACCCTGTTTCCCCTAAAATAAGACCTAGCGTGATTGTCGGCGATGGCTTCAATATAAGCCCTACCCCCCAAATAAGCCCTAGTTAAAGTCCTTGTAGGTCTCATTTTCAGGGTAGGGCTTATTTTCGGGTAAACAGGGTAGGGCTTATTTGGAGGGTAGGGCTTATATTGCAGCCATCACCGACAATCACGCTAGGTCTTATTTTAGGGGAAACAGGGTATGATCACGTGCATGTACTCTTAGGGGTCTACTTGTAAAACATTTGTTGGACGAATGTCACGCTTATTCATATTGGCTGCACAAATTTTGGCCGTTATGTCTGCAATAAATTAATTCCTATGATAATCATCTTCATCTAGAGGCCAAAATGTGGTCACTTGTGCTGTTGTATGTTTTTTCTTACCCTTTATTTCTTTTTCTGTCATCACTTAACAAGTGCCATGTTTGTACAAAGTTTAAAACTTCAATAAAAAAAAAAAAAAAAAATATATAATAATAATAATAATAATAAAACCCCACCCAAAAAATACAAAAGGAATTATACATGAAAAAGTTCTTTATTTTAAAAGCTTGTTAAATGGTATAGAACATTTTTTTTTTAATTTTAGTTGAATAAAAATAGAAATTACATTTTAACAATTAAAATACTTACAGACAAAAACACATACATTTGTACAAGTTCCTCATGGGCTGCCAAATGGGTAAAAAAAAAAAAAAAAAAAAAAAAAAAAAAAAAAAAAAAAAGCAAAATTTTTTTTTAATGAATAAATATATTTGATCGTTATTTACAAAGTCTAAATAATTTATTGTCCGCTGATTGCAGTGACAAGCCCTGAGCTGAATGTCATAAATGTACAAAAATAGGGACAACATAAAAACAGAGATAATTTAACACAGAACCAGTTAAAAAGGAGTTGTAAAGGCAGAAGAATTTTTAATCTTAATGTATTCTAAAAAAAAACAAAAAAAAAAAAAAAAAAAAAAAACAAAAAACCTTGTGTGAAGCAGCCACCCCCAGCACCCCCTAATACTTACCTGAGCCCCATCTCTCTCCAGCGGGGTCCACAAATGTCTAAGCTGTCTGGGACAATCCTGATTGGCTGAGACACAGCAGCAGTGCCATTGACTCCCGTGGCTATCAAAGTCAGTCAGTTAATCAAATCAGGAGAGAGAAGGGGAAGGGCCGGGTCAGGGGTCTGTGTCTGAATGGACACACAGAGCTGTGACTCGGCTCCAGTGCCCCCATAGGAAGCTGCTGACTCTGGGGGCACTCGACAGGAGGGAGGGGCCAGGAGCAGCAGAAGGACCCGAGAAGAGGAGGATCGGGGTTGCTCTGTGCAAAACCAACTGCACAGAGGCGGTAAGTATAACATGTTTATTTATATATTTGTTTATTTAAACTAGCCTTTACCATCACTTTAACCTCTGTTTTGTAATAACTACAAATCACAGCAAGTCACAAAGGATTCTAGTTCCTTGTTAGCTGGCTCAGCCAGATGTAAAGCCCTGCTGCAGTCAATATTGCAGGAAATGGTGAAAACCTGTCAGCTTTTTATCCTTAGATCCCCTTAATTCAGGTAGACCTTCCAACTCTTTTTCTCCCACTTAAGCTGATATTACCATTTATCTCTGCCCCTCGCAGTATACAAAAACCTGGAAATACCTTTTTTTTCCTAGTTCTGTTCCCCTCATGTCCACATTTCTCACCTAGGCAAGATTTATTGTAGGCAGTTCAGGGATATGAACGTCGTACCTCTCAGTACTGTAGTCTTCGAGCAACTGGACACTTACAGAAGATGGCAGGATGGAAGGGGCATTTCTTTGACAATTGTCATGTAACACAATTTTTAACAGTGCCTTTATGTTTTTTTAGGCCTTACTGGTTTTAGGGGAATTTCCTCTTTCATGGCCGTCAGAGATCAGGAAGTAAACTTTGCGCCAAAACAGTAATAAAGCAGACAGAGATCCTAACCCAAGAAAAAAAAAAAAAAAAAAAAAAAAAAAAAAAAAACACAGAAGTACAATATGTAAAGTGCCTGACCCATAGCAACACACAAGAGGACTGTTGTCAGCTCTAAAAAGGAGCATGTGGTCACCCTCTGCATTACCAGATTTAGTGCATAAGCTCAGCTGAGTGCTTCATTTGCGCCTGGTTTCGGAAAGCCATTCGGCAAAATATTTTTCCATGGTGGAGCGAGCTTTCCAGTCACCAACGTTAACAGTTGGGATAATTTTCTGAGGTCTGGTGAACTGTACAAACCGCTTCATCTCCAGATAACTGCTGTGCTCGCTGTATGGGATCCCTGGTCATAGAAGAATTACAGTAAAATATAGGAAAAGTAGACAAATCTATCACTTACCGATTACTAAACAAGAAGCCTAGAAAAAGAACAGTCTGATTTACTATATAGTAACCCGTCCCTGTCCAGAGGTCATTGGCCTAGATACTCAAGTCAACACGTAGCAGTATCAGTTAACGTGACAATTACTGACTGCCTGCCGAATTAAATCTAACAGAATAAACAGGGCTTGATGCATTTATCTTCCAGTTCATACGTCTGATCCCCCACTGTCCTTTTCTTCACCTGTACTTGGTTGTGTGAACAGCCCTGTGCAGTCTTTGCAGAACAATACAGATGTCCTTGAGGTGCCTACAGTGGGGACCGTTTGCTATAGTTTCCTCATAGTTGCAATAGTTTCCTTATTCCTCATATTCCACATAGTTTCCTTTTAAATGCAAAGATCAGGGTTCCTGAGGGGTAAGTGCTGACTATGTGGGTGATTATTTGAGAGCAAGAAACGGCCCATAGCTAGGACTACATTTCTTAAGAAAACTGAATCACTACTCGTGGTGGGGTGGGGGGGGGGGGGGGGGGTGGGGTGGGGGAGGGACATAAGGAACATCAAATATACCTCCTCCAGACTGCCAGACATTGATAAAAAGGATGGGGAGCCTATATGATGTCACAACAAAGGTTTAGCTTGAAATGCTTAAGCAATTTATTATTTTTGGATGATTTCATTGAATGTTGAGAACAGAAGTTTAGAATGGAAATGCATGGTCTACCCATTTTTTTTGTTTTCTTTTTTGGGATGCAGTGCTTTAATAAAAACCCTGCGTTTTATATTATATCCAAAAAAAACAAACAAAAAAAAAAAAAACCACAACCCTAATAGCGCTCACTCCAATAGGATTGGAGTGAGCGCCGTTAGGGTTGTATTTTTTGGGTGATCACAGTGTACATCTATGAGAGAGTGTTACAATCTATTGATTGTCCAGGGTGTGCTACAGAACAATAATTACTGTGTGTGTCTTTCTATAATAGGCTGAGAAATCACAAAAAAAAAAAAAAAAAGTTTTTTTTTTTTTTTTACAATGACTGACAACTACAGTATTAGGCAGATGAACACTGCCACCATCATGTTACAGCAGCATCTGCAGTCTGAAGGCTTGTTTTGTCAATGGAAGCCTCCAGCCTGCATGTGATCACCAGGTCATAGCGGACACAGTAATAAACTTCTCTGACTGGTTCCAGATAGTGAAACGTATCGGCGTTGTTCTAAGTGAAGAGGTTTATTGACGTATCCCCAGCATAGGGCATCATGCTGGGGAAAGTTAAAATACAGCTTGTGACTGGGAAGGGGTTAAAACTCAGGTCCAACCACAACTTTTTTTCAAATACTTCACTGAAATTGTGTTCACTTCAACATTTAGATGATGTCATTAATGTGGTCCTTTTAGTTTATGTTTAAATCCTGCAAAACTAACCTGATCTCAGAGGCAGGCAGTGTCCATCTCTGCTGTGGGCATCTGAAGCCCTCTTGTATTCATTTCCGGGACTCGGTGCTGCTGGATACCCAGAATGCACCTCTTGATCTTGTTCCTGCACAGTAATGCCACTGCGCGTTGCTCTTTCTACCGGATAGGCTGCCATTGCTATGATGTCAGACGGAAGTTCCCACCCCAATGCTAGAGCAACCTGTTAGAGGTTTCCGAATAACATGAGATTTCGTCACTAGGCGATTCCCATATCCCAGGAGTCCATGCGCATCGCCTAGTGACTAAATCGCCTAGGCGGCCGCAGCCAGAGATGCTGCAGAAAATAGGGTATTTACGAATTAAAAAAAAAAAAAATAAATTATATATATATATATGCAGTTGTGCTCATAAGTTTACATACCCTGGCAGAATTTATGAATTCTTGCCCATTTTTCAAAGAATATGAATGAGAACACAAACTTTTTTCACTCATGGTTAGTGTTTGGCTGAAGCCATTTATTATCAATCAACTGTGTTTACTCTTTTCAAATCATAATCACAACAGAAACTACCCAAATGACCCTGATCAAAAGTTTACATACCCTGGTGATTTTGGCCTAATAACATGCACACAAGTTGACACACAAAGGGGTTTGATATCAATGGAATAAACAATAAACTGATATAGCTACATACTTAGTACAATTACCTCATATACAAGTGAAACAAGCGCTGATAGCAAATGTAAATCTATGTTCTATAATGGAAAGGTCATACAATCACCAGTCACATAGACAAAAGTAAACAAACATTTATTTGAAATAGGGAATATATGCATCCATGAGTGAATATCAAAGTCCATAAACAAATATGACTTGAAATGCTTGGTGCAGACACCTAGTAGATAGTCCACCACCATACATACATCAGGGCTTGACAAATTTGCTTGGAATCTAGGAGCCAGCTAAAAAAGTTAGGAGCCAGGTTTTTTTTTTTTTTGTTTTTTTTTTTAAACGACCGACAAAGCTTTATTTTCAATATAAAAATTAACCAATCTTAAATTTACACAGAGACGACTAGAACGAATGTGACTGCTTTTATTTCCTGCCATGCAGGGACACAAGACCACCATATTCTCGCTAAGGATCCAATCAGGTCCGCCTGAAAAACTGACAGGCGGACCTGATCAGACAGCCCGTGTGAAAGGGGCCAAGCAGGGAGATGACAAATAATAAATTCATTTTAATTAACCATTTCCTTCCCGCAGGACGACTATATACGTCCTGTCTTTGAAGAGAAATACCGTTGTTATGGTAGCAGCTAGCTACCATAACCCCGGTATCTTCAAGAGCCGGCGGTTCTCTTTCAGATAAAAGTGGTCTCTGCAGCAGATTCGCAGCGAGATCACTTTTATCGGCGGCAGGAGAGGTCCCCCCCTACCGCCGCGCTCCGGTGCCCTTCACCGCTTACCGTGGCCGTCGGTAACGGCGGAGGCAATCCGGATCTGTCCCTGGCCTGACATGGAGACGAGTAAGAGGAAGATGGCCCTCCCGCCCATCTAAGTCATTGCAGGGCGGAAGCGACGTCAAATCGTCACTTCCACCCATAGCTCTTGAAGGGACATTTTTTTTTTTTTTTTTTTCAAATGACAATTTTTTTTTTTAATGCATTTTAGTGTAAATATGACATCTGAGGTCTTTTTGACCCCAGATGTCATATTTAAGAGGACCTGTCATGCTTTTTTTCTATTACAAGGGATTTTTACATTCCTTGTAATAGGAATAAGTGATTTTTTTTTTTTTTTTTTAAAAGAACAGTGAAAAAATAAAAGTTAAAATAAATAAGAAAAAAAAAAATTAAATGTGCCCCATCCCTTGTAATAGAAATAAAAGGGACACAATTTTTATTTATTTTTTTAAAAACAGTGTAAAAATAAAAAATAAAAAGTAAAATAAGAAAAAATAATAATTTTTTTAAATGCGCCCCGTCCTGCCGAGCTCGCTTGCAGAAGCGAACGCATATGTGAGTAGCACCCGCATATGAAAGCGGTGTTCAAACCACACGTGAGGTATCGCCACGATCGTTAGAGTGAGAGCAATAATTCTAGCCCTAGACCTCCTCTGTAACTCAAAACATGCAACCTGTAGAATTTTTTAAACAACGCCTATGGAGATTTTAAAGGGTAAAAGTTTGTCGCCATTCCACGAGCGGATGAAATTTTGAAGCGTGACATGTTGGGAATCAATTTACTCGGCGTAACATTATCTTTCACAATATAAAAAAAATTGGGCTAACTTTACTGTTTTATTTTTTAATAAAAAAAAGTATTTTTTCCCCAAAAAAGTGCGCTTGTAAGTCCGCTGCGCAAATACGGTGTGACAGAAAGTATTGCAATGACCGCCATTTTATTCTCTAGGATGTTAGAATAAAAAATATATATAATGTTTGGGGGTTCTAAGTAAAGGGAAGGAGATGAGCAGGCAGGGGAAGCTCCATTAGCATTGGTGGTTGTCTTGTAATACCAACGGCCACCACCAGAGGGCGCCCGATTGCAGAAGGAACCAGGAACTATAGGACTGCAGTAGGCCGCAAAGCCGGGGACTCAATTACCGGCGAGGCCCAGCGCGATCGCGGCGGGAGGGGGTCGAACGGACACAGGATACCCCAGCTGTGCCGCCCCAGGTCGCTAATTCTAGTCGCAAATGCGACCTGGCGCCCGGGGTTTGTCGAGCCCTGACACACACACACATACATATATATATATATATAAAAAATATATAATATCTTACCAGAAAAGTTGAATCCAAATAGGCATATGCCTAATGAGTCAGTAAAGCTTATGGTGTAATACACCCAGGGGAATCATTCATCAGCACATACAGCATCCAGTTGGAGAGAAGACTCATGTGGTCCTTCGCAGCACTACTTCCAAATGCATGCCCACCGGAGGGATGATGACCAAAGGATGGGCCAGAAAGTTTCTCCCAAATTATATATTTTTTTAGGAAGAAGAAGGAATAGGCCTCAATATAAAGACATTTATTGTAAATAAAAAGGGAACACTCACATTTGGTGAAGATAAAAAGCGCTTTGCAATAAAAATTGCCAGAGAGCTGTTGCTCATTAGGGGGCACACAATACTGTATATATTAGGCAGTGGCCACAGTGGACAGGCACCCCAGATGAGGTCTCAGACGAAACGCGTCGACGGGCTCTGCTGATGCCACTGCGTCACTTTCCATACTTTTTATCTTCACCAAAATGTGAGTGTTCCTTTTCATATACAAAAAATGTCTTTATATTGGAATGGAATCACACTGCCATCATCCATTCGGAAGTACGAGTCTTATCTCCAACTGGATGCTGTATGTGCTGATGAAAGATTCCCCTGGGTGTATTACACCATAAGCTTTACTGACTCATTAGGCGTATGATAGAGATGTATATAATAAATATATATATACACACACATTATAATATATATATATATATATATATATATATATATATATATATATATATATATATATATATATATATATATATATATATATATATATATATATATATATATATATATATACACATATATATACATACATACATACATACATACATATATATATACACACACACACACTGACTAAGTGTCTGCATCAAGCATTACAAGTCACCATGTTGTCATATATATTTGTTTATGGACTTTGATATTCACTCATGAATGCATATATTTATTATTTTTTTTTGCTTCACAGTATTTCACTATTTCAAATTAAGGTTTGTTCACTTTTGTCTATGTGGTGATTGTATGACCTTTCCATTATAGAACATGGATTTACATTTGCTATCAGCACTTGTTTCACTTACTTATGAAGTCATTGTACTGAGTATGTAGTTATATCAGTTTGTTGTTTATTCAATTGATATCATGCCAGCGCTGCACTTCTTTATACAGTTTTTTTACAAATTGATCCTTTTGCCGTGTCAGCTGCTAATATACCATTTAAAGAGGCAGCGCAGTTCACCTGCTTTATATATTGACACAAAGGGGTTTGAATGGCTATTAAAAAAGGTAACCATCCTCACCTGTGATCTGCTTGTAATTAGTGTGTGTGTATAAAAGGTCAATGAGTTCCTGGACTCGTGACAGACCCTTGCATCTTTCATCTAATGCTGCACTGATGTTTTTGGATTCTGAGTCATGGGGAAAGCAAAACGAATTGTCAAAGGATATGCGGGAAAAGGTAGTTGAACTGTATAAAAACAGGAAAGGGATATACAAAAGATATCCAAGGAATTGAGAATGCCAATCAGCAGTGTTCAAACTAATCAAGAAGTGGAAAATGAGGGGTTCTGTTATAACCAAACCACGGTCAGGAAGACCAACTAAAAATTTCAGCCACAACTGCCAGAAAAATTGTTTGGGATGCAAAGAAAAACCCACAAATAAACTTCCAGTGAAATACAGGACTCTCTGAAAACATGTGGTGGGGCTGTTTCAAGATGCACAATAAGGAGGCACTTGAAGAAAGATGGGCTGCATGGTCGAGTCGTCAGAAGAAATCCATTACTACGCAAATGCCAAAGTATCCTTCTTACAATACGCCAAACAGCACAGAGACCAGCCTCAAACCTTCTGGCACAAAGCCATTTGGAGTGATGAGACCAAAATTGAGCTTTTTGGCCACAACCATAAACGTTTCATTTGGAGAGGAGTCAACAAGGCCTATGATGAAAGCTACACCATTCCTACTGTGAAACACTGAGGTGGATCGCTGATATTTTGGGATGTGTGAGCTAAAAAAAGGCACAGGAAATTTGGTCAAAATGAATGCAGTAAATGAATGAATGTTGTATGTGCCCGTCCCAAAAAAAACAACAATGCTCTGCGCTTAGTACAATAATCTAACGGTGTATACGCGGCACATAAATGATTATATGACTAGTAGCAGCTGCTTAAATAGTAGAACATGTATATAGGCAATAATGAATCAATTAAATTAGATAAATATATAAATATAAAGTGTCTCTTCAGTATTGCAGCAGCGCTGTGCACCCCAATTGAACAGGGTCTCTTTCTTAATCTAATTCAGAAAGTTCAAACACGGATCTGATAGCCAGAGTCCCACCAACAAATAATCAAGATGTATTCTGTGAGGGTAGTAATCCTTTCACCAAGCGATACACCACGTGCTGGGGTCCCCAATGAAAACTAACTTACCAGAAATCAGATCAATAAAAGCCTTGATTAATAGTAGTAAATCTGCATCAATATCCAAAGCGACCACCAGATGTCAGTATTATTCCCAGTAGTTCCAATAGGATATGTAGAAGAAACAAAAATGCTCACATAGCGCGATACTGCTAAAAACGTGCGCTCCACCAACCGAGGAACCAGGAAGCGTGTGACTGTGGCTACACACAGGGAGCGCTCCTGACAGGTTTTCACGACTGGAGGACGCAATCAGGCACAGTGCACTTTGTTATCTTTGCTCAATGTTTATTAAATTTTGGTACGCATGGTTTTAAGGGGATGTTTGGATGGTTCAAATAAAGATGTTTAGCAGTATCACGCTATGTGAGCATTTTTGTTTCTTCTACATATCCTATTGGAACTACTGGGAATAATACTGACATCTGGTGGTCGCTTTGGATATTGATGCAGATTTACTACTATTAATCAAGGCTTTTATTGATCTGATTTCTGGTGAGTGAGTTTTCATTGGGGACCCCAGCACGTGGTGTATCGCTTGGTGAAAGAATTACTACCCTCACAGAATACATCTTGATTATTTACATAGTAGGTGAGGTTGAAAAAAGACACAAGTCCATCAAGTCCAACCTATGTGTGTGATTATGTGTCAGTATTGCATTGTATATCCCTGTATGTTGTGGTCATTCAGGTGCTTATCTAATAGTTTCTTGAAGCTATCAATGCTCCCTGCTGAGACCACCACCTGTGGAAGGGAATTCCACATCCTTGCCGCTCTTACAGTAAAGAACCCTCTACGTAGTTTAAGGTTAAACCTCTTTTCTTCCAATTTTAATGAGTGGCCACGAGTCTTGGTAAACTCTCTTCCGCAAAAAAGTTTTATCCCTATTGTGGGGTCACCAGTCCGGTATTTGTAAATTGAAATCATATCCCCTCTCAAGCGTCTCTTCTCCAGAGAGAATAAGTTCAGTGCTCGCAACCTTTCCTCATAACTAAGATCCTCCAGACCCTTTATTAGCTTTGTTGCCCTTCTTTGTACTCGCTCCATTTCCAGTACGTCCCTCCTGAGGACTGGTGCCCAGAACTGGACAGCATACTCCAGGTGGAGTTTATTGGTGGGACTCTGGCTATCAGATCTGTATTTGAACTTTCTGAATTAGATTAAGAAAGAGACCCTGTTCAATTGGGGTGCACAGCGCTGCTGTAATACTGAAGAGACACTTTATATTTATAATTGTGTATTTATATATTTATCAAATTTAATTGATTCATTAATGCCTATATACATAAAAATTAATGCGGTATGTTATCAAAAAATACTGGAGAAACATTTGCATTCATCAGCCAGGAAGCTGCCCATGGGACGTACTTGGACATTCCAACATGATAATGATCCAAAACACAAGGCCAAGTCGACCTGTCATTGGCTACAGCAGAATAAAGTGAAGGTTCTGGAGTGGCCATCTCAGTCTCCTGACCTCAATATCATTGAGCCACTCTGGGGAGATCTCAAACGTGCAGTTCATGCAAGACAGCCCAAGAATTTACAGGAACTGGAAGGTGTTTGCCAAGAGGAATGGGCAGCTTTACCATCTGAGAAGATAAAGAGCCTCATCCACAAATACCACAAAAGACTTCAAGCTGTCATTGATGTTAAAGGGGGCAATACACGGTATTAACAACTGGGGTATGTAAACTTTTGATCAGTGTCATTTGGGTAGTTTCTGTTGCCATTATGATTTAAAAAAGAGTAAGTTGATTGATAATAAATGGTTTCAGACAAACACTAACCATGAGTGAAAGAAAAGTTTATGTATTATTGATATAATCTGAAAAATGGCCAAGAAACCATAAATTGTCAGGTTATGTAAACTTATGAGCACAACTGTATATAATAATAATGCCATTTATCATAGCATTCCGGATGGACATGACAAGGTTTGTACATTTAAAAAATGGGTGGAATCTTACTTTTGCATAGAATGGGAAAGGATTGTATCATTTCAGGTTTGTAACTTGGGGAGATTTTCATGCATTCTCTGTCAGGACATAAGTGACATTGGTGTGAAAGCATTTTAGCAAAGTAGGAAAGGGTTAGAACTTCTGAGGATGTATTGTAAATTGTGATTTTCTGCCTCAGCGGATAGCCACTTCCCCCATTTCTTGTATGGGTGACACAGGGAAATATCAACTCTTATCCAGAACCTAAATCAACTCACTAATATTAGGCTTTAATGCTTACAGTTTTGTGGTGTTAGAGTCCAGATAAAAAGATCTACTAAAAAAGTCATCACGGTTGGGTATTTTCTTGGTTTTTAGGCTCTGTCCGTCTTCCGCACAAACACTACAGCTACAGTATTGGGGCACTTCCACACTGATCCATAGCAGAAATGCATATGTGGTTTTGCTGCCATCTTACTGCGTTTGCAGTCCATTTTCCCTGGACTCAAAAAACCACAACACGGGTGCATCTTTGATCCGTTTTTGCCAAGTTTTCAATGCATTTCAACGGGGAGGTGCGTTTTTTTGTTTTGTTTTACAGCACCAAAAATGCAGAAGACCTGCAAAGGATCAGTGCGAAGCGTTGCATAGGATTACATGGTCACATTTTTCTCCTGCTTTTTTTAAATGCAAAAGTGGAAGAAAAACAGATCAATGTGAAAGCAGCCTAACAGATGCAGCTGAAATTTAATATGAATCTATTTTGCCTTCGCTGGTTCCTCCTTTGACCCTCAAACACCCAAATTACATTTTTGAAATTGAACATTTCTGTTTTTAATACATACTATGTTTTAAACCCAATGATGTCATTACTCGGACTCTGCTTCTCTTTGTGATGCAGGCAGATCGTGGCTGGTGGGAGGGGCTGCCAGGGTGCTGTACATGGCTTCCTGAAAACATCACAGCACCCTACTTCAGTACTCAAGATCCCACCGCCCTGATGCAAATATTAAAATATCTTGATGGGTGGATGTCAATCTAAAGGAGTGGGCATTTCTGGGCAGGTTACATTTGCATGCAGACCACCCTAGGCAACGCCCACATATGATGTACAGTCTCAAGGATTGAAAGAACTGAGATTCAGTGAATGAAAGGGACAGGCCAGGGACAGTCAGATGATGGCATTCCTCCAGCCAGGAAACGATACAGGCTCTGACTTGCTGCAACCTCTAATGCACATTGTGAGAGTCTCACAGTATGCAGTAATAGAGTAAGCAATTTTAAGAAAGCTATGCAAGACTAAAAGGAAGGCTGGATATCAGCTTTAAAGAAGAGCAATACAAGGAATTTTATTTCTGACTTTCTGAAAAATGCTGGCTGGTAACTGGTTCCTGACTGCTTTCTGGCAATTTACTGCAGCAAGGCGGCCGGCTGTGAGAAAACAACATCCCTGTACGTCGCTTTGCTGTGTGCTACTGGGGAAGCGCACATATCATGATTGGACAGTGGGGGAGCCAATCAGCAATGTTCCCTGGCCACCCACGATTGTTCCCGAGAGAGGCATAACGGCAAAGTAAACAAGGCGGATCGCCGTTCTGACAGGGTAGAACAGAGATCTTGCTAAGCAGGAACACGGATCTCTGTGTTCTCCCAGTCAGAGCATCCCCCACACAGTTAGCAAGCACCCCCTAGGGACACACTTAACACTTTGATCGCCCCTGATATTAAACCCTTCCCTGATAGTGTCATTAGTACAGTAACAGTGCATATTTTTAGCACCGATCACTGTATTAGTGTCACTGGTCCCCCCCCAAAAAAAGAGAAGCGTCAGGTGTCTGATTGGTCTGTCACAAAAAAAAAAAAAAAAAAAAATAACCCATCCTTTGTAGAAGCTCTTTTGCGCATTATTGGGATTTTTGTTTTTTTTACGAAAAATATGTAGCAGAATACATACATATTGGCCTAAATTGATGAAGAAATTCAAAATTCTCAATTTTATTTTTATTGGATATGGATTTTAAAAATAGTCTTTTTTTGTTTATAGCGCAATAAAAACTGCAGAAGTGATCAAATACCACCAAAAGAAGCTCTATTTGTGGGGGGGGGGGACCCATAAAATTTTATTTAGGTACAGCGTCACATGACCACACAATTGTCAGTCAAAGTAACGCAATTGTAAAAAACGACCTGGTTTAAGGGGGTAAAACCTTCCGGTGCTGAAGTGGTTAAAGTGGACCTTCAGTCATTTTTTTCAACTTTCCATCTATTAAATCTTCTGGCCTTGTCGTTTTAACTTGCATAGGAAAACTTTTTTTCTGCCAGTAAAAAACTTATACAGCCCACTTCCTGTTTGTCTGGTAAAAACGCCTAGGCTTATGACATGTACAGCTCTCTCTCACTCTTGTGACAGTTTGTGAAGGGGGGTGGGGGGGTTGAAGTCATAAGAGGGCCAACAAGAGCTGCAAGTGTGCTTCTGTGTGTCTGTGTAAATCCAGGAAGAGAACAGGCAGCAGCTTCGGCTGCCCACAGTTAAAATGGATGCAGCCAGACTCAACGGAGGGAGATTTCTGCAGCATATTTGGCAAATACAGAATCACAGTATATAATATGCAAAGTGGTTGGAGGGAAGCTTCAGAATGGCAAAGATGTTTTTATTACAAATTATATGAGCAGACTGCTGCTTATCTTTAAGTGGGCTATCCGAGTTCAATACTTTCCTAGTAACTTGGATCAGATATGCAGATCCTGAAAGTCATCTGCATTGGTCGGGTCTGGACTGTTGTCAACATTGGCAAAACAACAGTACATTTTAGGCAATGTTGTACATTTACTAAAAAAGTAAAATACATGTTTAAGAAATCGCCTTACCATAAATTGTGATTTTGCCCCGGACGTTAGGCCTGATATCAGCCACCGAGCTGTAGCCCTCAGAATATGTCCACCCTGTAGGTTTGAAGGCCAGGACACGATCGTACTTTCCTGAAAATTTATTGAGGTGGGCACCAAGTCCCTGCAAGTGAATAGGAAAACAGATTTAGACTATGCCCTGGGTAATCACATATCCTTCGTGAGGAATATGGCAATCTTCCTTTGTGATTGGATAGGTGTGTGGAGCCATCACGTACAGACTCAATACCTCCAATTTGCTGCTATTTGGCTCCCCCTCTTCATCAGACTGAGCTAGACATTGCAACCCAGGGGAACCTTTGTCCAAATGGGGGGGTGCATCTAAAATGCTGCATTTTTTAATTAACAATATAGTTGTACTTTATGTGTATGTACTGAGGATTTTTTGTACACAAGATATTTTCTGTAAAAAGTTTGACAAGTGTTCCTTTATCTATTCAGTAATCATGACACCATGCCGTTTCCCCGAAGAAGCCATCTGGCGAAACATGTTGAAATAAAAAGGCGTGGAAACCGTAATGTAGCACTAAAAATATTGCTCCTTGTGCTTTGGACATCAATATTTTGTATACAATGCTTTTATCCTCTTTTACTTGTGTATAAAAAAAAGGTAATTTTTTTTATAATTGTTCTTGTTCCAAGAATATGTACAGATTGCCAGTATAAAGTCCCTTACTCTTCCCTCTCATTACTATATACATTTAGGGATGTTGGTGCCATATACTTCTAGTGATCTGGTCTTGACCACATAAAGTCACCAGATTTAGACTATGCTGAACCCATAAAACCATCCAGACACCAACAATCTACTCAGATCTGTGATTTTGTGTAATGCCCCGTACACGCGGTCGGATTTTCCGACTGAAAATGTGCGATAGGACCTTGTTGTCGGAAATTCCTACCGTGTGTAGGCTCCATCACACATTTTCCATCGGATTTTCCGACACACAAAGTTTGAGAGCAGGATATAAAATTTTCCGACAACAAAATCCGTTGTCGGAAATTCCGATCGTGTGTACACAAATCCGACGCACAAAGTGCCACGCATGCTCAGAATAAATAAAGAGATGAAAGCTATTGGCCACTGCCCCGTTTATAGTCCTGACGTACGTGTTTTACGTCACCGCGTTCAGAACGATCGGATTTTCCGACAACTTTGTGTGACCGTTTGTGTGCAAGACAAGTTTGAGCCAACATCCGTCGGAAAAAATCCTAGGATTTTGTTGTCGGAATGTCCGAACAAAGTCCGACCGTGTGTACGGGGCATAAGTGTTATTAAAGTTAAATTAAAGTAGAACTAGAGGCAAAAGCTTTTTTTTAATTTTTGAAACAGTAAGGGAGGGTCATATCCCCTGTCAGTTTATTTTTTGCCATCTGTGTCCCATTGGGGAGATTTACTTTCACTTCCTGTCCCATAGCCAAACAGGAAGAGAGAGTAAATCCTTGCAAATTAAGGGAATCCCTTGAGGCCACTTTTCTACACTCATCTTAGTGGTGCTGTTTAAGCAACGCTTTTCCCCTGCTGGCGGGAAGCATTTAACCACCGCTAGAAGCCAAAGGGCTTAAATGCGCCTGTGTGGTGGCATTTCTGAAACGCTTTTCAGGTGCTTTGGAAGCGCTGGGTAGGGTGTTGTGGAAGCGTGCTCCCAAACAGCCCCAAAGATGCTGCTTGCAAGACTTTTCCTAACGTCCCAAAAGCGCACCGCCCCAGTGTGAAAAGTCACACTGAAATGAATGGGAGGCAGTTTTCAGGCGTTTGAGACAATTTCTAGTGCAATTAAAAACTGCCTCAGTGTGAAAGGGGTTTTAAAGGTAACCGCTAGACGCAGGGATATGCAATTAGTGGACCTCCAGCTGTTGCAAAACTACAAGTCCCATCATGCCTCTGCCTCTGGGTGTCATGCTTGTGGCTGTCAGAGTCTTGCTATGCCTCATGGAACTTGTAGTTCTGCAACAGCTGGAGGTCCGCTAATTGCATATCCCTGCGCTAGAGTATTGATTAAATACACACAACACACCATAATAAATATGGTTGGCCGGCCTAATTGTTGGGGAAACAAAGCATGGCATTCACATAGCATATTTGTATTCATGTACTACAAACATGCATGGTTCCTTCTGCATAACAATATCAGAGTCAAATTTTCTTGATACATTGGGGGGGGGGGGGGGGGGGGGGGGGACTGACGCATTTCAGTTTCCTTTCTTCAGGGGTGTATCAAGCAGCAATATAGGTTATGTCTGCAATAAATTACAGTTATCGATACTTCCAATTAGAATATAAGAAGTCACGAGCAGTAATGACATACATGTTTACACAAAGGACCTTTATCTGACATCGGACTGAAGCTAATCCCTTTTATCTGCAGATGAACAAAAAAAAAGAGTCAACACAAAAGTAACAATGTTACTTTGTATCTCCTGTCTGAACAATGTTTATAAAACACCGTCAGATGTCAGTTTTTGAAGCAGTAGCTTCTACAGCTATGGTATGTATGCAGGAACTACCAACAGTATGGAATTGCCAGCAAGTGTTTGGGGATTGGATGGATGTAGCTCAACTGGCTGAGATTCTAACCATGTATGGGCAGGTTGATTGTACCCAAGCTGATAGTGACCAAGTTGTAATCACTGTGTTCTCCCAGCAAGGGATGGCTTCCCCCACAGGGAGAACACAAATATAATGGGGGTTAATTTACTACAACTGGAGCATGCAACATCCGGTGCAGTTCTGCAAAGAAACCAATCAGCTTCCAAGTTTTATTGTGAAAATGTAACAGAACAGGCTGAACTTAGAAGCCGATTGCTCCAGTTTTAGTAAATCTCCCCCAAAGAGTTTCTCATTCTTGGTTGCAAATAAGGAAATACACTTTAAAAAAGAAGTCCAGCCTGAGCTTGTGCGGCTAGGCTTCACCTCTGGGTCACAGGAGTGCAATTAGTTTTGCACTCCTGTGACCCACTTTCAGCAGAGAGCAGTCTGAAGTCCACTCACTGCTGATGTCACACAGATCAGTCCAGGCAGCGTGTCATCCTGACTTCCTAAGTCTGGATCTGCCAGGTGCCTGGACTGATGGCAGTCTTAGCGAGCCGCAGAGACAGCCCCTTCCCGCCCCTCCACAGCTCAGCATCGAGGAGCAGAGTAGGAGAGCTGCTGATCGACAAGCAGCAGCTCTCTGCTTGGGGAGGTGAGAAAACTGAGCCATCGGCGGTGGTCGGTGGCTCGGTTCTCAGCGAAGAGACGCCAGGGGACATCGCACCGATGCTGCATCCACCTAGGCAAGTATGATTGGGCAATAAATAAATAAAAAAAAAAAAAAAAAAAAAAAAACCACACATACTTGTATTCTAAGTCCTAGTGTACCAACTTACCTTAAAGCTAACCTGCATCATGGGAAGTACATGTAGTGGAGTGCTCTGCCAGTCAGTGGTGATGAGGGAACGGATCTCATCAGACTCCAGACATTGCATGGTCTTGCATTTGTCCGGAGACATGCACACTTTACAGCCTAGAACATCAGCAATAGCTGCAGACAAGACAAAAAGACTTACTGAGTGGAAGTTGAAGTAAATGCTAAAAAACAAAAAAAAAAGGCAAACTCTTCTTACACAGAAAGACTTTCTCCTTCCCAACAGAATAAGTACCACAAACCACCAGTGTGCGTGGATACAGCGTCATCATCTCAAAAGCAGTATTTACAGCAAACTGTATTGCCTCCTGCTGCGGAGGGAAGGTGTACTCGGGACTGCAGTATCTGCAAATTTGGGGGAAAAAAAACAAAAACAAAAAACAAACAAAAAAAAAAAAAAAGAAGAAGACGTATGAATTTATAAATTAAACCAGGCTGAATGTTACTTTATAAAAGTTAACAGTGCACATTCATAGTTACTGGTTCCCTAATGCTCCATGAACATTTCCTGAATTACTAAAGTGTAAGTAAACCCATACTTAACATGAGAGCGTCATATTGAGGCTCTGCCCACAGCACACGTGCCAACAGACTGGTCATGTGACTATTCAGAAAAAAAAAAAAAAGTTTGTCTTTTAACCTAAACAGCATAAACCAATGGTTAAGCATTGCCATTAAGTGTTTATTTTAAATAATCATTCCACACCACATAGCTAAAGAGCAGCCTGAGCCTGCCTACTCTGGTGGAGGAGAGATCTTCCCCTAAGCTCCATTTAATGCAGAACTTCACTCTCTCAATCAACATATAGGAAAGTATGTCATATTAACTTGTTTTAAACTTTTTTTTTTTTACATTTCTTCAGGCAAATTATGTCATACATAATAGGGGTGTTCAAGAGGGGAGGGGGATCTTTTCAGCCAAGCATCCCCTCCTGCTGGCATACCTGAGCTAAGGGCAGATGGATACCAGGAAGTAAATGTTACGTGAATCATCTGCCTTCAATCAAGATGGCCACGGCCAGAAATGCTAAGGGGGGGGGGGGGGTTCAAAGTAATTTCTCAGCAAAATAAAAGCAGAGAGACATGGATGGATGGGGGAAGTTTGCTTTGAATATTAAAAATTAAACAGTGTTTTTAGGTTTGTGGTGCTCAGATGCAGTGTAGTTCCACTAAGTTATAACCACCTTCCCCTCCATTCTGCCATAGTCGGAACAAAGTTAGATTGTCAACACTTTGTAGCAAATGACTGGCTCACAGTCCCACTTCTCAGCCTCATTTGTCTGAAGTTCCACTTTTGTAAAGGTTTAGAAACCAAACACACACACTCTTACTGGCCACTTTACTTAGGTACACCTTGCTAGTACTGGGTTGGACCCCCTTTTGCCTTCATTCTTCATGGTATAGATTCAACAAGGTGTTGGAAACATTCCTCAGAGATTTTGGTCTATATTGACATGATAGCATCACACAGTTGCTGCAGATTTGTCGGCTGCTCTATTGGATTGAGATCTGGTGACTGTGGAGGCCATTGGAGTACAGGGACCTCATTGTCATGTTCAAGAAACCAGTGGTGAGATGATTTGAGCTTTGTGACATGGTGCATTATCCTGCTGGAAGGAGCCATCAGAAGATGGGTACACTGTAGTCATAAAAAGGGATGGACATTTTGATGCGGGAATTACGTGAAACAATAAAAGAAACCTCCTGCGCTGCTAGCGGACTCCTATACTACCAAGGGGACACTGCTGCAACACCTAAAAGACTGCTCCAAACAGACAAAACAATAGTGAATAATAGGGGGATGGTAGTTGCGCTGTGATAGGAAGGGGATGAAGGAAAAGGGGAGGGGACTAAACTAAGGTGCATGTGACAAACATGCCAGGTGACCTAAAAAACGAGAATAGGGAGAAAACACTGACATGTGCATATAATGAATAAAATGAAAATACCACTAAATAGTGTATAAAAGAATGTTGACATGAAGCAAAAAAAAGGGGGAGTTGAATTACATGGCATAAAAGTGAACAGTGCACATAGATATAAAAGGCAATCCAGCCAATAAAAATAACAATAACAAAGGCAATATGCAATATGTGGAATAAGTGAATAGGACACTGGGTGCACAAATAAACAAATGCATAAATGATAAATATAGAATTGTCCCGTTGATAAGCGTTATAAAAAACCCAAACCACTTGACCAATAGATCAAAAGCATGAGAAGGAACTCAGCATACAAAAAACAGAAAATATATGATAATGGCAAATAAATATGAAAAAAAATGTGAAGAAAAATATAATATATGAAAAAACAGTCCCGCCACCAAATGTGACACTACTGAGTGACAATCCGAAAAAACACAATGATGGAAGTGACAGGGGGGGGGGGGGGGAGTGGTCTTCGATGGGAGCACCTCCGTGTCCACAGGCCCCTTACCTTACGGCTGTAAGGTATACAGCATATGTGTTTGGCGCGCAGTAGATGGTGAAATCCAAAAAAATGCAGCAGATGGTGTGGCTCACAGATGCAGTATGTGATATGCGAAAAAAAACAAGATAAACAGCATATGGTGTGATACCATTTGATGATGAAAAAAAAGGAGCACATGACCGTCCACCTAAACTGACAGACCAGGCAGGGAGAGCATTATTTAGAAAAGCAGCCAAGAGGCCCCTGGTAACTCTTCAGAGATCCACAGCTCAGGTGGGAGAATCTGTCCACAGGACAACTATTAATTGTACACTCCACTAATCTGGCCTTTATGGAAGAGGGGCAAAAAGAAAGCCATTGTTGAAAGAAAGCCATAAGAAGTCCCTATTGCAGGTTTGCGAGAAGCCATGTGGGGGACACAAAAACAAATGAAAACATGTGGAAGAAGGCGCTCTGGTCAGATGAGACCAAAATGTATCTTTTTGGCCTAAAAGCAAAACGCTATGTGTGGCAGAAAACTAACACTGCACATCACCCTGAACATACCATCCTCACCGTGAAACATGGTGGTGGCAGCATCATGTTGTGGGGATGCTTTTCTTCAGCAGGAACAGGGAAGCTGGTCAGAGTTGATGGGAAGCAAAATACAGGGCAAGGCGTGTTTCCTGAGGGTTGCCTACTAGACACAGCTGACGTGGCGTCCCTCTACACTTGCATCTCACATCAACTCGGATTTGAAGCAGTTTAATATTATGTATTGCAAGATCCATCTCATCCTCATAACCAGAAAAACAGTTTATTATGGAATTGTTGTCCTTCGCCATAAGCCACAATTATTTTTGTTTTAAATAGCCAATTCTACCTTCAAGGGAAAGGGGTTGCCCCCAATCTGGCCAGTTTATGGCCATATGGGAGGAGGATGCCGTCTATGCCCATAAGAGATCTGAGATAGTTCTCTGGGCACGTTATATAGACGACATCCTCCTCTTTTGGAATGGCAGCTTGGAATCACTTGAATCATATATGGCCACTCTTAACAATAATAATAATAATAATAATAATAATAATAATAATAATATTGTTATTTAAAAAACAGTCCTACAGAAATTCATTTTCTGGATCTGGTTATCAAAGTAAGTACAAGCACCTATTTCAAACCAACTGATAGGAACTCATACATTCCTGTCACCATCGGAACTGGTTATGTTCCGTTCCATGTAGCCAGTTTTTAAGGCTGCAACGTAACTGTACCAACATCCAATATTTTGAGATACAAGCATCTCTAGTTAGAGGTACATTTCTTGAAAAGGGTTACCTTCAATCTGACTTTGTTTAAGAAATACAGAGTACGAGAATTGGACAGAAGGGAACGTTTTCAGAACAATCCTCAGTCTAGAACCAAAAAGCACTTAAAGGATTTTAAATGGTCACTCTTCATGTCCTTCTCTATCCAGCATCAAGAAATTAAACACATCCTCAGTAAACACTGGAAGGTACTGAAGAATGACCATATCATTGGGCCGCTGTTACCAGATAAGGCGGATGTTCTCTATATAGAGGGGCTTCATCACTCCAAATACAGATTGCTCCTAATATTATTAATCCCTCTTCTCGACCCAGGTTCTTTCATAATTTGAAGGGTTATTTCCCATGCAAAAAAATGCAATGTCTATCTCCAGAACACACTTGGGAGAAATGAAAGAAAATTGTTTTCTATCAAATGTTACACGTAGATCCTACCCCATAAAAACCAACCATTTATTACGTGTGCTACAACCCACCTTGTGTATCTAATCACTTGCCCAAGTGGGAAACTATGTGGAAAGGACCACACGTAGTTTCTCAACTAGGGTTAGTGAACATATTTCCAATACGAGGTTGGGGGAAAAAAAAAAAAAAAAAAAAAAAGTGTTGTTAAACTCTATGCTCGTTTTTATCAGAAGGACCTAACTGGTACTCAGTTTTTAGTTTTTATAGACCGGTTCATTTCTCCATGGCGGGGAGATTCAGCCAAATGGGGTGTATCCAAACACGAAGTGTACTGGATATATGAACTCAAATCACATTTTCCATATGGTATGAATGTGGAGTGGGACATCAATGCATTTATTAATAAAGCTTGATTGCCCCCTGAACATGCTCTCATTCTATCTACTTTTGTCATTTTTACGTTATTTTTATTATTTTAATTTTACATTTTTTCACTTTCATTTTTTTTATCATTAATGTTCATACTCTTTGTAGTTTGTGGCAATGATCCATTGCTGTTATGAGTTTTTTATATTATTCCTTATTTACCCTGTCAACCAGGGGGTCTATTTATCATTATTAATCTCTAGGCAATGCATTAGTTAGTTTTAGGGAGTTTAGACTTCTTTTCAGCATGTGTTCCTGAATGTGCCTATTCAGAGAGCACATTTATAATTTTAGTAACCTGCTCCTTTTAGTAATGCGTTTATTAGTTATTTATTTCCTGGTGATCACGGAATTGAATCTTTAATGTGTTCCACCCGCCCCCCCCCCCTTTTTTCAGCCTGTAGTTCTGCTGTAAGGTGGGTGGTCATTATCATGTGTACCCGCCTTTCAGCCTTTGGTAATGGTCCAACTGGGTGGGATGTATTTGACTAACAAGGTGGAACGCATTTGCGGTGTTCTCCGCCTTCAATCCAGTGACAGGTAATTACGAGAGCTAGGCGTGGAGCGCTTCCCATCACTTCCCTTTCCTGATGTGTTTTGTTCGGGAGCTGTGGAGCGAATGACGCCACTTCCGTCCTTTATCCAATAACGGCAGACCTTGTTAGCGAGGCGTGGAACGCAGGCTGGCGCCATCTTGGTCTACCGTGGAAGTAGTCCCAGGTGTCCCCTGTGATCAATTGTCGGTTAATTCATTCATTGGCGAGTCTCTCTCATATATACACACACACACACACACACACACACACACACACACACACACACACTACAGCAATTGGACACGATTCTCACACCCCAGATGTCTGTTAGGACAAAACACGTTGGGTGACATTCGTGGCAATCGCTTTTTACCTTCCAAAGAACAAGCTTGTTTTTATCTGCAACTGTTTTTCATGTTCAATGCAATGATTTAACATTTGCTGCATGCCTTGGAGTTCGATCATCCATCCTTTGAGGTCTACCTTCCACCTACTGCTCCATTTTCAGATTACTACATTGAGGCCAAGTCCTCATTATGCCTGTTTGACCCATGTGCTGTATGGTACAGGTGTCCACCTCATCTGGTAAGCGTGCCAACCTTACTTTCCTTGACTGCACCTCATGATCAAGCACCTTTTCAAGATTTATCATTTTAAATTATAAACTTGCATTGATGTATATTCACACCGTCATGGTATATTCAATCAAGAGGGACTGATAAGTTATGTCATTATCTTTATATCTATTGTCGCAGTGGTTTTATTTCACTTTTTATTTATTTCACTGCCTTTGGAGCGCTACATTATTATTTTTTTATAATCTTAGAAGAAAACCTGTTAGAGTCTTCAAAAGACTTGAGACTGGGGTGGAGGTTCACCTTCCGGCAGGGCAACAACCCTAAACATAAAGCCAGAGCTACAGTGGAATGGAATTAGATCAAAGCATATCCACGTGTTAGAATGGCCCAGTCAAAGTCCAGACTTAAATCCAATTGAGAATCTGTGGCAAGACTTGAAAATTGCTGTTCACAGATGCTCTCTATCCAATCTGACAGAGCTTGAGCTATTTTGCAAAGAAGAATGGGCAAAAATGTCACTCTCTAGATGTGCAAAGCTGGTAGAGACATCCCCCAAAAGACTTGCAGCTGTAGTTGCAGCGAAAGGTGGTTCTACAAAAGTATTGACCCAGGGGGGCTGAATACAAATACACACCACACTTTTCAGATATTTGTAAAACATTTATAATTTTTTCTGTCTACTTCACAACTATGTGTCACTTTTGTTTGCCTAGCACATAAAATCCAAAAAAAAAAAAACAAAAAAAAAAAAAAAAAAAAAAACACACATTTACTTATTTGGTTGTAACATGACAAAATGTGGAAAATTTCAAAGGGTGTGAATACTTTTTCAAGGCACTGTACATATCCAAATTGGCTACCAAATTAAAGTCTCATCTGTCCCATAACAACAAATGTGTAATAGATTAAGGTAGGCTACAGACATTGAAAGGTCTAAACGTGCAGAACTGGGACATCGCCAAAACAAAAACAAAAATAGTGACTTAAAGTGGATGTAAACCCAATGTCATCCTTTCTAAACTGCTGCCATAGGGGTTAACTATAAGGAGATACATGCCTCCTGCATGTATCTTTACCTGTCAAATGTCTCCCCTCTGTCTGTTATGAGACCCGAAAAACTGCAGATTCTGTGGGTGGGTCTGTTGTCTGGAGCTCGGTGGGTGGAGTCGTGATGTCAGTAGACTCCCCGCCCACCTCTACACTCCCCTTGTCAATATGCATTTTCTCCTGTGCATTTCTTACACTGAACTTCTGCTATGATCTCTAACATCCAGTGAAAAGACAGGAAAGCAACCACATGACTTCAGCATGCCAAATCATTGCAGAGCTGCTGAAGAAAGGAGTGGGGGTGGGAATTAATAATGTATGTCTTAGGCTAGTGCACAAGATATGTAAATCACCTGTCACTCACAGCAAGGGGGAGGATTTGACAAAGTTTTTCTGTTTGTCAAGTTTTATCTCACTGAACAATAAAAAAGGATTGCTCAGAGCTGGATTAACTTTGTGGCAAGACTGGGCTCAAATGATAGGAAATCTTATACTCTACATTATGACATCAAAAAATGTTTTTCGGGTTTACATCCACTTTAAGGGGATTTAAGTGGTTAAATACACCTTGAAATAATAGATTCTTTTAAAAAAGCCTTGTCTGGGGTAGTGTCTTACGTGGTATCCAGATAAAGGGTGTGGATCTTCCGTCCAATCAGAGCCGGATAACGTTCCATGGAAGTGTCCGCACGGAAGTCTCCGGTGTGCAATATTGTGGTCCCATTTGGCAGAATGAACAGCAGCAGGACAGCCCCTGGGCAACTGCATATGGATAGGAAAGGGAGAGAAGGCTTTATATCACCACTATACTTATATATAATATATGTAAATCTATCCAGCAACAAAATTGTGTGCACTTGCAAAACTGAAGCACTTGTCTAAGTACATGTGTCTTACTAGCATAAGATATTAAAGCAGATATCTGGGCAACACAAACCACCTCCTCACCCTCCTAAAAAAACTCATTGCGGTCAGTGGGAGGGAAAAAAAAAAAAAAAAAAAAAAAAAAACTCCAGCATTTGCAGGTCCTCCAACATCAATAAGTACAATGCAGGGCCACAAACCGGAGTGCACAGGAGTAAAGAGGAGCATCAGCTGCCGAGGGAGTGGAGGACTGGGTAAGGCTGCATGCACACTATGCTGCTATGAAAGTGCGGGCAGAATCGCATATTGCAGCCTGCATTTTTCGAAATGCTTCTTAATGGCACCCCAAACATGGTCCAATTTTACTGTACAATAAAATATGCCTAGCTCAGTGCCAAAATTTGGCACAACTGCACTATGTGCAATGCGAGGAAATATGAAAAAACACCACGCCCCCACTTCAGTATGAATGGGGCCTAAAATTGCTTTTTCCTGTACCTTAGACCTAAACATACATTTAACCCTTACAGTGCGGGGTAGCTTAACTGCAAAGGGGGAAATGTTGTTTCCCCAGATATAGAATTTAATATTTTATAAAACACTGGAACAAGTATGCAAAATGAATAGACTCACAGTAGCAGCCTGCTTACGTCCACTATTACAAATACCTTTTCATTTTGATTGCTGCCAGCACCCTGGACTTGCCATTTTACATGGTTTGCTGTTTATGCACCTATTTTTTATTAAAAACACACACAATACACGAGATAGCCTGAGCTCTGCAGCGTTTTACTGAATAATGTTTGACTATGATGAGTGTTTACAAGCCAAGATTAAAAGATAGCCATGGAGGAAAAATTATTAATTGACTACAGACAACTATCAGATTCCAACTTCTCCAGCTTCCTCTAGTTTAAAGCTGACCTCCAGTCTTACCGTCATACAGGCTCCTCTTTTGTAGCAAAATTTTTCTTTCTGATTTCACTGCACTATAAGTTTCTCACAGCGTGCATTAGAAGTTACAGCAAGTCAGACAGAGCCTGCCTCAGTTTGTGCCTGGAAGATGTCAAGCGTCTTCTAGGCCTGTCCTCCCCAGATATAAAAATATAAGGTTTTTTGGAGCCTGTAAAGGCTCCTGCAGACTATCGGTGAATATGTATATGACAGTAAGAATTAATGGACTATCTAGAGTACTCCTCAGCTCCCTGGTATTTCCTTGAGAACTACAAGCCATTAGGCTGTTGGTACTTGTTGTTTATTCATAGAACGCCGTAAATTAATGACACGACTGTGTGGGAGGAGCATTTTTTCAAACTGTGACAGTGGGTGCGGGGAGACCATCTCCAGCCCGGTGTCACCATTAGGATCGCGGAGAGGCACCCTAAAAACAGGTGGAACATTGAAAAATGTTATAAGGAGAACTTATCCTTTAATTCACTGGATTCCAATTTTTAATCATGAAGGCTCAGCATGCAAAAGACTTGACATACACCCACAAAAGCATCTCACATTTGCTTGCCCCAGGGCTGAGGGCTTAGGAAATTGCTGAGGAAAGGTGCTGTGATGATTTCAGGAATAAATGCACAGCACCTCGATTGCCCCTCCCATCAACCACAATGGGTCTGTACGAACAAGGGCCTGTCACCAGGAACTGGTAACCTTAGCAAAGCAGTATTATAACTCGTTACGTACTGGTTGGCATCTAGCAGGATAACTTTGACATTGTCCACGATGCACTCAGTGTCCATGGGTAAAGTGTTTATAAACTCTTTCTCCACCCGCAGCTTACTTGCCACCAGATTTCCTGTGATCTGAAATATGAAAAGGGGAGAGGGGGCAAAATGTAAGAGAGAAGAGGTTATATATTTTCTATATCCTATTCAATATTTAAGGCACAGTCCACCAAAAAGAATTAGGATTAAAAAAAGAAATGCTCATTTCCACACTGGAATCAATTAAAGAAAAACAGAATTGTCACCACTTAGAGCTTGCATCATAGTAGAGAGTTGCTTTTATTTAAAACTTATACGTACAAAAAGCTAATTTGTACACCCAGACCATCACCTGATAAAAAGCTAGAAAGACTAACATTGTTCCATAACAATCTTGGGCCTGGTCATATACTCGCTGAACCAGTGTAAAGTTTTTTTCCCTTTGTTTGGAACAACTGGATTTACAAATATTTGAACTCAGACACAACAGCCATAAACTCAGTCACTGCCAAAAGTATCAACTTTTAAAAAGATCTTACTTAAAACAGCTTCCATGTATTGTTAAAACACAAAAAGTCCCAAAATATCACATTTTTTTTAGGCAATATTAGCAGTCATGTGACCGCTCTCTCCTCATTCTAAACTTGAGTGTTAAAGGGTGGGGCTTTGTGCTGACACAGGTGTCTTTAATCCCATTCGCTGTCAGAGCAGCTAACAGTGAGGCTCGTAGTTGGAGCCACTATAATACACCTCCCCCTTCACATCCAAAGACAAAGAAGCTGAATACTGGAAATACAGGCATGGTGTATGATTGCACAGCAACCTGCATTTCGGAACAGAAAATTTAGGAAGCAAGCTGACCACATCAGAACAGATCTGCTTTTGCCCTTGGAGTGGTCACGTAGAAAGAGGAGAACTGGTAGATAATCAGGCTTGTCATAGGTTACCAAGAACTGACATACAAGGCAAGATTTACAAAATAATGTATTAATCCACCAATGCATGTGTTTAACCACTTCAGCCCCAGAAAATTTGGCTACTCAATGACCAGGCCATTTTTTGCAATACGGCACTGCGTCGCTTTAACTGACAACTGAGCTTTCTTTTGGTGGTATTTGATCATCATATAAACAACATTGCTTTACCTTGCTGCAATAGATTGGATAACGGAATTTCTTAGTGAGCCCCCCGTAGTGATCAGAGTGAAAGTGGGTGAGGAAGTATGCCGAGCAGCCTTCTATTGCTCCATACTGGAACGCATCAACCGTAAAACCCGTACCTAGAAGACGAAAAGATGAGCTAGAGAGTTTCACCATTTAAAAAGATTGTGTACATTAGGGCTGAAACAACTAATCGATTAATCGACAACTAATCGATTATGAAAATGGTTGTCAACTATTTTCATAATCGATTAATCGGCCAGCCGATTAGTTGGCATGCATACAGAATGCATTATTTGTTTACACATCAGGAAATACAGTGCAGCACACATACAGCTCAGTACACCATCCATACATGTCAGCAAGTGCCTGAGAACTTGTGAATGTGTGAGGAGCAATGCCTCATGGAACATGTAGTCCTGGGCAGGAAGTGAGTGGGTGTAAAGGCAGAAGTTTTTTACCTTGTTATAGGGGCACGCTATACTATAATTTGTAGCTTGCTATTGGGGCACTCTGAAGGCAGGAGAAGCCAGAAGCATCGGTGAGGAACCCCAGAAGAGAAGAATCTGGGCTGCTCTGTGCAAAATCATTACACAGAGCAGGCAAGTATAACATGTTTGTTGTTTTAAAAAAAAAAAAAAAAAAAAAAAAAAAAAATACCGGTACTTTAAAGACTCTGTGTCGGAAGATCAGCATCTGAACCCAGAGAAGGTGAAGGCTGATAGACTGGAGGTAATAGAAGGCATTACAATTACATTTAAAGTAAACTTTTACATGGAGGCAAGCCACATTACGTGGGAGCAGGGCATATTACATGCAGGCAGGGCACATTACAAGGCGGCAGGAACATTACAGGGGGCAGGGATCATTACCGCGGTGTGAAAGGGGTCTAAATAAAAAATGTGATCTCCTAGTCTGATATTTACCAGATTCAACCTCATATAGTCTATACAGTATATCTCTTCTGTTTGTTATTCTCAGAGCAGATTTTCTCCCTAAACATATAGTTGGTCATTTATATTTACCACTGCATAGAGATTAATACATTTTTTTTTAAACTTTACATATTAAATTATACACCACACTTTTTTTAAGGTTATTATCCGATTAATCGAAACAATAATCGGCCAACTAATCGATTATGAAAATAATCGTTAGTTGCAGCCCTAGTGTACATGGGTAACTAGCTAGAAGGATACCGATTTGTTAAAGCAAAACCACCACCAAGAAAAATGTAGGTACCAGTATATAAAGATAAAGTAAGCCTGTCGTTACACCTACTTTTAGTTGACCGTATTTAGCCAACTGCCCAGGGACTGTAAAGAATTATAAATCCACTTACGATCGCCACAGGGCGCCCGTCACAATGCATTCCATTTTTAGTAGAGATGCACCAAAATTTCAGAGGCCGAAACATAACTGTTGAAAATTGTGTTTTCGGCATTTTGTGGAAAGCGAAAAAACGCACACAATTTTACTATTCTTATGGTGTGTTTTTCAAAGGTCATGTGATTGAAAAAACTGCATCAAAAACATAAAACACGGGTGCATTATTGATGAGTTTTCACTTCATTCGACATGGGAGGTGCGTTTTTATTTAACTGACCAAAAATGCAGTAAGCAAAGATAATATTTAAAATTCTATTACTTTATTTTTCTTGTATTTGTAAATGTTTAAAAAAATATTACTTGGGGAAATAAGTAAAGGGGGGGGGGGGGGGGGGATGGGGAGAATCAAGTTTCCAGTATTGCTACCTTTCATAAGCTATATAATAGGAAGCTGATTGATGTGGACAACACACACACACACACACACACACACACACACACACACACACACACACACACACACACACACCCCCCCCCCCCTATAACTCCCTGTAGACAATGAAGTGTAATTGACAAATATGTAGTTGTTCTGTAAGGCTAGGTTCACACATGTGAATTGGATGAGTTTTCATCCACATCCAATTCGCACGACATATGAAAGAACATTACTTTCTTTCGTGCCTGTTCACATATGTCTGAAGTGCGGATACAGTGCGAATTGAAAAAGATTCCTGTCCGGCTCAGGTGCGAATTCAGGCCCACTGACTTCTACGGGAACGCTATTGAATCGCACATGTCATTCAGTCGTGAACAGGATAAAATCTTGACCTGATCCTAATGCAAACCTGACCTGAAAAAAGAAAAAAACACACCGACCTGAAATGCTGAACAACTACTTTGTCAATTAGCTGTAAAAACGGAGCTTCATTTCGTACACATGTGAACCCAGCCTAAAAGTTAGAAATCTTGGTGAGAAATGAATGCAATACATGTGCTAACTGCTGGTCTGCACAATCTCAAAATGCTATAAACAATATAACGAAAGCCACATTGCTTATAGCACATTTAAAAAGGTGTAAGGTGATAGAAAGTGTCCAGCTTGCTGCATCTTTGATGAAGTTCCCAGCATGTATGTATGCAATAAACACATACTACACCAGACTACCACACAAAAAGGGGGTAGGGGGAAAATAAATAAAACCCACACCACAGAAACTGATAAATAATCAATTTGATTTCAGCACATATATTCACTGCTTTGGATTACAAAGATACCAAATTTTTCAATTCACTTGTATGGGACTCACCTGGGATTTTCTTGTAGAAAGGACATTGTTTCCTCCCTTTATTCTCCTCGGCAGTAGAGTTTTGTCTGAATCTCTTCCATTCTCTTTTCTGTGTCCCCGATGGCGCTGTTGCCGTCACCCCACTCATGTTATTAGTCAGAGAATCTGCATCACTGAGCGAGCCAACTGCTTTCCTCTTCCTCCTCTCTCTTCTCTGTGTCCCTGATGGTGCTGTTGCTGGGATCCCTCCAGTGTTATCAGTCAGAAAATGGGCAGCCCCAAACGAGGTGACATTCTTTGATTTTCTCGGCCATTTCTCCTCAAGCTGGGAAGCGCCAGCATTCTGGCTCTGGGTTTTTAAAGGCACTTTCACTTCAGCTTTTTCTGCCTTTGGTTTCAGGCCAAAGAAGACTCCGATATCCATTTGTTTCATCCCCTTGGATGATATAGCCTTGCTCGGTGACATAACTGAAGAAGGTTGGGTTAAACTTTCCTTTGCGTGTGTCCTGTTGTTGGTAAACTGTTGGGTAAATCTCTGAGAACTCTGAATACAAAACTCCTTATCTACATTCAGAGGAGCTGCTTCTCTGTTACCATCAGCAGAACTAACAAGTAACTCATCAGCCTCTTTCTGAATCCAACATTTAGCTTCTTGCTGGGCTGTGGCCCATTCACTTATCTCCGAAGCAGGTGTGCTGCATTCAGACCAATTATCACAGTCAATGCTGCGATCAGCGACACATGTGACTCCATTACTCTGTATAAATTCGCTGTTTATTGCACTTGTATCATTATTTCCATTGCACATAGTGGGAGATTTTATTCCGCTTTTAGCTATAATGTTCTTAGCAACAAACTGTTCTTCTATATTCTCTAAAGGGTCTGTAGGCAATTTGCTAGAAAATAGTGTCTTAACTGGGCCTACGGGAAGGTCTTCATCATCACTAAACAGCTCCTGATCACTGACCAGTGGGGAGAAGGAGATGGTACAGTCCTTTATATCGTCATCTTTCTGTGACAATCCCAGAGAAGTAGCAGCATTGACAAAACTTGCACATTTCTGGCTGAGGATTTCCTGGGATAAGTCCAGAGAGTTCTGAGACAATTTGGTTGGTGAGGAGAGCCAGGCATCGAGCGAGGTTTGCTTTACGGACCCCTGAGAGCTGGCAGGAGACTGCGATGACTTACCGTTCATAGGCTTCTTAGTGAAAGCGGGAGAACTACCTGCACCTTGGGAGTGTGAGCGTTGTCCATCATTCTTTCCATTATGGGTACATGATTTGGCAGCGTCAGAAGAAGGCGGCTCAGGGGTGCAGATTGGAGGGAAAGGGGAGAGCTCATCAGCCCTGCTCTGGGCCAGCAGGAAATGAGAGAATCGTTTGTAGTGAGAGGCAATGGTGGATGAGCAGGTAAGGCCATCGGGGCATTCTGCAAAGAAGGAAAAAGAAATCTGTAATGAACTATGCAATGTTCAGCCTCACCGGGCAAAGCACACACTAGGAAAAGAGCTCAAACAAGGTGTACACTGAGGATGGCACGTGAAAGGTTAAAGTGTATATCTAGCCACAACCTTTAACCTGTTGTGATTTTGAATAGAGTGGGGAAGGACTTGTTAGATTGTTCTGCTATCTGGGGCTCCATAAGGCTAAAGCTTGATACACACTATACAATTTTTTGTAGATTTTTTTTTTTTTCCTTCAGATTTAACAAAACCATATATGAGGTCAAACCTTAGGAGTTTCAATTTGTATGCAATCAGGCAGGCCCTTGCACTACATGGTTTTGGTAAATCTAAAGGAAATCAGATAACAAAAGTTGTATAGTGTGTATGGGGTCTTAAACCTTCGTACACACGGTACGATTGTTGGCAGGGGTTTGTCTGTTGACAGACTGTTGTCCTAAAATCTTACTGTTAGTACGCTCCTTTTGACAATTGTTGTCCAACTTTCGGTCAACAAATGTTGGATGACAGGCTAGTAAATTTTACGTGTACAACATCTTGACAGCTGATTTTCGTATATGGTCAGTGCACAAATCGGTCACACAAAAGTCGAAAGTACAAACACGCATGCTCGGAATCAATGCTCACCAAACACAAAATTAGCAGAAGGGGCCCAAAGGGTGGAGCTCAAGAGCTGAAATGCCTTGTAGTACGTCACTGCGTTCATGTTCGTGGCACAACAATTGTGCACTGTTAGTATGCAAGACAAGTTCCTGGCACATGCCCTTTTGACAAAAATCAGACGCTCAGTTGGCCAACAATCGTACCGTGTGTACAAGACTTTAGCTTTCACTTGTGGTTAAGGGCGGTAAAAGTAGGCAGCGGAGCCATGTTTTTAGTGTCCTCTTAGAGCAGATCTCCACCCAACAACCAACCACCCCCCTCTATTTTCTCTTTTACTGGGAGATGGGATCTGCACGTTTCAGATACTCACCCATCCAGAAGATCCTCTCATGCTTTGCAACCACTTGGTCCAGCATTGCAATGTTGTTTCTGACATCATCGAGAGTCCCGCGGGGTCTTCTGGGTTCAGCGGGAGGGCCTCCAAATGACACATCACTAAGCCGCCCCCCCATGAATGAAACCGTAAGGCCCCTGGAATATGTGATGTACATATCCCAGGAAGCACAGTACACATCATATCATTCGCCTAGATCAGGGGTCTTCAAACTTTTCAAACCAAGGGCCAGTTTATTGTCCTTCAGAGACTTTAATATACAGGTAGCGGAGCAGAAGAGGGGTGAACAGGGGGAACTTTCAATTCATGAGTGAAGATCAACTTTAAGCTGCAGAGGCAGCCAGACCGGGCAGTATACTTGTTGTGGCCAAAATGCTTTTGCTTCTCGTCGTGGAAAGAATTATATACTCTGGCGCTTTGGCGTGCAATTCACGTGGTTGCAACGCCAGCTTTTAGGGGTTAAAACAAGTGATAAAAAAGCAACATAGCTGCTCCCAGCTGCCTGTCAAATGCGTTCGGAAAATGGATCCACCTCAGAACGCTCTTCAGAAGACAGAGCTAATATAATAAGAGAGAGTGGATTCTCCCACTGACATGGTGACAAGTCTCACCAGAAAGCAAGTGAGGGGAAATCTCCAATAATAAAGAAAAAAAATAGCATTTTTATGAGTATAGCAGAAGTCTAGAGCTCTTGTCAGATTTTTATATCCGTCTGTGTTCTTGTAGTAGATTTCTCCCCATGCCCTGTCTGGTGATACTGTTATCACTATGGTAGGACGTGACGTTACATAAATTCAGTGGGCTCTATCAGACAGGAGCTTTCCACTTCCATTTTTTTTTTTTTGGTCAAATCTTAATTGAACAAGCTGAAGTTAGAAGCTGATTTGTTACTATGCACAGCTCCACCAGATTTTGCACTCTCCAGTTTTACTTGTCTTTATTTTGACCTGAAGAAGAGATGGTATTTACATACTGTACGCATCTCACAGAGGGCTGTACCACATTTGTACAGACATCAGCCATCGCATAGGAATGCCTGTCTGTACAGCATGGTCTATTGACAAGTTCACCTATTAAGCATTATACTGTATGTATCCATATGCATTGACACTCGGCTGACTTGCATACCTGTCTGTGTGGACGATGGGGTATCCAAACATTCGCTTGCGTGCCACCGAGGTGTTTGCACCAGCAAAATGGAGAACGGCATCTGACAGCTGGGACAATATCCGCTGTGCTTTTCTTTTGGAGTTGTAGGACTCGCTTTCTTGCCGTCTTTCTTTAAAGTCCTTTTTGGTGTAGACAAGTCCTCACCGCCAGTACCTGATGCTGAATGATTCTGTTCCTTGGCTGGGCTGGCAATGATGCCATTCTTGCTGGGTGATGTATTGTTCTTGGCATTTGTAGTGCTCCTTCCAGCCCCGGTTTTCTTAGCAGCATTTCTCTTCACTTTTACCTTTTGTGTTTTATCATGGGATCCGGTTTTATTAACATTCCTGTCTGCTGTTCTTTTCTTCCTGATGGATTTGTATCCCCAAATATCATCTTCGCTCTGGGACATTCTTTTTAAACTGGAAAAAGAAACACAAGTTCTAAACCGGATTATGGAAGAAAGCTTTAGGATGACTTGGCATAGTTGCCTGTTTTTCACCATTTACATACAACACTTTAGGTAGCCTGAGTCGTCCCCAGACAGCCCCTACAGCAGGCCTCTGAGTTCCCCTAGCCATGGCCAATTAGTCCCCTCTGTTCCCTGACAGCCCCCATCCCTGGCTGCTGAGTCCCCCAGTTTCCTGAAGATTCATGCCTCTGAGTGTCCCTAGTCCCCTCACAGCTCCATCCCTATTTCCATGACAGTTCCCATACCTGGCCCCCAGTTCCTCAACAGCCCCCACACCTGGCCACTGAGCCCCCCCATTTCCTAAGAATCCCTGTGTCCCATGACAGAGACCCATGACAGCCCCCACACCCGGCCCCTGAGCCCCCCAGACACGTGACAGCCCCCACACCCGGCCCCCCGAGACCCATGACAGCCCCCACACCCAGCACCACGAGACCTATGACAGCCCCCAAACCCGCCCCCTGAGACCCATGACAGCCCCCACACCCGGCCCCCCGAGACCCATGACAGCCCCCACACCCAGCACCACGAGACCTATGACAGCCCCCACACCCAGCACCACGAGACCTATGACAGCCCCCACACCCGGCCCCCCGAGACCCATGACAGCCCCCACACCTGGCCCCCCGAGACCCATGACAGCCCCCACACCCAGCACCACGAGACTTATGACAGCCCCCACACCCGGCCCCCCGAGACCCATGACAGCCCCCACACCTGGCCCCCCGAGACCCATGACAGCCCCCACACCCAGCACCACGAGACCTATGACAGCCCCCACACCTGGCCCCCCGAGACCCATGACAGCCCCCACACCTGGCCCCCCGAGACCCATGACAGCCCCCACACCCAGCACCACGAGACTTATGACAGCCCCCACACCCGGCCCCCCGAGACCCATGACAGCCCCCACACCCGGCCCCCCGAGACCTATGACAGCCCCCACACCTGGCCCTTGAGCCCCCCAGACATGTGACAGTCCCCACACCTGGCCCCTGAGCCCTATGACAGCCCCCACACCTGCACCCTGAGACCCCAGTTTTCTAAGAGTCCCTGTGTCCCCCAGTGCCCTGGCTCCTGAGACATTGCACCCCCAATTCCATGGCAGTTCCCACACCTGGCCCCTGAGCCCCAAAGTCCGTGACAGTCCCCACACTTGGACCCAACCTCCCCAGTCTCCTGACACCCGCCAATTCAAGTCACACCTAGCTAAGCCCCCCCCCCCATACACACACCAAGCTTCTGAGCCCTCAGTCATATTGCAGATCTCACACCTGGTCTTTGAGCCCCAGTTCCCTAACAAGCCCCCCTAGTCCCATGACAGTCCCCCTCCCAGGATTTACCTTCCTCCTGTCACCTATCAGAGCTCATCCTGCGCGCCCATTCCGCAGCAGCCTGCTTTTCCGGGCCACACTTTCCTTTCCGCCCCTTACACAGGACAGTCAATATCCTCCTGAAAATTCTCTGGAATACCACTCCGGACAATAAATACGGGTGGATCATTGTGGTGGGTAAAAAAAAATTCTTCAGTAATTTTTACCCCAAGAGAAAACGGTGACGAATCTGTAGAGACGAATAGAAGGTGTGTAATATGAGGTAAATCCGGGACAGAATGCAGTTCGCACTTTCTGCTCAGTGCTTAAGGTGGTGATTTTCTTATCTAGATTAATATATAATCAATCCGAGTTATTCGAGAAGCACAAACTTTGGCTTCCGTATCGAATACGTCTTTGAAAAGTTCGAGTATGTTTTTCGGTGGTCGCGAAAGTGCAGCCGAGAGTGTTAAGAGGGGAGAACGGAGGACCTGCCTGTCATTCTGGGTGGAGAAAGATGGCGGCGTGTAGCCTGCAGCGAGTGCTGGAGATACAGAGCCCGCTGGAGGGCTCCTTGTTGGAGGCGGAGAGTGAGGGGGAGAGGGAGAGGCTGATCCTGCAGTATTTGGAGAAGGTGAATGGCCGGGCTGAGGAGCTGACAATCCCTGACTTCTCTCCAGGTACCATCACTCAGACCGTAAAGGGGGCCTATACAGTACATGGACCAATCACACAGGACCTATAAAGCGCATGACCCAATCACACAGGACCTATAAAGTGCATGACCCAATCACACAGGACCTATACAGTGCCCTGAAAAAGTATTTATATCCCTTGACATTTTCCACATTTTGTCATGTTGCAACCAAAATCGTAAATGTATGTTATGTGATAGACCAACACAAAGTGGCACATAATTGTGAAGTGGAAGGAAAATGATAAATGGTTTTCAATTTTTTTACAAATATCAGAAAAGTGTGATGTGCGTTTGTATTCAGCCCCCCTTTACTCTGATACCCCTAACTAAAATCTAGTGGAACCAATTGCCTTCAGAAGTCACCTAATTAGTAAGTAGAGTCCACCTGTGTGTAATTTAATCTCAGTATAAATACAGCTGTTCTATGAAGCCCTCAGAGGTTTGTTAGAGAACCTTAGTGAGCAAACAGCATCATGAAGGCCAAGGAACACACCAGACAGGTCCGGGATAAAGTTGTGGAGAAGTTTAAAGCAGGGTTAGGTTATATAACAAATATCCAAAGCTTTGAACATCTCATGGAGCACTGTTCAATCCATCATCGAAAATGGAAAGAGTATGTCACAACTACAAACCTACCAAGACATGGCCGTCCACCTAAACTGACAGGCCGGGCAAGGAGAGCATTAATCAGAGAAGCAGCCAAGAGGCCCATGGTAACTCTGGAGGAGCTGCAGAGATCCACAGCTCAGGTGGGAGAATCTGTCCACAGGACAACTATTAGTCGTGCTCTCCACACATCTGCCCTTTATGGAAGAGTGGCAAGAAGAAAGACATCGTCGAAAGAAAGCCTATTTGCAGTTTGCAGGAAGCCATGTGGGGGACACAGAAAACATGTGGAAGAAGGTGCTCTGGTCAGATGAGACCAAATTTTTGCTTTTTGGCCTAAAAGCAAAACACTATGTGTGGCAGAAATCTAACACTGCACATCACCCTGAACACACCATCCCCACTGTGAAACATGGTGGTGGCAGCATCATGTTTTGGGGATGCTTTTCTTCAGCAGGGACAGGGAAGCTGGTCAGAGTTGACGGGAAGATGGATGGAGCCAAATACAGGGTCATTTTAGAAGAAAACCTGTTAGTGCAGAGCAGTTCTCTGCTCAGAGCTGTTGAAAAAAAAAAAAAGCGGGCAAATGTTTATCAAAATTCCTTAGTGCTGAGATAACTAAACAAAGTATCATTTAGTTCCTTTAGATCACAGGGATGAACAGTCTGCAAATGAGGTCAGTTTAACCACTTAAATAAGCTTTCTTCTGACATTTGCTGCTTACAAGTTAAAATCAGTATTTCTTGCTAGAAAATTACTTAGAATCTCCAAACAATTATATATATATATATATATATATATATATATATATATATATATATATATATATATATATATATATATATACATACAGAGACCCTAGAGAATAAAATGGTGGTTATTGCAATATTTTAAGTCACACTGTATTTGCTAAGCGGTCTTTCAAATGCAATGCATTAAAAAAAAAAAACAAAAAAAACTAGACCGTAAAGTTTGCAAAAAACTAGAGACATCCCCAAAAAGACTTGCAGCTGTAATTGCAGTGAAAGGAGGTTCTACAAAGTATTGACTCCGGGGGGCTGAATACAAATGTACACCACACTTTTCACATATTTATTTGTAAAAAATGTTGAAAACCATTTATCATTTTCCTTCCACTTCACAATTATGTGCCACTTTGTGTTGGTCTATCACATAAAGTTTTTGGTTGTAACATGACTAAATGTGGAAATTTCAAGGGGTATAAATACTTTTTAAAGGCACTGTATACAGTGCATGGCCCAATCACACATGACCTATACAGAGCATGGACCAATCACACAGGAACTATACAGTGGGCCATCAGCCTGACCTATAGTGGGCCTGCCAGGCTGGCCCTATATCATGCCCTTTAAGCCTTATATGAAAAGGGGCCCCATTGCAGAGACTCTATACAGAACTGGGTTGCCCATCAGAGTGGCCCCATCACAAAGGCCCTATGTGGTATAGTGGGCCCAGTATGGCACAGGGGACCTACCATGGAAGATCTATACAAAAGGGGGGGGGGGATCATGAAAGCTCTATATTGTACAGGGGGCCCCATCATACTAGTCCTACAAAGTACACAAGGCTGCTCATGGTGGCCCTATTCAGTACTGGGGTCCCATCTTGGCTGCCCATATGGTACTGTGTTCTCATCCTGTGGGCCCTATGCGGTACTGTGTTCCCATTCCGGTACAGGGGTCCCATCCTGGCGGCCCTATACGGTACAGGGGTCCCATCCTGGCGGCCCTCTACGGTACAGGGGTCCCATCCTGGCGGCCCTCTACGGTACAGGGGTCCCATCCTGGCGGCCCTCTACGGTACAGGGGTCCCATCCTGGCGGCCCTCTACGGTACAGGGGTCCCATCCTGGCGGCCCTCTACGGTACAGGGGTCCCATCCTGGCGGCCCTCTACGGTACAGGGGTCCCATCCTGGCGGCCCTCTACGGTACAGGGGTCCCATCCTGGCGGCCCTCTACGGTACAGGGGTCCCATCCTGGCGGCCCTCTACGGTACAGGGGTCCAATCCTGGTGGCCCTATACGGTACAGGGGTCCCATCCTTTTGGCCCTATACGGTACAGGGGTCCCATCCTTTTGGCCCTATACGGTACAGGGGTCCCATCCTTTTGGCCCTATACGGTACAGGGTTCCCATCCTGGCGGCCCTATACGGTACAAGGGTCCCATCTTGGCGACCCTATATGGTACAGGGGTCCCATCCTGGCGGCCCTTTACGGTACTGTGTTCCCATCCTGGCGGCCGTATACAGTACAGGGATCCCATCTTGGCGGCCCTATACGGTACAAGGGTCCCATCTCGGCAGCCCTATACGGTACAGGGGTCCCTTCCTGGCGGCCCTATACAGTACAGAGGTCCCATCCTGGCAGCCCTATACGGTACTGTGTTCCCATCCTGGTACTGTGTTACCATCCTGGCGGCTGTATACGGTACAGGGGTCTCATCCTGGCGGCCCTATACAGTACAAGGGTCCCATCCTGGCTAGCCCTATACCATACAGAAGCCCTGTATGGTACAGCCATTTACTGTAAAGTTAAAGGCTAACTCTGCCTTTTGCAAAAAAATATATACATTTTTCATCCATATTTGCAGAAACAAATTGCCTTTTATTTAATTTTTTTGCAAATGAGCCTGCAAAACATTGCAACTGTGATCTCCGGATCGGGAGTGCAATGCAAAGGCTCTTGCAGACTTTTCCTCCGGGTCCCTGTTCATAGCAAATTATGGACTTTGTGTTACTGGAGGAAGTGTGAGTTGAGCAGGTTGGGGATGGGGGTGCACTTAATACCATGTTGCCCCTAAATATAGATGTAACATGGTCTAAGAGCGGCGTTAGCCTCTTCACTTCTCAAGACCTCATTTATCTAAACGGTCAGTTCACCCGTAACTTAAAGTGGACCCGAATTTTTTTTTTTTATATCATACTGTAGAGCAGGGGTCTCAAACTGGTGGCCCTCCAGCTGTTGCAGAATTACAATTCCCATGAGGCATTGCAAGACTGACAGTTACAAGCATGACTCCCATAGGCAGAGGCACGATGGGACTTGTTCCCCAACAGCTGGAGGTCTGCTAATTACATATCCCTGCTGTAGAGTATAAGATTTCCTATAATTTGAGCCCAGTCTTGCCACACAGAGTTAATCCAGCTCTGAGCAATCCCCTTTTAATGTTCAGTGAGATAAATCTTGACAAACAGAGAAAAACTTTGTCAAATCCTCCCCCTTGCTGTGAGTGACAGGTGATTTACATATCTTGTGCACTAGCCTAAGACATACATTATTTTTTAATTCCCTCCCACTCCTTTCTTCAGCAGCTCTGCAAGGATTGGCTGTTCCACACCTCACCATGATTTGGCATGCTGAAGTCATGTGGTTACTTTCCTGTCTTTTCACTGGATGTTAGAGATCATAGTAGAAGTTCAGTGTAAGAAATACACAGGAGAAAATGCATATTGACAAGGGGAGTGTAGAGGTGGGCGGGGACTCTACTGACATCACAACTCCACCCACCGAGCTCCAGACAACAGACCCGCCCACAGAATATGCAGTTTTTCGTGTCTCATAACAGACAGAGGGGAGACATTTGACAGGTAAAGATATATGCAGGAGGCTTGTATATCCTTATAGATAACCCCTATGGCAGTAGTTTAGAAAGGATTACATTGGGTTTACATCCACTTTAAGGAAAATACTCATTTCTAGAGAACAACTTTAACAAGAAGTGATCTATTAATTCCATACAATGATTCTTTTTTTTTGTTGTCGTTTTTCCTGGCTAAATAAGGCCAACTGTGCTTTTATGCTGAAGGGTTTTTTTTAAGTATCACAGAAATATACTAATATCACCTTTTTGTTTTTTTCTGTTGATTTTGCATTTCCTACTTTTCTTTCTTTTGCTTTCTTAGGTTTGGAATGGCTGAATACGGAAGGTGCCATCTCTCTACACAAAGATCTATGTGGAAAAATTGTGATTTTAGATTTTTTCACATATTGCTGTATCAACTGTATGCACATCCTCCCTGACCTGCATGAGCTGGAGCACCGCTACACTGATACAGGTATAATATACACCACTATCGAGAGGAAATGACTTCGGAAATGACATCAACATGGTAAAGAATAACTAAAGGCAAAACGTTTTTTTTTTTTTTTTCCATTTGCACAGAGTGGAGAGGGATTAAAACCCCTATTAGGTTTTTATTGCGCCCCAATTAGGGAGATTTACCGTCTCTATTTGTCCTGTTTTTCCATTATCATCGAAAGTAAAGAAAACCCCAAATTTTCAGTTGTCCCCAGAAAAGTAATATAGGGTATATTTTCCAATGGGGACACTAGTTCTGGTGACCTGGGGGTCCCCAAGGGATTCCCTTATTTTGTGGGGATTATCTCTCGCTTCTGAGTTTTTAGCAATGGGACACAGGTGGCAAACGATAAACTGACAAGGGTTATAACCCTCCCTTACTCTATCCAAAATGAAAAAATAAAATGTTGCAGCTGATATGAGATTTTAAGGAATTGGGTGTTCTTAACCACTTCCCCACTGCTGTATTGTAAAAAAAAAAAAAAGTGTAAGGGAGGGGGATGCCTACTTCTTGTGGGGCCTCTTTAAACAGCACATCCGAAATGCCCCCCCGGCTGCCAGTGTGCTTGTTAATAGCTGTGAACTGAGCCATTGATAGATGGCTCCGGTTACAGACACAGTGTACAGAGCCGATTCAAAAGTCTCTGTACCATCGATCATTGTGATGACCAATCACAGCGATCACAAATGTAAACAGTGTAGTGTTTACATTGGAGAGCCTGCCTCTTCTTACAACAGAGGAAGGAACAAAATAAATGAACAATCATTTTATTAGTTCCATCTCACAAAGAGGGGGGTTTGATTGTGAGACTTCTTTTAAACCATTTCACTTCCCCTTAATCCTCCTGTACAGCTCCATTCTATCTCTAGTGACCTATATGTTAACCCCTTACCTCCCTTATCCTGCACTTCTGTACATTAAAACCTTTAGAGCCATCCTTCCACTGTATATGACTTGTGCATTAACCCATTCACCTCCTCGTCCCCCTGTGTAAGACCTATGATGCGCTGTATCTAGTGCACCATTGCCAAGCTCCATGTTTTAACTCCCTCAACACCAGCATTTTTTTTTTAACTTCCTAAACATTGTGGCAAACATTAGACCACCTTGGGGTGTCTTCTTTCCAAAACAGGGTCATGTGGGGGTGTTCCTACTGTCCTGGCATTTTTAATTACTTTATAGTGTGATTCAGGGCAACAGTTTTTTTTGTTTTGTTTATTTATTGTTTACTATGTAAAAGAAAAAAGAAACAGTGGGTATTAAAGTGATTGTAAAGGCAGAACTTTTTTTTTATCTTAACCACTTGACGACCGCCTCACGCCGATGTACGTCGGCAAAGTGGCACGGACAGGCAAAATCACGTACAGTGTACGTGATTTGCCTTCCGCGGGTGGGGGGTCCGATCGGACCCCCCCCCGGTGCCCGAGGCGGTCGTCCTTTGTGCCCCGGCGATCGGTGGTGAGGGGGAGACCATCCGTTCGTGGCCCCCCCCTCGCGATCGCCGCCGGCCAATCGAATCATTCCTTTGCTGCTGTATGCTAAACAGCAGCAAAGGAAATGATGTCATCTCCCCTCGGGTCGGTAATTTCCGTTCCGGCCCGAGGAGAGAAGACATCAATGTGAGTGCACCAACACACACACACACAGTAGAACATGCCAGGCACATGATTACTGCATTGGTGTCAGTTTGTGACAGTTAGTGTTGGGACAGTGAGTATTACCCCCCTTTAGGTCTAGGGTACCCCCCTAACCCCCCCTAATAAAGTTTTAACCCCTTGATCACCCCCTGTCACCAGTGTCACTAAGCGATCATTTTTCTGATCGCTGTATTAGTGTCGCTGGTGACGCTAGTTAGGGACATAAATATTTAGGTTCGCCGTCAGCGTTTTATAGCGTCAGGGACCCCCATATACTACCGAATAAATGTTTTAACCCCTTGATTGCCCCCTAGTTAACCCTTTCACCACTGATCACCGTATAACCGTTACGGTTGACGCTGGTTAGTTTGTTTATTTTTTATAGTGTCAGGGCACCCGCCGTTTATTACAGAATAAAGGTTTAGCCCCCTGATCGCCCGGCGGTGATATGCGTCGCCCCAGGCAGCGTCAGATTAGCGCCAGTACCGCTAACACTGACGCACGCAGCATACACCTCCCTTAGTGGTATAGTATCTGAACGCATCAATATCTGATCCGATCAGATCTATACTAGCGTCCCCAGCAGTTTAGGGTTCCCAAAAACGCAGTGTTAGCGGGATCAGCCCAGATACCTGCTAGCACCTGCGTTTTGCCCCTCCGCCCGGCCCAGCCCAGCCCACCCAAGTGCAGTATCGATCGATCACTGTCACTTACAAAAGACTAAACGCATAACTGCAGCGTTCGCAGAGTCAGGCCTGATCCCTGCGATCGCTAACAGTTTTTTTGGTAGTATTTTGGTGAACTGGCAAGCACCAGCCCCAGGCAGGGTCAGGTTAGCGCCAGTACCGCTAACACCCACGCACGCACCGTACACCACCCTTAGTGGTATAGTATCTGAACGGATCAATATCTGATCCGATCAGATCTATACTAGCATCCCCAGCAGTTTAGGGTTCTCACAAACGCAGTGTTAGTGGGATCAGCCCAGATACCTGCTAGCACCTGCGTTTTGCCCCTCCGCCCGGCCCAGCCCAGCCCACCCAAGTGCAGTATCGATCGATCACTGTCACTTACAAAAGACTAAAACGCATAACTGCAGCGTTCGCAGAGTCAGGCCTGATCCCTGCGATCGCTAACAGATTTTTTGGTAGCGTTTTGGTGAACTGGCAAGCGCCAGCGGCCTAGTACACCCCGGTCGTAGTCAAACCAGCACTGCAGTAACACTTGGTGACGTGGCGAGTCCCATAAGTGCAGTTCAAGCTGGTGAGGTGGCAAGCACAAGTAGTGTCCCGCTGCCACCAGAAAGACAAACACAGGCCCATCGTGCCCATAGTGCCCTTCCTACTGCATTCGCCAATCCTAATTGGGAACCCACCGCTTCTGCAGCGCCCGTACTTCCCCCATTCACATCCCCAACCAAATGCAGTCGGCTGCATGAGAGGCATTTTCTTTATGTCCTCCCGAGTACCCCTACCCAGCGAACGCCCCCAAAAAAGATATTGTGTCTGCAGCTAGCGCGGATATAGGCGTGACACCCGCTATTATTGTCCCTCCTGTCCTGACAATCCTGGTTTTTGCATTGGTGAATGTTTTGAACGCTACCATACACTAGTTGAGTATTAGCGTAGGGTACAGCATTGCACAGACTAGGCGCACTTTCACAGGGTCTCCCAAGATGCCATCGCATTTTGAGAGACCCGAACCTGGAACCGGTTACAGTTATAAAAGTTAGTTACAAAAAAAGTGTAAAAAAAAAAAATATATATATATATATATATATATATATATATATATATATATATATATATATATATATATATATATATATATATATATATATATATATATATATATATATATATAAAATAAAATAGTTGTCGTTTTATTGTTCTCTCTCTCTCTCTATTCTCTCTATTGTTCTGCTCTTTTTTACTGTATTCTATTCTGCAATGTTTTATTGTTATTATGCTTTATCATGTTTGCTTTTCAGGTATGCAATTTTTTATACTTTACTGTTTACTGTGCTTTATTGTTAACCATTTTTTTGTCTTCAGGTACGCCATTCACAACTTTGAGTGGTTATACCAGAATGATGCCTGCAGGTTTAGGTATCATCTTGGTATCATTCTTTTTAGCCAGCGGTCGGCTTTCATGTAAAAGCAATCCTAGCGGCTAATTAGCCTCTAGACTGCTTTTACAAGCCGTGGGAGGGAATGCCCCCCCCCCCACCGTCTTCCGTGTTTTTCTCTGGCTCTCCTGTCTCAACAGGGAACCTGAGAATGCAGCCGGTGATTCAGCCAGCTGACCATAGAGCTGATCAGAGACCAGAGTGGCTCCAAACATCTCTATGGCCTAAGAAACCGGAAGCTACGAGCATTTTATGACTTAGATTTCGCTGGATGTAAATAGCGCCATTGGGAAATTGGGGAAGCATTTTATCACACCGATCTTGGTGTGGTCAGATGCTTTGAGGGCAGAGGAGAGATCTAGGGTCTAATAGACCCCAATTTTTTTAAAAAAAGAGTACCTGTCACTACCTATTGCTATCATAGGGGATATTTAAATTCCCCGAGATAACAATAAAAATGATTAAAAAAAAATAAAAATGAAAGGAACAGTTTAAAAATAAGATAAAAAAGCAAAAAAATAATAAAGAAAAAAAAAAAAAAAAAAAAAAGCACCCCTGTCCCCCCTGCTCTCGCACTAAGGCGAACGCAAGCGGCGGTCTGGCGTCAAATGTAAACAGCAATTGCACCATGCATGTGAGGTATCACCGCGAAGGTTAGATCGAGGGCAGTAATTTTTGCAGTAGACCTCCTCTGTAAATCTAAAGTGGTAACCTGTAAAGGCTTTTAAAGGCTTTTAAAAATGTATTTATTTTGTTGCCACTGCACGTTTGTGCGCAATTGTAAAGCATGTCATGTTTGGTATCCATGTACTCGGCCTAAGATCATCTTTTTTATTTCATCAAACATTTGGGCAATATAGTGTGTTTTAGTGCATTAAAATTTAAAAAAGTGTGTTTTTTCCCCAAAAAAATGCGTTTGAAAAATCGCTGCGCAAATACTGTGTGAAAAAAAAAAAATGAAACACCCACCATTTTAATCTGTAGGGCATTTGCTTTAAAAAAATATATAATGTTTGGGGGTTCAAAGTAATTTTCTTGCAAAAAAAAAAAACTTTTTCATGTAAACAATAAGTGTCAGAAAGGGCTTTGTCTTCAAGTGGTTAGAAGAGTGGGTGATGTGTGACATAAGCTTCTAAATGTTGTGCATAAAATGCCAGGACAGTTCAAAACCCCCCCAAATGACCCCATTTTGGAAAGTAGACACCCCAAGCTATTTGCTGAGAGTCATGTCGAGTCCATTGAATATTTTATATTGCGACACAAGTTGCGGGAAAGAGACAATTTTTTTTTTTTTTTTTGCACAAAATTGTCACTAAATGATATATTGCTCAAACATGCTATGGGAATATGTGAAATTATACCCCAAAATACATTCTGCTGCTTCTCCTGAGTACGGGGATACCACATGTGTGGGACTTTTTGGGAGCCTAGCCGCGTACGGAACCCCGAAAACCAAGCACCGCCTTCAGGCTTTCTAAGGGCGTGAATTTTTGATTTCTCTCTTGACTGCTTATCACAGTTTCGGAGACCATGGAATGCCCAGGTGGCACAAACCCCCCCCAAATGACCCCATTTTGGAAAGTAGACACCCCAAGCTATTTGATGAGAGGTATAGTGAGTATTTTGCAGACCTCACTTTTTGTCACAAAGTTTTGAAAATTGAAAAAAGAAAAAAAAAAAAGTTTTTTCTTGTCTTTCTTCATTTTCAAAAACAAATGAGAGCTGCAAAATACTCACCATGCCTCTCAGCAAATAGCTTGGGGTGTCTACTTTCCAAAATGGGGTCATTTGGGGGGGTTTTGTGCCACCTGGGCATTCCATGGCCTCCGAAACTGTGATAGGCAGTGAAGAGTGAAATCAAAAATTTTCACCCTTAGAAATCCTGAAGGCGGTGATTGGTTTTCGGGGTCCCGTACGCGGCTAGGCTCCCAAAAAGTCCCACACATGTGGTATCCCCATACTCAGGAGAAGCAGCAGAATGTATTTTGGGGTGCAATTCCACATAGGCCCATGGCCTGTGTGAGCAATATATCATTTAGTGACAACTTTTTGTAAATATTTTTTTTTTGTCATTATTCAATCACTTGGGACAAAAAAAATAAATATTCAATGGGTTCAACAAGGCTCTCAGCAATTTCCTTGGGGTGTCTACTTTCCAAAATGGGGTCATTTGGGGGGGTTTTGTACTGCCCTGCCATTTTAGCACCTCAAGAAATGACATAGGCAGTCATAAACTAAAAGCTGTGTAAATTACAGAAAATGTACCCTAGTTTGTAGACGCTATAACTTTTGCGCAAACCAATAAATATACGCTTATTGACATTTTTTTTACCAAAAACATGTGGCCGAATACATTTTGGCCTAAATGTATGACTAAAATTGAGTTTATTGGATTTTTTTTATAACAAAAAGTAGAAAATATCATTTTTTTTCAAAATTTTCGGTCTTTTTCCATTTATAGCGCAAAAAATAAAAACCGCAGAGGTGATCAAATACCATCAAAAGAAAGCTCTATTTGTGGGAAGAAAAGGACGCAAATTTCGTTTGGGTACAGCATTGCATGACTGCGCAATTAGCAGTTAAAGCGACGCAGTGCCAAATTGGAAAAAGACCTCTGGTCCTTAGGCAGCATAATGGTCCGGGGCTCAAGTGGTTAATGCATTCTATATTTTAGGTTAAAAAGCCTTCTGTGGGCAGCAGCCCCTCTAATACTTACCTGAGCCCCATCTCTGTCCAGCGATGTCCACGAGTGCATCAACCATTCCGGGACCCTCCATCCTCATTGGCTGAGAGATAGCAGTGGTGCCATTGGCTCCCGCTGCTGTCAATCAAACTCAGTGAGCCAATCGGGAGAGAAGGGGCGGGACTGAACCACGGCTCCGTGCCTGAATGGATACATGGAGCTGCAGCTCGGCTCGTGTGCCCCCATAGCAAGCTGCTTGCTGTGGGGGCACTCAACAGAAGGGATGGGCCAGGAGCTCCAGACAGGAACCAGACAAGAGGAGGATCTGGGCTGCTCTGTGCATAACCACTGCACAGAGCAGGTAAGTATAACATGTTTGCTATTTTAATGGAATAAAATAGACTTTAAAATCACTTTACCTCCAAAAGAAAGTTTTAGTTGTTTCAAAAACATGATATAAAGTGTATTTGGGTACACTATTGCATGACAGAGCAATTGTCAGTCAAACTATGCCTGCCATGAAAAAGTTCCTGGTAATAAAGGGGTTCATATAGGTTGGTACTCGAATGGTTAAAGACAGATTCAGTTATTTGTATCACTCCTGTTCTTTTGAAAGACTATTGTAGACCTGTCCTATTTCCACTTCCCACTGGGATTTACATCCTTTTTATGTGTTAAAGTGTTACAACTGAGCCATGCCTGAGGTTGGAGGGGACATAAGATCACATGACCATGGCTGGCATAGCATGAGAAATTTTCTGTTGGCGACACTGGAAGACGTGCAAGTCAAAAGTATGAATTTTGCAATGTAATTCTGTAAATATTTTGGACGCATGTTGCTTTCAGATGTTCACTTCCATTCTGTCATTTCTTTCAGATGGTCTGGTCATTGTTGGCGTGCACTCAGCCAAATTTCCCAACGAGCGAGTTCTGGAGAACATTAAGAGCGCCGTTCTTCGATACAACATTACCCATCCTGTAGTGAATGATGCAGATGCTACCTTGTGGCAGGAACTGGAAGTGTCCTGTTGGCCCACATTGGTTGTGTTGGGTCCTCGAGGGAACATTCTATTCTCTCTAGTTGGGGAAGGAAATAAAGAGAACCTGTTCCTTTTCACCTCTATGGCCTTAAAATTCTATAAAGAGAGGCAAGAGATCAATTCCAATCGGATCCCACTCCGACTCTACCGGGAATCCTTGCCCGCCTCTCCATTGCTCTTCCCTGGAAAGGTGGCCATAGACTCCTCTGGCGAGAGGCTTGTGATTGCTGACACTGGTCACCACAGAGTTTTGGTTGTGTCCAAGGAAGGAAAGGTGCTGCATACCATCGGAGGTAATGTGTATTGAATAAAAATTATGTTTAGCTTGGCCATGCTGTTTTGCAACTGTTCTCTGCCACAGAGAACAAAACACTCTCTGCACTCAGTAGAAGAACATGACCACATGCTAGTTGGTTTCATTGCTGGTTCCTCACTCACCACCCCACATACCAGATCCTCTAAGTCCACAGGATCCCCGATACCGTGCAAGATAAGGACGTCCTCCGTTGCTTAATATAAGCATCAGACAAGACATCTGAAGCAGCTGAGGGATGTTCTTATCTTGCTTGCTCTGTAAATGTGGATTTTAGGATGTTTAAATGTTCAAAAGCTCATCTTTTGGGCACAGCAGGACCCCCCCCCCCCCCCCCTCCTTCAGCTAAAATAAAATAAATACCTTATGATTGCTTTTATGCTGTCCTTTACCAGTAATGTTTTCGGGTTTGCTGACTGGTTATCCAGCACTGCAGTCGGAGTCCATGCTGACCACCTACCTCTTCCTGATATCATCTTTTCTCTGTAGTCTTCTGGATCCTGAGAGAAACCCCCCCCTCACCAGACAGCTGATAGGAGCTGTCCACATCACGCAGGCACTTTTATCGGCAGTTATATGAACAAGCAAAGAGGGACCCTCCTCCTGCAGGGAAGGAGAGAGAAGACTTGTAACCCAGTGTGTCACATGACCACAGATTTAGTTGGGTAGTTTGGACTTTTAGATTAGGCTTTATTCTTTAAAGAGGGACTTTGTCCCCCTGGGCCCACCCATGTTCATCTTGCTTTTTAACCCACTTTTATGCTGGGTTGTCCTCAAATAATGTACTTGTATGCCCAGTTAAGCCAGCATTATCCTACTGTGCTCTGCTGCCACATGCCAGGTCCCGCACCACCATCTTCCTTGTGTCATTGGGAGTTGGCACTCTATTCCTGGTTCACGCAGCCACCCCCCTGATGGCACGCTGCCAGGTCCACCCTCTTGCAGCCACTGGGTTAAAGAATAAGTTCACCTTTCATAACATATTACATGTTACACCCATACCGGCCCCTACACCTCCCCGATCTCTGCTGTGACAGTTATCGGGGTTCTTCCGCCGCGTCACTTATTGACAGGGCTCTGTGCATGGAAAAAAATTACCTGTTTGCAAAATTTTATAACAGAAACTACGAAAAACTTTTTTTTTTTTTTAGCAAAACGTATTAAACTCAGTAGTGATTAAATACCACCAAGAGCTCCATCTGTCTCAAAATGATAAAAATTTCATTTGGGTACAATGCTGCATGACCGCGCAATTTTCATTCAGAGTGACAGCACCTAAAACTGAAATATGACCTTGGCAGGAAGGGGGTAAAAGTGCCCAGTAGGCAAGTGGTTTATTGAACAATCTGAAGTTAGAAGCTGATTGGTTGCTATGCACAGCTGTACCAGATTCTGTGTGCACCAGTTTTAGTAAATCTTCCCCATTGTCTCTGACAGGAAGTGAGGGGAGATCTCAGGTGGCAATAAAAGCTTGGCAGAGGTTCTAAACCATCCACACCAAATCCAAACCAGCTGGTTTCACACCTATGCGAATTGGATGTGGATTTCCCCGCATCCAATTTGCATAGCAGGAGAATGTGACCGACTCTCTATGGAGCTGGTTCACATATCTCCGGGGCGGCTGCGGAGCGCACTGCACAGAAACGCTATTCGTCTTTGGCTCTGTTTTAGGGCCAAATTCAGGCAAAGATTTGGCCCTGATTCATCCCTGAACCGGAGAATAGGGAAGCACAGCGTTCCTGTGCGATCCGCAGCCAGTTCCAGTGTGAACCGAGCCTAAAGGATAAGGTCACCTTTGGAAGCATGTTACGTGTTAAATCCATATTTAGGGTGTAACATGTAATATGCTCCTATGCACCCGCCACTATTGCTCCCCTTTCTGTGACGGCAGTCAGGGATTCTTCTCCCCGCACCCGCTGTCACAATTTGAAAACAGCATGGCTGTTAGAGGCTCTGCCCACACTGCCACGTCATTCATTCAGTTTCCTGTAACTGTTTCCTGACTACAAGTACTGTCAGTCATTGCGGCAGATAGCTTGTAGTTCTCAATGAGCTGTGAGGTTGCTGGTGAGCACTCTGGTAGTTCATTGATCCTTCTTGCCATTTAGTAACTGCCTGCCCGTATGGATATGAGTCTGCAGGATCCTGGCATTGCAACTGCAATCAGCAGGTCGTGGGTGCAATGCTTGACAGGCTGCAATGTAAAACAAATAAAAAATGCACACATTTTTTTACCTGCTTAATATGTTAAGAACATTCCTAGATTCAGGTATGTTGTATATCAGATTCATAGGTCTATGACCATTATTGAAGCCCACCTGAACATTCAGTTTAAATCTGCCAAATACATTCAAAGTGCATCAAAAGAAAAAGTTTGAAAGGTCTTACAATAGGTTTTCCTAAAGCTCCATTCACACCTAATCTCAAATCGCTGCAAAATGCAGGATGCGATTATTTCTACAATGGCACTCCAATCAAGCCACGATTTTGCTGCCATTGTCACGCGGTAAATGAAGCTGCAATGATCACAACGCGTGCCGCTATCGCCCAAAAGAAGCTAATTTTCCTTTTTTGAGTGACAAGCGCCACGCATTGCAATTGCAGCATGATTTACTGCGGCAAAACCGCGGCGTGATTAGGGTGCCATTAAGAAGTACTGGCATCACAAACGTGATTTTAAATCGTGGGCGGAATCGTGGCAATTCTGCCTGCTATCAGGTGTGACTGGAGACTTAGAAAACAGCCACAGCCTAGTTAGAAAAGCTTGTCCACTGCCAGAACATGCTGCAGAGAAGGCCTCTTGTTCCATGTGTGGAAGCAGTGGCCTCTCTGGAGGAATCCAAGAGTCGGCTCAGCAGTCAGCAGGGAGCATAAACTTGGCTGGTTGGAGCCAGGGGTAGGCAAACTTCCACCCTCTAGCTGTTGCAGAACTACAAGTCCCGTCCTGTGTCTGCCTTTGAGAGTCCTGCTTGTGATTGTCAGTTTTGCCGTGCCTCCTGGGACTTGTAGTTCTGCAACAACTGGAAAGTCAAAGTTTACCTACCCCTGCTCTAAGTTCTTTGTAGTAAGAGTGGGAAAGGATTATAACTACACTAAGGGGTGGTTCACACCGCAAAAATGCACTCCAGATCTGTTCCTGATGCGTTTCTGCATGCAAGGCATAATGTGTTTTACGTACTCTTTCCTCCCTGAGTTACCTGGAAAAAATAGACATATGACTCAAAAAAACTCACTAATGAAAACGCATGATGCATTTTTGGCGCGCTACCATTGACTATAATGGAAGGTGTATTTTTGGTGAGTTTTTTATAAAACGCACTGAAGATACAGCAAGGAATTATTTTCAAAAGCACAGTGCACAGATGTGACCAGTTATAAAGTATTGAAAGGGGACTATTTTACATGCGCTTTTGATGCATGGAGCAGGTGAATTTTATCGTAGCAAAAACACACCGATGTGAACAAGTCCTTAGGCCTGGTTTACGCCTATGCATTTTCCAGTGCGTTTTCAGTTTTGCAGAAATGCAGTACAGTCCATTTAACATGATTTCCTATGGGTCACGTTCTTGTCTCTCTATTTTTTGCAAAGGGTCAGGGACTTTTTTTTTTTTTTTTCCCCCAGCAGATCACATTTTTGGTTCCATAGACTTCAATGGAAACGCAGCAGAAAAACAAAGCATCAAAAATGCAGTGTTTCTGCTGCATTTTTGCTGGTTTCTCCTGCAAGAAAACAGACACCTCCTAAAAATAAAAAACACTATAAAAACACATAAAAAAAGACACAAAATGCACCCAGAAAATGCATTAACTTCAACCTGCATAGGTGTGAACCAGGCCTAATGCCACCTACACACGACCGGTCCTTCCGACGGAGTTCCGCTGAAACGGACTTGCCTACACATGATCACACCAAAGTCCGTTCATTTAGAACGCGATGACGTACGACGGCACTAGAAAAAGGAAGTTCAATAGCCAGTAGCCAATAGCTGCCCTTGCGTCGTTTTTGGTCCGTCGGATTAGCGTACAGACGAGCGGTTTTCCCGGAATTGAGTTTGTCGGAAAGATTTGAAACATTTTCTATTTCTAGGTCTGTCAGAATTTTAGAAAGAAAAATTCAGATGAAGCCCACACACGACGGAATGTCCGACGGAATGATTCCGTCTGAACTTTTCTGCCGGAAAGTCCGGTCGTGTGTACGCGGCATTAGGGTTTTTATTGCTAAAAGTTGCAGAGAACCTTCTGCTTCCCCGCTTTATCAAAATGGCCTTCAGACCACACTGCCACCAACATTTTAAAAATTTTTAAAACTCTGCAATGTTGAGATTGCATACTATCGTGTGTTTTTTGTTTTTTTTTAACACTAAAATGCCCCCCCCCCAAAAAAAAAGCTCCTCAAACTTCAGCTATACTACCAAAAAATTGTTAGAGCTTACCCTTTACACTTGCACACGCCTCACAATGTACATTAGAATCTGCAGCAAGCGAGATAGAACCTCATTTCCTGTTTGGAGGACATCCAGCATCATCTAGCCTTTTCTTTCACAGTCTGACTGGGCTTTGCCTGCCCAACCCCTTTCATTCATTGGATTTCAGTTCTTCAATCATGAAGGCTCAGCATGACATGTGGGTGTTACTTAGGCTCCTTTCACACATTAATGTCCGTTTTGACGGACTCCGTTTGCTCAGCGGGGATTGCTTCGTTGATCCCCGCTGAGCCGGAGGATGACAAGTCCTTCTCTTGCTCACTATGCAGGGACAGACCTGTCAGATCTCCACTCTCCTCTCTGTCCGTTTTCATCCGATCTACCAGACAGATGGAAAATAGGGTTTCCATCCATCTGAATTTAGCAGAGCAGATCAGATGTCAGCGGACATATCAACGCTGAGATCGGACGCTCCATAGAATTGTATGAATCGTCTGTTCAGGTCCGCCTGTCAGTTTTTTAGGTGGACCTGAACGGACGCTCCATACAGTTCTATGGTCCGCCCGTGTGAAAGGGGCCTTAGGCCCCTTTCACACGATCGGACCGTCCAGGTCCGCCTGTCAGTTTTGACGGCGGACCTGAACGGGCGCTCCATGTTAGTCTATGGAGCGTCGGATGTCAGCGGAGACATGTCTGCTGACATCCGACCCGGTCCGATCCGCTGAAGAGCAGACGGATGGCCCTACGTCCAGGTCCGTCGCTGGCGGATCGGATCGGGGGAGATCTGACGAAAACGGACACGCTGTCCGTTTTCGTCCGATCCCTCCATAGGCGGCAGCGGCACCTGACGAGCCCCTCCCCGCTCAGTGAGCAGAGAGGGACCTGTCATCCGCCGGCTCAGCGGAGATCAATGGACAGATCTCCCGCTGAGCCGGTGGACCGAGGCGGGCTCCGTAGAAACGGAGCCCGCCTCGTGTGAAAGGGGTCTTAGGGTGGACTTTATGCAACTGTAGTCTGCCTAAGAATGCCAACTCGTCCAGGTTGACACCCACCTATGAAGGCATTTTGATATTTGCATAACTCCTCCCACAAGCCAGCCCACTGCTTACATCAGAGTTGGGCTTTTGAGAGGAGTACTGAGGCAGAGGACCGTGATGATTTCAAAAAGCTCTGTACAGCACCCTGATGGCCCCTCCCACCAACCATGATCTGCCGGCATTGTATAAAGAAGCACAGAGACCCAGTGAGAACATCACTGGGTCTACAATAAGATATTAGATAACAGAAAAGGCTGCGCTAGGTTAAAAATAAATTACAAAATGCAGTAGCTGCTAACACATGTATGCTGGGATAACAACATAAAAAAAGAATAAGATGATGTAGCTGAAGCGCTTGAAACTAAAAAAAATCAGATTATGAAGTCCAATTTACTTAACCGGTTCATATGAAAACGTTGAATAGTGGTGATTGATAAGAGAAAAGAGGAAGGAATATTCAGAAAGGAGCTGTCACTATCATCCATTCACACTGCCTCTTGCCCCTGAATGTGGACCCCCCACTAAGGAAGTTCAAACAAGCCTGTTCATAGTGATCCTGGCAAGGTGTCACTGGAATTGTGTCCCTGGCTTCTCCTTAATAATATATTCCTCCACTGCCCATGATATCCTTGTTAATCTCATCCAGATATGGAGGGATAAAAGGGGCATATCATAGTGTAGTATGTTCCATACATTTATTAGTTTAAAAAGAGTTACTCACTTGGTAAAAGATCAATACGAGCATCAGTACAAAAGGAAACTGAATGCTTCCCGTTACGCAATGATGTCACGACTCCTCCCTAGCGTTTTGTCATCAATGATGTCGTCAGGGGCGCAATTCCAGTGACACCTTCCCAAGATCATTATGAACAGGCTTGTTCATATAGGGATAAGAGGCAGTTTTAACGGGTGATGGTGACGGCTCCTCTCTGGATATTCCTTCCTCTTTTGTCTTATCAATCACCACTATTCAACGTTGTCATATGGACTGATTATGATTATGTAAATTGGACTTTACAGTGTAATCTGTTTTTTTTTAGTTTCAATCACTGCACCTACGTTATCCTACACTAAGATGTGTAATGGAAAAGGAAAGGTTTTATTAAAACAATGTTGATGAGTGAGGAAGGGAAGGAGGAACCAGGGAAGGTAAAATATAAGCACATTAAACATCATCTTTAAAAACATACATGGTAACAATTGTAAGCTGTTTACTTTCCTTCCTAATTCTTTATGCTTCTGAGGTTGTCATGATAAGGATCCTTCACTTCTCTATTTGTTGTCTCGCATAGGAGTTGAGAGCGGACAGAAAGATGGAAGATTTTCAGAATGCTCATTCAATTCCCCACAAGGAGTGGCTATCTATGGTAATAATATCTATGTGGCCGACACGGAGAACCATCTGATCCGGAAGGTAAAATTCTATTGCTCTTATAGAGGAGTATTCATGAAGAGTGAATTGTGAGATGTGCTGTACATTCTCTAGCTGATTACTTGTTCCATTTATAAGCACGGCTGACATCCCAATTCAACAACACATTCGTCCACATTTGGATTTTATACTTCTCTGGTGTTAAATGCTGTGTTCTGTACAAAACTTTTGCTGACAGGATGCACTTGTTAACCACTTAAGCCCCAGACCATTTGGCTGGCCAAAGACCAGAGCACTTTTTGCGATTCGGCACTGTGTCACTTTAACTGACAATTGCGCGGTCGTGCGACGTTGCTCCCAAACAAAATTGACGTCCTTTTTTCCCCACAAATAGAGCTTTCTTTTGGTGGTATTTGATCACCTCTGCGGTTTTTATTTTTTGCACTATAAACAAAAATAGAGCGTCAATTTTGAAAAAAAACGCATTATGTTTTATTTTTTGCTATAATAAATATCCCCAAAAAATATATAAAAAAACTTTTTTTCTCCTCAGTTTAGGCCGATATGTATTCTTCTACATATTTTTGGTAAAAAAAAATCACAATAAGCGTTTATTGATTGATTTGTGCAAAACTTATAGTGTCTACAAAATAGGGGTTAGTTTTATGGCATTTTTATTAATAATTTTTTTTTACTAGTAATGGCGGCAATCTGCGATTTTTACCGTGACTGCAACATTATGGCCGACACATAGGACAATTTTGACACATTTTTGGGACCATTGTCATTTTTACAGCGATCAGTACTATAAAATTGCACTGATTACTGTAAAAATGACACTGGTAGTGAAGGGGTTGACCACTAGCTGGCTAGGAAGGGGTTAAGTGTGTCCTAGGGAGTGATTCTAACTGTTAGGGGGCATGGCTATACAGGGAGCTATGATCAATGACAGTTTCACTAAGCAGAAAGGGGAGATGCTTGTTTACATTAGCATCTCCCCGCTCTTCCTCTCAGTGAGACGATCGCTGGTATCCCCGCGGACATCGAGTCCGCGGGACCCGCGATCCTACTCACGGAGCTCGCAGCAGGGTTGCGCACGCGACCACACGGCGGCAAATTCAAAGGGACGTACCTGTACGCCCATTTGGGCAGCTGTGCCTTTCTGCCGACGTATATGTACATGCGGCGGTCAGCAAGCGGTTAATATTCCCCACTCCAGATTTAGCTAATCCAATGATTTTTAGTTATTGTTATACACGATTCATATAGCGCCAGCAGTTTACACAGCGCTTTACAATATAAAAGGGAGACAATACAGTTTCAATGCAATAAAATACAAGAGGGTTAAGAGGACCATGCTCAGAAGAGCTTACAATCTACTAGGGTGGGGCAAGTGGTACAAAACTTTTTAACTGTGGTGGATGAGCTTATGGAAGTGACAAGATTAGTTGGAGGAGCATTAGACTTCCCTGAAGAGATGAGTTTTCAGGGATCACCTGAAGGCAGCCAAAGTTGGAGATTGCCAGACAGATTGAGGTAGAGAGTTCCAGAAGATGGGAGAGTCTCTGGAGAAGTCCTGGAGACAAGCATGGGAGGAGGAGACAAGGGAGCTTGAGAGGAGCGGAGATGACGGTTTTGGTGATATTTGGAGTTCGGGGCAGAGTTGTGAATGGCTTTGTATGTTGTTGTTAGTATTTTGAATTTAATTCTTTGGGCGATTGGAAGCCAGTGTAGGAATTGGCAGAGAGGGGTAGCAGACACTGAGCGGTTGGTAAAGTAGAGGAGTCGGTTCTAGCTCTTCTGTTGGGATGAATGTTCAGTAAATGTACAGCAAAAGTGCACTCTAATTCCTTCCTTTTTATATTTTTTAAAGTTAACGCTGTTCACATTTGTTCACCAAATGTTAACTGAGCTCATCGGTAACTTGAAAAATCTACCATTTGTCTTTAATGTAAACCTCCAGCTTAAACCTAACTTGACTTACAAATGGCGCTCAACAACAGCTGGAGATTTCGGGAGCAGTGATGTCACCCGTAGGATCCTCTCTCCTGCAGCTGCCACTGGCTGGCACGGTGGCACCTGACCACATGGCCGGTGTGGATTAAAAGTAGGTAAGTATATACTTTTTTTTTTTTACAGGTTAGTCAGCATAGGTGTCAGGAGGGGGGAGGGGGCCTTTTTAGGATTCGTTACGCTTAGGCTGGAATTCTACTTTAAATTCTTTCTGAAAAATAGAATGCCCCTGTTCCTATTTTTAACTAGCTTCTACAGTAATTGCACATGGTAGGGCTTTGCACAGCATAAAAAAAAATTCCAGAACACTTACCAGTTAGCCTGTAGATAAACTACAAAATGGCACTGTCTAAAAAATCTGCATTAAAGAAGTACAACCAAACCTCGTTTGGCTGTACGTCTCCTGTGGATCACAGGAGTGCAGCTCGTTCTGCACTCCTGTGACCGGTTTTCAGCACACAGCGGCCTGAAGTCCACTGTCTGCTGACGTCACAGAGCCGCTCCAGGCTCGCGAAGGATCATGACAATGGAGTCGGGATCTGCCCACATGCCTGGACCGGCACCCGGCTCAGCCTCTCAGTGAGCCACTGAGAGCCTGAGCCAGCCGCTCCCGCCTCCCTCTACAGCCCAGCTCTCCAGTGAGTGCAGAGGGGCAGAGCAGAGAGTGGCTGAGTGACAGACAGAAGCTCTCTGGTCGGGGAGCTGTGAGAACTGAGCGATCTGCAATGTTAGATCGCTCGGCTCTCAGTCTTAGAAGCGCCGGGGGACAGATGCAGCGTCGGACCGATGCTAAATCCTGCTAGGTAAGTATGATGCTGGAAAACAGTTAACCCCATACTTCTCTTTTAAAAATAGAGGTTTTAGTTGTACAGCATTTGCAAATATACAATACCCTGCAAAAGGTTTAAGCAGGTGTAAAGAAATGCTGTAAAGTAAGAATGTTTTCAAAAATATATATTTAAGTTTGTTTATTTTTTATCAATTTACAAAATACAAAGTGAGTGAGCAGAAGAAAAATCTAAACCAAATTAATATTTGGTGTGACTACCCTTTGGCTTCAAACCAGTATCAGTTCTTATGCTTACACAAAGTCAGGGATATTGTAGGATTAGATTTAGGTGTATGATTAACCACTTGACAACTGGGCACTTAAACCCCCTTCCTAACCAGACCAATTTTCAGCTTTCGGTGCTCTCACACTTTGAATGACAATTACTCAGTCATGCAACACTGTACCCATATGAAATTTTTGTCCTTTTTTCACACAAATAGAGCTTTCTTTTGGTGGTATTTAATCACCGCTGGGTTTTTAATTTTTTTGCGCTATAAATCAAAAAAGACTGAAAATTCGATAAAAAAAATAAATAAATTCTTTGTTTCTGTTAAAATTTCTTGCAGAGTTATGGCGGAGTTATGGCGGAGTTATGGCGGAGTTATGGCGGAGTTATGGCGGAGTTATGGCGGAGTTATGGCGGAGTGTTGCACAGTGTTGCACAGTGTTGCACAGTGTTGCACAGTGTTGCACAGTGTTGCAGAGTATTGCCATTATTTACATTGAGCAGCGCTGTGGGCACTAAACATCCAGCCCACAGCGCTGCTGCAATCTCTCCCCCTCTCCCCTCGCACTGTACCGAGCGGTACACAGAGGGGAGGGAGGAACCGGCGTCGTGATCCGTGATGCGCCGGGTCCTGAGGACCCGGCGGTCAAGGATGTTCCCGGGTGCGCGCCCCAGGGGGCGCGCGGGAGCAACATTCTGGAATGACGTCCCACGGACGTCCACCCAGAACTAGCCGTCCGCGCTGTAGCCATCTTTCGGCTATGGCCCGGTCGGCAAGTGGTTAACCAATTATACTAAGCAGGTGCTAATAATCATCAATTTCATGTGTAGCTTGAAAAACAGTCATTAACTGAAACGACTATGTAGGAGGCTTTAAAGTGGGAGAGGAACAGCCAAACTCTGCTACTAAGATGAGGTTGTGGAAGACTGTTTCATGTCACAGGTCATACACCATGGCAAGACTGAGCACAGAAACAAGACACAAGGTAGTTTCAATGCATCAGCAAGGTCTTTCCCAGTGAAAGATTTCAAAGCAGACTGGAGTTTCAAGATGTGCTGTTCAAGATCTTTTGAAGAAGCAGAAAGAAACAGGCGATGTTGAGGACTGTAGAAGCAGTGGTCAGCCAAGGAAACTTAATGCAGCAGATGAAAGACAGAAATCATGCTTACTTCCCTTCCACATTGGAAGATGTCCAGCAGTGCCATTAGTACAGAACTGAAGGGACCCAGGTACACCCATCTACTGCACGGAGAAGTCTGGGCAGAAATGGTCTTCATGAAAGAATTGCGGCCAAAAAGCCATAACTCCAGCGTGGAAACAAGGCTAAGCGACTCAACTATGCACGAAAACGTAGGAACTGGGGTGCAAATGGAGTTGGAGATTTGGTCAGGATCAATGCTGTCTTCAATGCTAAGAAATACAGGCAGATACTTATCCATCGTGCATACCATCAGAGAGGTGTGTGATTGACCCCAATTTTTTTCTGCAGCAGGACAACGACCCCAAACATACAGCCAATGTCATTAAAAACTATCTTCAGTGAGAATTACAAGGAGTCCTGGAAGTGATGGTTTGGCCCTCAAAGAGCCTTGATCTCATCATGGAGTCTGTCTGGGATTACATGAAGAGACAGAAGGATCTGAGGCAGCCGACATCCACAGAAGATCTGTGCTTAGTTCTCCAAGAGGTTTGGAATAACCTACCTGCTGAGTTCCTTCAAAAACTGTGTGCAAGTCTACCTAGAAGAACTGATGCTGTTTTGAAGGCAAAGGGTGGTCACACCAAATATTGATTTGATTTGGATTTATCTTCTGTTCATTTACTTTCCATTTAGTTAATTTATTATTTATAAAAATAAACTATTAATACAATTTTTTCACACCTGCTTAAAACGTTTGCACAATAGTGTAGATAGAAACCACACTCCCTCATCAAAGCTCCTCTGTAATAATTTTTTTTTGGGGGAGGATTAAATACACGAGTGTAACTTTAACTTTATAACACACCTAGTACGTGATCCTGCAAGTCCGGGTCTGGAGCGCGTATGCACGCCACTGGTGACCCGCTCCCGCTGTGATTATACAGGACGGGAGCTGATCTGTGGGTAAGGTAGAATCCATGTCCGCCGGCACCCGCCAATCATTAGGCTGAGAGCCAGAATGGCAGTCTGTCTATGTAAACAAAGCAGATCGCCGTTCTGTCAGTAGGGAAGGCATGGATCCATGGCATAGATGGTGTTTCTGCAAAGCAGGGACATGGATCAATGCCTTCCCCTAGTAAAATCACCTCCCACACAGTGGACAAGCACTGGCTAGGAACACATTTAACCCTTTGAATGCCCCTGATGTTGACCCCTTCTCAGCCAGTGTCATTAGTACAGTGGCAGTGCATATTTTTTAGCACTGAACACTGTATTAGTGTCACTGGTTCCCAAAAAGTGTCAGTGTCTGATTTGCCCGCCACAATATTGCAGTCCCACTATAAGTCGCTGATCCCTGCCATTACTAGTGAAAATAAAAACTCCATATAGATCTCCCATAGTTTGTAGACGCTATAACATTTGTGCAAACCAATCAATATACGCTTATTGGGATTTTTTTTTTACCAATAACGTAGCAGAATACGAATTGGCCTAAATAGATGAAGAAATTAGATTTTTAATTTTTTTAATTTTTTTATTGGATGTTTCACCTTAGGCTGATCCCCGCTGAGCTGGCCGATGACAAGTCTGTCTCTGCACACTGTGCAGGGACGGACCTGTCAGATATCCGCTCTCCTCTATGGGGGGATCGGATGAAAACGGACCGTCTGTCCATTTTCATCCAATCCATTCAGCTAGACGGATGGAAAATAGGACATCCACCCGTCTGGATTTAGCGTAGCGGATCGGATGTCAGCGGACATGTCACTACTGACATCCATCGCTCCATAGAGATGTATGGAGCGTCCGTTCAGGTCCGTGTGAAAGGGCCCTTAGGTTGTAAGCTCCTTGAGGGTAGGGACCAATGTGAATGTACAATGTATATGTAAAGCACTGCGTAAATTGACGGCGCTATATACCGTATATACTCGAGTATAAGCCGACTCGAATATAAGCCGAGGCACCTAATTTTACCACAAAAAACTGGGAAAACTTATTGACTTGAGTATAAGCCTAGGGTGAGAAATGCGCAGCTACTGTAAGTGGAAAAGAGGGTCAACAATGGCCATTTGCATGCCTCACTGTGCCCATTTGCAGCCATAGGTCCCCCAAACTTCAAACTCGGTAGTTAAGGGTTCCTAGATGCCCTCTAGCTGCAGCCAAAATTTGGGGTCTCTGGACCCAAAGGGTCCCGAAATGACATTGCTGCAGATGGACACAGTTGACTGGATTTGGGGCACCGTATCTCTGGGCCACTTGGGGCTAGGAATCCCAAATTTAGTGTACAAACCCAGTGGAACTAGCACTATAACACATCCAAAGCTGGGGTTCCTAGCACCAAGTGGCCCTGAGATACGGGGCCCCAAATTTGGTTCGGAAAATGTCAAGCACTTTTCTGCAGCAGAGAATGACATTTTCCAAACCGAATTTGGGGCCCTGTATCTCGGGGCCACTTAATGCTGGGAACCCCAACTTTGTATATGTTGTAGTGCTAGTTCCACTGGGTTTGCACATCAAATTTGGGGTTCCTAGAACCAAGTGGCCCCGAGATACGGGGCCCCAAATCGGTTCGGAAAATGTCATTCTCTGCTGCAGAAAAGTGCTTGACTCGAGTATTAACTGAGGGGGGGCATTTTCAGCACAAAAAAAATGTGCTGAAAAACTCGGCTTATACTCGAATATATACGGTAAGTACCTGAAATAAATAAGTAAATAAAATGGCAGAAAGGAAAACATTTTTTTGTTTTTTTTCACAATTGTCGGTCTTTTCTTTGTTTATAGCACAAAAAGTTAAAACTGCAGAGGTGATCAAATACCACCAAAAGAAAGCTCTATTTGTGGGAAAAAAAGACTTGCATTTTATTTGGGTACAACATTGCACGACTGCGAAATTGTCAGTTAAAGTAAAACAGTGACGTATCACGAAACATGGCCTGGTCATGAAGGGGGGTAAATCTTCTGGAGCTGAAGTTGTTTACTTTATATCACATGGGGGGTTAAAAGGTCCCCTATGTGATATGTTTTTTTTTAAGACAGGTTGTTTTTAACAAGACATTAGACCCCCAATGTCTCGCTTGCCTTCCAAGCTAATGAAGTGCAGATTGTGCTAGGGGAAGATCAGCGAAAGGATGTTCAATGGTCTCCATCTTCTTCGCTCAGCAGCACTCACCTAGCAAAAGATTTAAAGGTGCAGGCAAATTCTAGAATCCCACCAAAGTATAATGGCAGCTGAAGCCTCTAATACTTTAAAAGCCCCTACAGGCCATCAGATTAGAGGTGAATAATTGCTGTAGAATTTTTGCTCTTTTTCGGTACAAACTGTACTGTAGCCCGATTGCTTCCACCTAACAGCTAACGATTGGCCACGAGATGTTAATTACTTCCGTGTGCATGAGCCCTGCCTCTGCACAGCCCCTCAGAGCTGTATTTACTTTCTCTACTTTACAGCATAGTATAGGGGTTTACTATTCATAGCACTTCTGTTACTAGAGTATCCCTATTGAACACAGTATTAGATTCATTAGATCTATTCGTAGCACACTGGTGCTCATTTAGTCTGCAGGTGAGAGCAATGGCCAAGCTGATTTATGTTAAATATGTTTTTATTTTTGGATAACTGGAGGATTTATCTTAATCACGAAGGCTCCTGCTGATAAGATGCTATGGATTTTATTTTCATATTTTATTTGAAACATTTGGTTGTTAAGGAGCCTCCCGTGAAGGAGGCTTAAGTCCCATACACACATCAGAATATCGTACAAAAAATACAGTTTTCAATGCGAAGGTACAATAATATGATCGCTAGTACATAGCTGTCGTCCAAAATTTTCCGAAGGGGCAAACATGAAAGTTTGTCATACGGTTTTCGTTTAATCAGTACAGTTTTCTTCCGGAAAGTATTCACAGCCCTTCACTTTTTCCACATTTTGTTATGTTACAGCCTTATTCCAAAATGGAATAAATTCATTATTCTCCTCAAAATTCTACAAACAATACCCCATAATGACAGTGTGAAAGAAGTTTGTTTGAAATCTTTGCAAATTTATAAAAAATAACAAAAAAGAAAAAAATCCTATGTACATACGTATTCACAGCCTTTGCTCAATACTTTGTTGAAGCACCTTTAGCACCAATTACAGCCTCAAGTCTTTCTGAGTATAATGCTACAAGCTTGGCACACTTATTTTTGGGCAGTTTCTCCCATTCTTCTTTACAGGACCTCTCAAGCTCCATCAGGTTGGATGGGGAGCATCGGTGCACAGCCATTTTCATATCTCTCCAGAGATGTTCAATTGGGTTCAGGTCTGGGCTCTGGCTGGGACACTCAAGGACATTCACAGAGTTGTCCCATAGCCACTCCTTTGTTATCTTGGTTGTGTGCTTAGGGTTGTTGTTCTGTTGGAAGATGAACCTTTGCCCCAGTCTGAGGTCCAGAGCGCTCTGGAGCAGGTTTTTATCAAGGATGTCTCTGTACATGGCTGCATTCATATTTCCCTCGATCCTGACTAGTCTCCCAGTTCCTGCCACTGAAATACATCCCCACAGCATGATGCTGCCACCACCATGCTTCACTGTAGGGATGGTATTGGCCAGGTAATGAGCGGTGCCTGATTTTCTCCAGACATGACGCTTGCCATTTAGGCCAAAGAGTTCAATCTTTGTTTCATCAGACCAGAGAATTTTGTTTCTCATGGTGTGAGAGCCCTTCAGGTGCCTTTTGGCAAACTCAAGGTGGGCTGTCATGCCTTTTACTGAGTGGCTTCCATCTGGCCACTCTACCATACAGGCCTGATTGGTGGAGTGCTGCAGAGATGGTTATTATTCTGCAAGGTTCTCCTCTCTCCACAGAGAAATGCTGTAGCTCTGTTAGACCCCTTTCACACTGAGGCGTTTTTTCAGGCGCTTTTGGGCTAAAAAAAAGCGCCTAAAAAACGGCTCCTCTGCAGTCTGTGTGAAAGCCTGAGTGCTTTCACACTGAGGCGATGCTCTGGCAGGACGTTAAAAAAACTCCTGCAAGCAGCATCTTTGGAGCGGTGTATACACTGCTCCTAAAGCGCCCCTGCCCATTGAAATGAATGGGCAGCGGCGCTTTGCGGGTCGTTGCAACCCTTTTCCGGCTGATAGTGGGGGTTAAAAGCACCCCGCTAGTGGCCGAAAACCAAAACGATGGTAAAGCGCTGCTAAAAATAGCGGCGCTTTACCGCCGACACCTCAGTGTGAAAGCACCCTCAGAGTGACCATCGGGTTCTTGGTCACCTTTCTGACTAAGACCCTTCTCCCCCGATCGCTCAGTTTGGTCAGGCAGCCCACTCTAGGAAAAGTCCTGGTGGTTCCAAACTTCCATTTAAGAATGGTGGCGGCCACTGTGCTCATTGGGACCCTCAATGCTGCAGAAATGTTTCTCTACCCTTCCCAAAATCTGTGTGTGCCTTTCCAAATCATGTCCAATCAACTGAATTTACCACAGGTGGACTCCAATCAACATCTCAAGGATGATCAGTGGAAACAGGATTCACCTGACCTCAATTCTGAGTGTCATGGCAAAGGCTGTAAATACTTATGTACATGGGGATTTTTTGTTTTTTATTTTTAATACATTTGCAAAGATTTCAAACAAACTTCTTTCATGTTGTCACTATGGGGTATTTGTAGAATTTTGAGGAAAATAATGAATCCATTGTGGAATAAGGCTGTAACATAACAAAATGTGGAAAAAGTGAAGCACTGTACATTACATTACTTCCAAATTTTTTTTCTGCCGTGCGAACATTTTTGTACTGTAGTAACCTATTCATTTTCGATATGGAGATTGGCACCAAAAAAAAAAACAAAAAAAAAAACGGATGATCATTCGTCCAATAATCTTATTGTGTGTACTAAGCTTAAGATGATGCTGCCCTTAGAGGATAGGATAGGAATGTTTAGCCCCACTTTAAATCTGAACTCCAGCTTTCCTTGTCTTGCACACTTTTACAGGCTCCTCTCCTGTACTAAAAAAAATAATAAAAAGAAATTCAACCAGCGCTAATCCCTTGTATAATATGCTAAAGCAGCTGAATACTGAGGATAAAATCTATCAAATCCAACAGAACAAATATATAGAAGCAGTACAGCGCTGACAAAATAATGTCCCTAAAAATCTTCAATTAACATAAATGTCCATAAAGAGAGAAAGTAATGTCCATAAAGAGAGAGAAATTCCAGATGAGGATCCCAGTGTGCAAGTGATATCCAAATATGATGAGTGACTCATATAGTGATAAACCTCCACCAACAGTATCGCTAGCCGCTCACCTCAGCGAGTGGACCCCTGAATAAATTCAGTCAGGTCTCAAACAGCCTTTCCCACAATGGGAGATATACAGGAGCAGGTAACTGGAACCAGGCAGCTTGCGGTCTCGTGGAGCGATCACATGCAATAGAATAAATAACATCTAGTGCTCTCTGTCTATAGCTTAAAAAGTTTTATTAAAAGTAGGTCAACTTACAAGAAAGGCACTGTTCCCCAGTGCGAAGGATGAAAACGTATAAGATACTCCACGGGAATCGGTGAGCAAGACGCGGGTGACGTCACGAGTCACGTGATAATGTTCCGTACGCGTTACGTCCCTTGTGATGGGCGGGACTTCTTCAGCGGCGACGGCATGACGTGGTGCACCGGCTTTAAATAGCTCAGCTGATCTCCGCAGCCAATAGAGCAAATTGTATACAGATTACCATGGTAACCATTACTCGAGAACGGAAGTGTTAGCTTCTCATGATGGAACCATGAAGGGATTCGCTATAGCAGTAGTAGATCACCGAAGCTGATCCCAAAAAATAACTAAACTTATAGAATGTTACTAGGTGTAACTAATAAAAATGTGACCAGCTCCCTCAAAGGGAGTCTAGTTTGTGTGACAACCCGTGTACTTGCTCAATTCCGTGGAACATCCTATTCACATAATGAAAAATAATATCCATATATTCCAAACATATGAAATTCATATAAAAAATTCATATAAAATTAACGATCTGAAATAAAACAATTTACGTCAAACTCGACGTTTAAGCCTCTCGGCAAGAGGACCTTAGTCTCATGGATCCAATGGGATTCCCTGCGGCTGAGCTGGCGAAGAAAGTTACCCCCCCCCCCCCTCCAATGTTTATTAACTTTTTCAATCCCCCAGAATTTTAATCCTCTGGGGTTTTGGGCATGCACCATTTTGAAATGTTTCGAAACGTGGGTTTTTAGTCCTTTCTTAATATTATTGACGTGCTCGCCTAAACGCACATGCAGGGGCCTGGAGGTCCTTCCAATATATTGGAGGCCACATCCGCACTCCAACATGTATACAACTCCAACTGTTGTGCAGGTAATCAATTGGTCAATTTTGTATTCCCTGCCTGTTGAGGTAGCAACAAATTGTTTACGTTTTTTGTCATTACATTTAGAATGTCTGCAGGCTGTGCAGCGCCCACAGGCATAGAAACCTGAGAGGAAAGAGAATAATCTATTATCTGCTTGTGTGGGAGGATCTACCACTCCAGGTGCTAGACGGTCTCTTAAAGACGGGGCTTTCTTGCAGATAAAAGACGGACGTGGTGGCAATAGGGGACCCAGCACGCGATCTTGTTTCAAGATTGGCCAGTTTTTAGCAACCAGCTTTTCGAATTGCTTATACTGGACATTGTAATTAAGTAACATTTTAAAATTAGGGGCATTATTACTGGTATCTCTGACTTTATTGGAGATCAACTCTGACCTGTCCATGGCTAAAACTTTTTCCATATCACTCTTTAAGGCTAGTTGATCATAACCTTTTTCTTGAAATTTAGAGGTAAGTAACATGGATTGAGAGACAAACTCACTATCATCAGTGCAATTTCGTCTGAGCCTCACAAACTGTCCCTTAGGGATGTTGCATAGCCATGATTTGTGATGGCAGCTCTCTAATGGGATGAATGAGTTTCGGTCAGTGGGTTTTCGGTAATTGCATAATTTAAACTTGTTATCTTCCCTCCGGATCTCCAAGTCTAAGAACACTATTTTATCCTCGCTAAAATTCCAAGTTAATTGGATATTTTTGGTATTGGCATCTAAAGTTTGTACAAAGGTAGCCAGACTGGAATGGTCTCCCTCCCAGACTAATACCAGATCGTCTATGTACCGTTTGTAGCAAACTAATTGTGGGGGACGGTGCCTAAATACTGCATCTTCCTCCCAGTGGGCCATGAACAAGTTGGCCACACTGGGAGCAAAGCGGGCACCCATCGCAACGCCCCTCTTTTGTAAATAGAAGTGACGACTAAACCAAAAATAATTCTTCTCTAAACAGAAACGCAAACACTTTAGTAGGAAGTTCTTATGTTTACTTGAGAGGTCAGAAAATTTGGATAAGGCCCATTGTACTGAAGATAGAGCATCTTCATGTCCAATAATAGTGTATAAGGACCCTACGTCGGCTGTAGCCAGAATACAAGGAGAGGAGCAACTGGTGGACTCCATAATTTGAATAACATGTTTCGTATCCTTCAGGAACGCTTCAGTTTGATTCACTAGCGGTTGGAGGAAATGATCTATATATTGACCAACCCTGGAGGAAATGGAGTCAATGCCATTGACAATAGGCCTACCAGGGGGGTCAGTAATATCCTTATGGATTTTCGGAAGACAATATATGATGGGAGTTCTGCAAAATAGGGGGTCCAAGTAAGACGCCTCCTTCTTTGTCAGGATCCCCGATGTCTTTCCTTCTTCCACAAGCCAGTGTAATTCATCCTTGTAAATCAACATGGGGTCCTTATTAAGAATCTGATAGGTATCTGGGTCATCCAGCAATCTAACAAGCTCTGCGAGATATTTGGATTTGTCCAAGATAACTAGACCCCCACCCTTATCTGCTGGGCGTATAATTATGTCATTTCTAGCCTCCAGAGTTTTCATACCTTGCCTAATATACTGTGGGTCCAATACTTTTCTTACTTTCATCTTATCTAGATCGTTAAACAACATGTTTTTGAACACTTCCAAATATTTATTATCCGGGTTCAAAGGATTGAAAGTAGATTTATTCCTTAAACCGGAATGTGAACCTTTTGTAATGGCAGGGATTCTGGTAGGGTTTGACAAAAAGTACTTTCTCATATTTAGATTCCTGACAAATTTATGGATACTCACATAAGTTTGGAATTTGTTCATGTTGTGAACCGGAGCGAATTTGAGCCCTCTGTCTAGGACTCTCATTTCATTTTCACTCAAGACACAACTGCTCAAATTATATATACCTGAGCCAATAGGGCCTAATGGGGCTTTTTCTTTTTGTAATCTCCTGCCCCCTCTCCTTCCTCTCTCCCTCTTTTTCTGGATAGGTCTTTTGTTTGTGGGGATGGTTGCGATTGATGTCTCCACCATTCCATGTGACTGGGTGGAGGCATCAGAGCTCCCCTCCCCGGCCCACTCTGAGCCCCCGAAAAATCCCCTTCCTCATTGGAATTATGATGTTGAAGCGGGGTAAATCTATTTGACAAGGGTAATGATTCCCCACGTGTGGGTTGGGGCATGTCCCTTCTTCCATAATTGTTAGAATAATCATGGTAGTCATGGTAATTCTGCCTATGATCTTCCCATCTACGAGGAGATTCATAATTTTGTCGATGATAGAAATAATAAGGGGTGTCCCTGATAGGGGTCCCTGGGGGGCCATGTTGTTTGCCTTTCCCTCTCTTCCCCTTAAAATCCCTTCTCTTAGCTAAACCTCCTCTATTATTAGAGGGTGCAGAGGGGGGATGGTTATAGGAATTGGACATAACCGGTAGAAGTCTACCTGAGTTAGAATTCGGTTCCACCTGGGGTGGATTGGGATTTACCTCTGATATAGGGGGGGCAGGACCAGTCTGCCACTTAAAAATGTTACCATTCCTAAAATCATCACAATCTCTAATATATTTTTTCTTTTTCTTATTTTGAGCTTCAACATCCCATTTGGCAAGCCTGTTGCCAAGGTCAGTGGATAATTTTTTAAACTCTTCACTGTTTTTATAAGGCTCAATGAATTTCCTGAGATCACTAATTTGTGACTCAAGGAGTTCCATTTTCCTTTGTTTACGTACGAGTAGTAGTTGTAATAATTCTGAGCCCTTTTTAACAAAAAAATTCTTCCATTCCAACATTGATTCCTCATCAAAAAGACCATCATTCGGTGGGATGTCCCACCTAAGTCTTCTGGGGACCAAATTGGAGGAAATATACTGATTGAATGAGGTAATGTCCCACCATGTCTTTACCTTTTTCTCAAAAATATGATTTAATTTTTTGAAAGAAGAGGTTAAATCATTATTTGTTCAGACATGGGACCATGGGAAAAGACCTCGTCCAATTCACGTTTTTCTAAATAAAAAAATACATCCATGATAGCTGCTTTATGGACATTACTTTCTCTCTTTTATGGACATTTATGTTAATTGAAGATTTTTAGGGACATTATTTTGTCAGCGCTGTACTGCTCCTCTCCTGTACTGAAATCACTTACTTTGATCTCACTGCACACTATGAGCTACTCACAGTGTGCATTAGAAGCTGCAACAAGTCAGAGCCCACCTCATTCTTTGATTGGAGGATCTAGCCTTTTCCTGCCCGGCCTGACTGTCCCTGGCCCGCCCTTTTCATTCGTTGGATTTCAGTTCTTTCACTCGTGGAGGCTCAACATCACATGTGGGCGTTATCAAGGGGCGGTCTGAATGTCAAATGACATCTGCCCATCAAGGCTTACTAATATTTTGAAAGCTCCTCCCAAGAGCCAGCCCACTGTTTGCATCGGGGCTGAGGGCTTTCGAGAGGAGTAGTGAGGCCGGGTGCTGGAATGATTTCAGGAAGTTCTGTACAGCACTCTGCTTGCAGCTCCCTCCAGCTGTGATCAACTTACATTGCATAGAGATGCACCGAGACCCGGGGATGGTATCACTGGGTCTGAAATAAGATACGTAATCAAAGAGGAAAGATTTTATTTAAAATGTTAATTAGCATGTTGATGGGGGGTTGGCAGGCAATGCCAAATATAAGCAGATTATACTTCAGATTTAAAGTGCACTGAAAACTACATATCTATTACATGGATAGCTAAGTTGTTGTGAAGTATTCATACAAAAATAGGAAATGTATTCATATATGTAAATGTTTTACTTTTGCAATATTAATAACATAAAATATGTCTGCAGATCGATCTAGAAATGTTAACGGTGAGCACAATAGCTGGCACTGGGAGTCAAGGAGTCGACAAAGTGGGCGGAGCTCAGGGAATACAGCAGCCAATCAGCTCGCCTTGGGATGTTGCAGTTTTTTCACCAGGTAAGCTTGTCAGTTAATTGCTACTTGTGCTCCGCTCTTTCCTCAAGTGTCAGATAAAACGTGAAATATATTGTGTAACGGGCACAGTGCCTAATTGGTTAGCGCTCTTGCCTTACAATCTCCAGTATTGGGTCTGAGTTCAGTCTGGGACACTGTCTGCATGGAGTTTGTATGTTCTGTCTCTGTGTGGGCTCCCTGCTAACATCCAATAACATACTACTATGGGTAGGTTCACACTACCCGCATAGAAATACACAGCTGTAGGTGTATGGGGGGAGGGGCGTTTGGTGCCTTGCATTGTAAAAATGAAAGGCACTGTGTTTTTTTTGGGGGGGGGGGGGGGGGGGTAGGGTGTTTATAACCTTTAATAGAATGTCATAAAGTGACATCCCATTAATTTCTATTCATGATAGCTCAGCTGCCCTATATTAAATTGTAGGGTCATACAGAGACTTGCAAAGAAGTGCGGAAAAATGTAGCCATGTTGGATTTTCCTGCACTGCTCTGCCTTGCGGCTGATCCGTTTCATGCAGAGAAACACGTCTCTCCAATGAAGTGTAAACCAGCCATCAAGTTTCTCTTAACTCTAAAGTAAAAATGAGAGAGATATAGATATGCACTCTCATTTATAACATGCAGATTTCTATTTGTAGCTGCTGCACCTTGTTTTCAAATATATATATATATATATATATATATATATATATATATATATTTTTTTTTTAATTTATTTATTATTATATTTTTCATACGCCTAATGAGTCAGTAAAGCTTATGGTTTAATACACCCAGTGGAGTCTTTCATCAGCACATACAGCATCCAGTTGGAGATAAGACTCGTACTTCCGAATGGATGATGACAGTGTGATTCCATTCCAATATAAAGACATTTTTTGTATATAAAAAGGAACACTCACATTTTGGTGAAGATAAAAAGTATGGAAAGTGATATGGAAGATATATATATATATATAGATAGATAGAGATATAGATAGATAGATAGATAGAGATATATATATATATATATATATATATATATATATATATATATATATATATATATATATATATATATATATATATATATATATATATATATATATATATATATATATATAAAATAATGTGTGGGTGTATAGAGATAGATATAAGTCTACACCTGTTTAAAATGTCTGGTTTCTGAGATGTAAATTAGATGAGACAAAGATAAATAATTTCAGAACTTTTTCCACCTTTATTCTGACCTATAAACTGTACAACTCCGTTGAACAACAAACTGAAATCTTTTATGTGGAGGGAAGTAAAAAATAAAAAAAATAATAATATGGTTGCATAAGTGTGCACACCCTTAACTACTTCAATACCAGGCACTTACCCCCCTTCCTGCCCAGGCCAATTTTCAGCTTTCAGCGATGTCGCTTTTAAAAATGACAATTGCGCAGTCATGTTACACTGTACCCAAATTAAATTTTTATCATTTTGTTCCCACAAATAGAGCTTTCTTTTGGTGGTATTTGATCACCTCTGCAGTTTTTATTTTTTTGCTAAACAAATAAAAACAGACCCGAAATTTTTGAAAAAAAAATGTTTTTCTTTGTTTCTGTTATAAAATTTAGTAAAAAAGTAAGTTTTCGCGCTCACTGATGGGCACTGATAAACTGCACTGACGGGCACTCATAAGGTGGCACCAATGAGATGGCACTGATGAGGTGGCACTGATATGCAGCACTGATGGGCATTGATAGGTGGCACTGGAAGGCTGCACTGATGGGTACTTATGGGTGGCACTGATTTGCACTGTTTATATTGATAAGCATCACTGTCGGCACTGGCAGGCATTTTTAATGGGCACTTATTTGCAGCTGCCTGGGCACTGATTGGCATATCCCTGGTGATCTAGGGTAGCATACCTGATGGTCCTGTGTAGTGGCCATCCCTGGTGGTCCTGGCGGCATCATGGTGGTCCTGGGCAGACATGCGTGGGGGGGCTGCGCTGGTAAACAGCACAGATCCCCCGTCAGGAGAGCCGCCGATCGGCTCTCCTCTACTCACGTCTGTCTGATGCGAGTGAAGAAAAGCCGATAAATGGCTCTTCCTGTTTACATTGTGATCAACCGTGATTGGACATGGCTGATCACGTGGTAAAGAGCCTCCGTCTGAGGCTCTTTATTGAGATATCCGTGCTGCACGCCCCCTAGGGCGTGCGATCGCGGCTTATCCTGCTGGACGTCATATGATGCCCAGTCAGGATAACTGAACCACCGCCCGTCATTTTGCTATAGGCTGGGCGGGAAGTGGTTAAACTAATACTTTGTTGAAGCACCTTTTTTATTTTATTACAGCACTCAGTCTGTGTCTATCAGCATGGCACATCTTGACTTGGCAATATTTGCCCACTCTTCTTTGCAAAAACATTCCAAATCTGTCAGATTGTGAGTCCATCTCCTGTGCACAGTCCTCTTCAGATCACCCCACAGATTTTCATTGAGATTCAGGCCTGGGCTCTGGCTGGGCCATTCCAAAACTTTAATCTTCTGGTGAAGCCATTCCTTTGTTGATTTTGATGTATGCTTTGGGTTGTTGTCATGCTGAAAAATGAAGTTCCTCTTCATGTTCAGCTTTCTAGCAGAAGCCTGAAGGTTTTGTGCCAATATTAACTGGTATTTGGAACTGTTCATAATTCCTTCTACCTTGACTAAGACCCCTGTTCCAGCTGAAGAAAAACAGCCCCAAAGCATGATGCTGCCACCACCATGCTTCACGGTGTGTATGGTGTTCTTTTGGTGATGTGCAGTGTTCTTTTGCGCCAAACATATCTTTTGAAATTATGACCAGAAAGTTCAGCCTTGGTTTCATCAGACCATAACACATTTTCCCACATGCTTTTGGGAGACTTCATATGTGTTTTTGAAAAATTTAGACAGGCTTGGATGTTTTTTTTTTCATAAGAAAAGGCTTCCGTCTTGCCACTCTACCCCATAGCCCAGACATATGAAGACTATGGGAGATTGTTGTCACATGTACCACACAGCTAGTACTTGCCAGATTTTCCTGCAGCTCCTTTAATGTCGCTGTAGGCCTCTTGGCAGCCTCCCTGACCAGTTTTCTTCTCGTCTTTTCATTACTTTTGGAGGGACGTCCCGTTCTTGGTAATGTCACTGTTCCATATTTTCTCCACTTGATGATGTCTGTCTTCACTGTGTTCCATGGTATATCAAATGCCTTAGAAATTCTTTTGTACCCTTCTGACTGATACCTTTTTAACAATGAGATCCCTCTGATGCTTTGGAAGCTCTCTGCAGAAAATGTCAGGAAAGACCTACTAGAACAGCTGAACTTTATTTGGGGTTAATCAGAGGCACTTTAAATGATGGCAGGTGTGTACTGACTCATATTTAACATGAGTTTGACTGTGATTGCTTAATTCTGAACACAGCTACATCCCCAGTTATAAGAGGGTGTGCACACTTATGCAACCACATATTTTAGTTTTTTTTTACCCCCCCCCCCCCCCCCCCTAAAAGATTTCAGTTTGTTTTTCAATTGAGTTTTACAGTTTATAGGTCACATTAAAGGTGGAAAAAGTTGTGAAATGATTTATCACAGAAACCTGACATTTTAACAGGGGTGTGTATACTTTTTATATCCATTGTGTAATATATATAAATAGTGATATATACGGTATCTGTCTCTATCTTGATATACAGTATCTCACAAAAGTCTCTTCAAACTCAAATGCAGTGCAACCACTTCTGTGCTCACAATAACATAAATCAATCTACGCAAACAATGATAATAATAGTAGTGTACCCCACACAAAAATATATATACAGTATCTCACAAAAATGAGTACACCCCTCACATTTTTGTAAATATTTTATTATACCTTTTCATGTAACAACACTGAAGAAATGACACTTTGCTACAATGTAAAGTAGTGAGTGTACAGCTTGTATAACAGTGTAAATTTGCTGTCCTCTAAAAATAACGCAACACACAGCCATTAATGTCTAAACCTAAACCGCTGGCAACAAAAGTGAGTACACACCTAAGTGAAAATGTCCAAATTGGGCCCAATTAGCCATTTTCTCTCCCTGGTGTCATGTGACTCGTTAGTGTTACAAGGTCTCAGGTGTGAATGGGGAGCAGGTGTGTTAAATTTGGTGTTACCGCTCTCACTCTCATACTGGTCACTGGAAGTTCAACATGGCACCTCATGGCAAAGAACTCTCTAAAGGATCTGAAATTAAAAAGAATTGTTGCTCTACATAAAGATGGCCTAGGCTATAAGAAGAGTGCCAAGACCCTGAAACTGAGCTGCAGCACGGTGGCCAAGACCATACAGCAGTCTAACAGGACAGGTTCCCCTCAGAACAGACCTCACCATGGTCGACCAAAGAAGTTGAGTACTCGGCGTCATATCCAGAAGTTTTCTTTGGGAAATAGACGTATGTGTGCTGCCAGCATTGTTTGAAGGGGGTCAGCCTGTCAGTACTCAGACCATACGCCGCACACTGCATCAAATTGGTCTGCATGGCTGTCGTCCGAGAAGGAAACCTCTTCTTAAGATGATGCACAAGAAAGCCTGCAACCAGTTTGCTGAAGACAAGCTGACTAAGGATATGGATTACCGGAACCATGTCCTGTGGTCTGATGAGACAAAGAAAAACTTATTTGGTTCAGATGGTGTCAAGCGTGTGTGGCAGCAACCAGGTGAGGAGTACAAAGACAAGTGTGTCTTGTCTACAGTCAAGCATGATGGTGGGAGTGTCATGGTCTGGGGCTGCGTGAGTGCTGCCAGCACTGGGGAGCTACAGTTCATCGAGGGAACCATGAATGCCAACATGTACTGTGACATACTGAAGCAGAGCATGATCCCCTCCCTTCAGAGACTGGGCCACAGGGCAACATTCCAACATAACAACCCCAAATACACCTCCAAGACAACCACTGCCTTGCTAAAGAAGCTGAGGGTAAAGGTGATGGATTGGCCAGAGCGCAAGGTCTCTAACATCCACCAGCTCTGTGATGTCGTCATGGAGGAGTGGAAGAGGACTCCAATGGCAACCTGTGAAGCTCTGGTGAACTCCATGCCCAAGAGGGTTAAAGCAGTGCTGGAAAATAATGGTGGCCACACAAAATATTAACACTTTGGGCCCAATTTGGACATTTTCTCTTAGGGGTGTACTCACTTTTATTGCCAGCGGTTTAGACATTAATGGCTGTGTGTTGAGTTATTTTGAGGGGACAGCAAATGTACACTGTTATACAAACTGTACACTCACTACTTTACATTGTAGCAACGTATCATTTCCTGATCGTTCCAGCGACGGGGACCATGTCTCGGTTCTCTATTGGATATATTGGATAGACTGATAGCAGCAAGAGCCATTGGCTCCCTCTGCTGTCAATCAAATCCAGTGACACGGGAGCCAAGGGCGGAGCTGAGTCCTGCTGTCTGTATCAATGGACGAGGGCATCGGAAAGGTGAAGACACACCGAGCAGCATGGAGGAGGGGGAATCGACTGACATAGAGCTGGTGTCACTGATCCCATCCCCCCACTACCATCACCCCTCTGCCTGATCCCATCCATCCCTCTGCCTCTGATCCCATCCAACCCTCTGCCTCTGATTCCATCCTTCTGCCTGATCCCATCCATCCCTCTGCCACTGGAGAACAATTTGAGTTTTTCTGACTGCTTGAATTTATGGATAAAAAGTTTTTAACCATGCGCACTTGCGCAGTAATCGTGATGCATCGCAGAATCAAATCGTGGACAGGATAATCGCAATCGAATCGTGAGACCAGTGAAGATGCACACTCCTAACACAGAGGACGTACGTATAACTTGTTTGTTATTTTAAAAAAAAAATGAAGCTTTACTATCACTTTAATGCCTGGAGACAGGCTAGGCCACTCTAGGACCTTAACCACTTACAGACCAGAAGAATTTACCCTCTTAACGACCAGGCCATTTTTTTGCGATACGGCACAGCGTCGCTTGAACTGACAATTGCGCGGTCATGCGAGGCTGTACCCAAACAAAATTGACGTCCTTTTTTCCCACACATAGAGCTTTCTTTTGTTGGTATTTGATCATCTCTGCAGTTTTTATTTTTTGCGCTATAAAAAAAATAAGAATAGCGACAATTTAAAAAAAAATTAACAATATTTTTTACTTTTTGCTATAATAAATATCCCCAAAAAAAACAAACAAACAAACAAATTTCTTCATCAGTTTAGGCCAATATGTATTCTCCTACATATTTTTGGTAAAAAAAAAAAAAATCGCAATAATCATATATTGATTGGTTTGCGCAAAAGTTATAGCGTCTACAAAATAGGGGATATATTTATGGCTTTTTTTTTTTTTTAGTTTTTTTTTTTTTTTAGTTTTCTTGCTAGTAATGGTGGTGATCTCAAATTTTTACCGGTATTGCGGAAGACAGATCGGACACTTCTGACACTCTTTTTTGGGACCATTGACATTTATACAGTGATCAGAGCTAAAAATAGCCACTGATTACTGTATAAATGTCACTGACAGGGAAGGGGTTAACACAAGGGGGTGATCAAGGGGTTAAGTGTGTTCCCTGGGAGGTGTTTCCAACTATATGGGGCTGGGCTGACTGGCGGAAGAGAGATCGTTGTTCCTAATTACTAGGAACAGCAGATCTTACTCTAACTACCCTGAAAGAATTGGGATCTGTCCGTTTACATTGACAGATCCCCGTTCTGGCTCTCGATCCCACGATCGTGGGTGGCCGGCGGACATCACGGCCATGCGCATCGGTTCCCCCACCGTACAGCGGCGTTCGCGCATCTGCTATGGCTCCTTAAAGGAGCTGACGTACGCCTACGATGATTTGCGGGAACGTGCCAACCTGCTGCCGTATAACGACAGCGGCTGGTTGGCAAGTGGTTAATGTGCTTCTTTTTGAGCCACTCCTGTGTTGCCTTGCCCATGTGTTTTGGCTCATTGTCATGCTGGAATACTTATCCACGACCCATTTTTAATGCCCTGACCGAGGGAAGGAGGTTTTCACCTAAGATTTGACGGTGCATGGCACCATCCATCGTCCCTTTGTTGTGGTGAAGTTGTCCTGTCCCCTTTGCAGAAAAACACCCCCAAAGCATAATGTTTCCACCTCCATGTTTGATGGTGTTCTTGGGGTCATAGGCAGCATTCCTCCTCCTCTTCTTCCAAACACGGTGAGTTGAGTTGATGCCAAAGAACTCGATTTTGGTCTCATCTGACCACAACACTTTCACCCAGTTCTCCTCTGAGTCATTCAGATGTTCATTAGCAAACTTCAGACGGGCCTGTACATGTGCTTTCTTGAGCAGGGGGACCTTGCGGGCGCTGCAGGATTTCAATCCTTCACGGCGTAGTGTTTTACCAATTGTTTTCTTGGTGTCTGTGATCCCAGCTGCCTTAAGATCATTGACAAGATTCTCCTGTGTAGTTCTGGGCTGATTCCCCACTGTTCCCTTGATCATTGAAACTCCCTGAGGTGAGATCTTGCATGGAGCCCCAGACTGAGGGAGATTGACAGTTATTTTGTGTTTCTTCCATTTGTGGATAATCGCACCAACTGTGGTCACCCTCTCACCAAGCTGCTTGGCGATGGTCTTGTAGCCCATTTCAGCCTTGTGTAGGTCTACAATCATGTTCCTGACATCCTTGGACAGCTCTTTGGTCTTGGCCATGGTGGAGAGATTGGAATCTGATTGCTTCCGTGGACAGGTGTCTTTTATACAGGTAACAAGCTGAGATTAGGAGCACTCCCTTTTAAGAGAGTGCTCCTACTCTCAGCTCGTTACCTGTATAGAAGACACCTGGGAGAAATCTTGCTCATTGATAAGGGATCAAATAGTTATTTTGCTCATTTAAAATGCAAATCAATTTATAACTTTTTTGAAATACATTTTTCTGGATGTTTTTGTTGTATTTCTGTCTTTCACTGTTAAAATAAACCTACCATTAAAATTCTAGACTAATTTCTTTGTCAGTGGGCAAACTTACAAAATCAGCAGGGAATCCAATACTTTTTCCCCTCGCTGTATATATATAATCTCCCTTTTTTTTTTTTTTTTTTTATTCCTGAATGGTGCAGGTCCTCTTTAATGAATATAATTATACCTGAGCTGGGGGAGAGGGAATGATTAGCTAATATAATTACAGAATCCATCTTTTAGCATCTGAATAATACCCATCTGGAGGTGATGAATTTTTCAGCACGTTTGCATAAATATAAATATTCCCCCCCTGTGATTACCGTATTCTGTGCAGAAAGCTGTCAGGGACTCGGCAATTACAGATTCTGCATGAAAGATACAGTCACGATTCCTCCTTTGTAAGGCTATGCAGAAACACATTGTACCCCCACACCAACCTGATATTAAAACTTTTACTGAGCAGAATGCATACCATGGCTAAATTGCTCCTGAAAATTTTAAATTCCTGACTGTCTGTTAAAGCTGAACTGCAGGCAGAACAAAAAAAACCCACACAAATCAATGCAGTTGTGTGTTCATGAATTAATACATCAACAATTTATTTGTTTAAATTCTAGTTCCTGAATTTGCCCCGGTATCTGCCTCCTGCAGTCTCTTCAAACTCAAATGCAGCGCAACCACATCTGTGCTCCAATAACATAAATTAATCAATCTATGCAAACAATGATAATAATAGTATTGTACCCCACACAAAAATATATAATGCAGTATCTCACAAAAGTGAGTACACCCCTCACAGTTTTGTAAATATTTTATTCTATTTTTTCATGTGACAACACTGAAGAAATGATACTTTGCTACAATGTAAAGTAGTGAGTGTACAGCTTGTATAACAGTGTAAATTTGCTATCCCCTCAAAATAACTCAACACCGAGCCATTAAAGTCTAAACCGCTGGCAACAAAAGTGAGTACACCCCTAAGTGAAAATGTCCAAATTGGGCCCAATTAGACATTTTTCCCTCCCCCCGGTGTCATGTGACCAATTAGTGTTACAAGGTATCAGGTGTGAATGGGGAGCAGGTGCACTAAATTTGGTGTTAGCGCTCTCACTTTCTCATACTGGTCACTGGAAGTTCAACATGGCAGCTCATGGCAAAGAAAACTCTGAGGATCTGAAAATAATTGTTGCTCTACATAAAGATGGCCTAGGCTATAAGAAGATTGCCAAGACCCTGAAACTGAGCTACAGCACGATGGCCAAGACCATACAGCGGTTTAACAGGACAGGTTCCACTCAGAACAGGCCTCGCCATGGTCGACCAAAGAATTTGAGTGCACGTTCTCAGCGTCATTCAGCAGCTTTTGTAATCTGACCTCCCTGTTCTTTGTACAACAGGTTTACTTCATTTCTGCATGCAGATCTCCACTTGCTGGCAACAGTGCTAAACAGCAAATGGTCACATGTGAAAACTTTTGACGCCTTTAATAATTGTATTTTGTAGACCAATAAAAACAATAGAGCAAAGCGGTTGTTCTGACTTCACTTGCTGCAAGTTTTTTCGAAGTCAGGGACTATGTGAAGTGTAAAAGCGGAATTCCAATACACAGATAAAATAAATACTTGGGAACGTTTTTACCCTCCAAAAGGCTTTGTTTTTGGTTTTTTTACATTCAGTCTTAAGATTTATCCAACTTAACCATAAGCACATCCCTGCCTTTTTTTGGCAGGGGACCGGATTTTTCTCTGCTGCAGTTAAAAAAACACTAACAAGTCTTGTCCCACCCCCAACCTGTGATTGGACAGCGATAGGAGAAGCAGACTGAGGATCTCATTTCTCTGTCACTCTGGAGTTGATTTACTAAAACTGGAGAGTGCAAAATCTAATGCAGCTGTCCAAAGGAAAACCATCAGCTTCCAGATTTTTATTTGTCAAAGCCTAAATTGAATAAGCTGAAGTCTTATTGGCTACCATGCACAGTTGCACCAGATTTTGCACTTTTCGGTTTTAGTAAATTAACCCCTCTGTTCTCTCCTATTAGCATGTTCCTTCTTGGGCATGGAGTTCACCAGAGCTTCACAGGTTGCCACTGGAGTCCTCTTCCACTCCTGCATGACGACATCACGGAACTGGTGGATGTTAGAGACCTTGTGCTCCTCCGCCTTCCGTTTGAGGATTCCCCACAGATGCTCAATAGGGTTTAGGTCTGCTAAACACTCTTGGACAGTCCATTACTTTTACCCTCAGCTTCTTTAGCTTGGCAGTGGTCGTCTTGGAGGTGTGTTTGGGGTCGTTATCATGTTGGAATACTGCCCTGTGGCCCAGTCTCCGATCCACTAGCTGTTTTGAGCAGATCTTATCGGATGGAGGGCGGGTATCAGCGGACACCTCTCCGCTGATATCCGCCTGCCCATAGAAGTCAAGGGGTAGCCTGCTCGGATCCGTCTGAAAAACGGACAGGTGGAACCGAGCGGGTCTGTCGTGTGAAAGGGGCTTTAAAGAGGAGCCTATTGATGTACCAGCATGTCTGGAGTGTTGAAAGAAACCAGAGAAATTTTCATATGGAAAGAACAAGGCTCTTCAATTCTTTCTTTCTTTTTTTTTTTATTGTAAAGTGAGAGTAACAAGTGCAGAGCAAAACAAAGTGACTTCCGGTAGATAAAGGGGATTAGGTGCAGATTTTGAGTTTTTAGGTACAGACATATGATACAGAAACTTCTGTAATAACAATGGAATGGAGCCCAACAGTATTCAATGTATATGTTATAGATGTGAATAAGAGTCATACAAGAAGGGCTCATTCCCCTGGGCACTGAGACCTTCCCTCCATGCCAAGCAACTTTTTGCTGCGTGTGCACCCACCTCGGAGCTGCGGGCAGGCAGCCTATTGATGTAGATGCAGCAACTGCATGGACACAGTCGCGTGTCAAAATTTGACATGCGGGTGGGGGAGGTAGCACAGATCCGAACTGTATTCAGGTTCATCTACACACTCCTGTTTGCATGTCAAATTTTGACACTCGCCTTTGTCCATGCAGCTGCTGCGTCTGCATCCACTTCTATATCCACTTCTTCTGCACGCAGCTCCAAGGTAGATTCACATGCAACAAAAAGTTGCTCGGCATGGAGGACGAGTCTCAGTGTCCATCTGAATGAGCCCTAAAAGATCATGAAAAAAAAAGATTGCCTTGTGTTTTTATGTTTTGACCGATCATGTACAGAGTGCTATAAGGGCTCTTGCACACAACCATATATTGGAACGTATGGCCGTACAGAGTAGGATCCGCCTGTTGTGGTGCCTGGGAGCCCCAGCTGCAACATATTCGAACCCATTCAATTACACAGAAAACTTTGTGCGCAGCTATAGAGACGTAACCACCAATACGTGTTCACGTGCATGGGCGTATTTTGTAAACATACATTTTTACATCTTGATAAATACATTTGTGCGCACACACATGAAGTCACCAGTGCCAGCGGTTATGCGCCTATACCCACGCACAGCGGTTTCTGCAATACATATAAATGGGCTAAATTACGCTGCAGCTGTGGCTTTCAGCTGCCACAACAGTGCCATAACAGGCGGATTTTACTATGGCCATACGTACAGCTGTGTGCAAGAGCCCTAAAGGGTATTTTACTATGGAAAAGCTGGATCATCAACTACCCTAATACAGTGCCTTGCAAAAGTATTCACCCCCCTTGGCTTTTTAACTATTTTGTTACATTGCAGCCTTTTGTTCAATTTTTTTTTAATCTGAATTATATGTGATGAATCAGAACACAATAGTCTAAGTTGGTGAAGTAAAATTAGAAAAATATATACAGAAAACTATTTTTCAGAAATAAAAAACTGATAATTGGCATGTGTGTATGTATTCACCCCCTTTGTTATGAAGCCCATAAAAAGCTCTGGTGCAACCAATTACCTTCAGAAGTCGCATAATTGATGAAATGATGTCCAACTGTGTGCAATCTAAGTGTCACATGATCTGTCATTACATATACACACCTTTTTGAAAGGCCCCAGATGCTGCAACACCTAAGTAAGCACCACTAACCAAACACTGCCATGAAGACCAAGGAACTCTCCAAACAAGTAAGGGACAATGTTGTTGAGAAGTACAAGTCAGGGTTAGGTTATAAAAATATCCAAATCTTTGATGATCCCTAGGAGCACCATCAAATCTATCATAACCAAATGGAAAGAACATGGCACAACAGCAAACCTGCCAAGAGACGGCCGCACACCAAAACTCACAGACCGGGCAAGGAGGCATTAATCAGAGAGGCAGCACAGAGACCTAAGGTAACCCTGGAGAAGCTGCAGAGTTCCACAGCAGAGACTGGAGTATCTGTACATAGGATGACAATAAGCCGTACGCTCCATAGAGTTGGGCTTTATAGCAGAGTGGCCAGAAGAAAGCCATTACTTCCAGCAAAAAAACAAAATGGCACATTTTGAGTTTGCGAAAAGGCATGTGGGAGACTCTCAAAATGTATGGAGGAAGGTGCTCTGGTCTGATGAGACTAAAATTTAACTTTTTGGCTATCAAAGAAAACGCTATGTCTGGTGCAAACCCAACATATCACATCACCCAAAGAACACCATCCCCACTGTGAAACATGGTGGTGGCAGCATCATGCTGTGGGGATGTTTTTCAGCAGTCAGGACTGGGAAACTGGTCAGAGTTGAGGGAAAGATGGATGGTGCTAAATACAGGGATATTCTTGAGCAAAACCTGTACCACTCTGTGTGATTTGAGGCTAGGACAGAGGTTCATCTTCCAGCAGGACAATGACCCCAAACACACTGCTAAAGCAACACTTGAGTGGTTTAAGGGGAAACATGTAAATGTGTTGGAATGGCCTAGTCAAAGCCCAGATCTCAATTCAATAGAAAATCTGTGGTCAGACTTAAAGATTGCTGTCCACAAGTGCAAACCATCCAACTTGAAGGAGCTGGAGCAGTTTTGCAAGGAGGAATGGACAAAAATCCCAGTGGTAAGATGTGGCAAGCTCATAGAGACTTATCCAAAGCGACTTGGAGCTGCGATAGCCTCAAAAGGTGGCTCTACAAAGTATTTGCTTCAGGGGGGGTGAATAGTTCTGTTATTTTGTCCTATTTGTTTGCTTCACAATAAAAAGAAAATAAAAAAAAAATCTTCTAAGTTGTGGGCATGTTCTGTAAATTAAATAATGCAAATCCTCAAACAATCCATGTTAATTCCAGGTAGTGAGGCAACAAAACACGAATAATGCCGGGGGGGGGGGGGGGGGGGTGAATACTTTTGCAAGGCACTATATATTCTCCAAAAATAGAACACCACTCAATATTTATACTTTACACTTATGACAAATATATGAATTAAAATAAAAACATGGGGAAAAGACATTTATATTCTAAAAATATGCAGAAATCAATTAAATCCATCTATCCAATCAATAATGCAATTTAAATACAGTACAAAAAAATCCTATAAATATTGCAAGAAAGCTCAATTGAAGAGCATTATTTACATCATTTTTTTTTTATTATTTGAATTTAAAGTGATACTAAACATACACTGTTTAGGATTTACATTGTCCCTTCTATTTCCGTCTCTCTCTTTCTCTCTCTTTTTCTCTTTCTTTTGTATACCCACCTGAGAAGATGAATTTGTCTTGTTTATTCTTCAGGTTTGCTGTGGATAGCCATGGCTGGGACTCATCAAGTCTGGGCTCTATTGTTAGAAGAGGGGGCATTGCCCAAGGGAAGGTAAAGCCCAACTCGTTGTCCTACTGCATGTTTAGTCTTTCAAGTGTGTTTTGGATGACAGCACAGTCTTGAGTAGAAATTTATCCAAAACATGTTATACTGTATAGTGTTGGATGGTGAGAGGGTTAGAACCTCTGTGAGGTTTGTGTTACCGTTTTTGTCTCCTGAGAAGATCTGCTCTTCTTTCTCTCCTGAAGTACTCTTCTCTAGTGGAGGACTCATTTCTCTTTCTAACTCCCCTCTCCTGAAATAATCTGCTGGATGACTCCGCTACCTCTAAAAATTTCTGATGGTGATGTTGTTTCCTTCCAGCGTCCTCTGTAAAGGAACATGCATTCGGTTTGCTGGGAGTGGAAATGAAGAGAACAGGAATAACTCCTACCCTCACAAAGCTGCCTTTGCTCAGCCATCTGGACTGACTGCTTGCCCTACAGAGCCGTGGAACTGTCTTTTTATAGCCGACAGTGAGAGCAGCTCCATCCGCAGCGTATCACTGAAAGATGGCGCTGTCAAACACTTGGTTGGAGGAGAGCGAGACCCAATGGTAATTGTTCTGTTATGCACATTATGCAGCTGTCTCCATAGGGTTCTGATTCTTGTAGTGACCACTAACCGGGGGGGGGGGGGGGGTGTTGGGAATTGTAGATAACCACTTCACCTCCAGAAGATATACACCACCGTCCCCTCCGTACTTTAACTGTACCAAAATAAAATGTATGCCTTTTTTTTTTCCCCACAAATGGAGCTTTCTTGTGGTGGTATTTGATCACCTTCTGGGGTTTTTTTTTATTTTGTGCGCTATAGATTGGCTTTTGCTGTGAGTAATCACAGCAGGAGTGGCGTGCATGCGCCCCCTATCCGGAAGTACAGAATTACATAATGTATATGTGAATCTGCACAGAAACGTAATTGAAGTACACAGGATGTATGCAGTACGCCCTGTCCTCCCCCTCCCCACTTCTTCCCCTCCCTGCATTTCCCAAAATTACTTTTGACAGCCAGGACTTGCTGTGTAAATACAGTAGCTGCAGAATCTGCTGCTGTCAAAAAAGAGCCATCCTGGCACAGTGTTTAAAAACATTATTCAGAGGCAATAGAAAATTGCAAAGTAACATTGTCACTTTTGTATCTGTTTCTTTCATCTGCAGATAAAAGGCGAGCGTCCATCTAGATATGATGTTGAATAAAGTGGAAAGAAAGGATACCTACTGAAGTGACATTTAAATATTCTGTTTTCTTTCCCTAGTCCTGCGTGCCCTTTATTACAAATTGCTGTGTAAATACATTTCTTTAGTGTTTTTTACATGCAATCATGTGAGCACAAAGCTCTGGGTCCTCTCAGCTTCTGCTAAAGCAGCAATAGAGACTCTTCTCCCTCTTGACAACCAATGGATGACGTCACTGCACTATTTGATTTATCCCTGTTGTCGGACCCCTACTGTACAGAGAGGACCCAAAGCTTTGCAGTGATTTGATCGCATGTAAAAAAAAACACTAACAAAGGCATTTGCACAGTGATTTGTGACCAAAGGCATGCAGAGCTATTAGGAGAAATGGGAGGGAATATTTAGATGTGTGTTTTTGTAGATAGCTTTCCAGCTACTTTTGTTTCCTCTCACGCGGGTGATCCGATCAGGTCCGTCTGTCAGTTTTTCAGGTGGACCTGATTGGATGGTTCATGTATCCTTATGGACATTTACACCCACTTACCTCCAATGCAAACTGTTCCTCTAAAAAATAAAATAAATGGAAGGGCGTCCGTTCCCCTCCATCTAGGCAGAGCATATTGGAGGGCAGTCAGGTGTAAACGGACAGTCGGTCTGTTTACACCCAACTGCCCATAGAGCAGAGCAGGCATAAACTGAGCAGACACGGACCTGTCATCCATCTGCTCTGTTCTGCTCAGCAGGGGATTGGCGGAAGACCCCCTGCTGAGCTAAGCGGATTCCACCCCATGTGAAGGGGGCCTTCAAACAACTTTACAAGCAAAAACTCCTATGTATATAACCCCTAATGAACCATTAGTTCACCCTAATCTGCTTTTATTAACGCCTTTCACCGCGTAACTATTTTCCTGCTTTTTTGTATTCTATTTTACTACTCATTAATAGTTCAACTTTTTTTTCATTTGTATTTGTTGTGGTCATTTAAATATTTAGGGGTTGATTTACTAAAACTGGAGAGTGAAAAATCTGGGGCAGCTGTGCATGGTAGCCAATCGGCTTCTTAGTTCAGCTTGTTTAGTTAAAGTGGTTGTAAAGGCTCAAGGATTTTACCTTCATGCATTCTATGCATTAAAATAAATAACCTTCTGTGTCCAGCAACCCCGCCAGCCCTCCTAATACTTTCCTGAGCCCACTCTCGATCCAGCAATATGTACAAATGCCTCGGTTGTTCGGGGACTCTCCCTCATTATTGGCTGAGACATTGGCTCCCGCTGCTGTCATCCACAGGCAATGAGCCAATCAGAAGAGAAAGGGGGCAGGGCTGAGCCATGGCTCTGTGTGTGAATGGACCAGCAAAGCCGCAGCTTGGAAGCAAGCTTGCTCTGGTGGCCCTATTGCAAGCTGCTGGCTAGGGGGGGGGGGGGGGGGGGGGCACTGGGCAGGAGGGAGGGGCCAGGAGAACCGCAGAGGGACCCGAGAAGAGGAAGATCCAGGCAGCTCTGTGCAAAACCATTTCACAGAGCAGGTAAGTATGACATGTTTGTTGTTTTATAATTTTTTAACGAGGCTTTAATGTCATTTTAAGCTTTGACAAAAAAACTTAGAAGCTGATTGGCTACCATGCTGTGCATAGAAACCAATCGGCTTCTAACTTCAGCTTGTTCAGTTAAGCTTTGACAAAAAAAAAACTTGGAAGCTGATTGGTTTCTATGCAGAGATGCACCAGATTTGGCACTCTCCAGTTTTAGTAAACCAACCCCTTTAGGGCCCTTTCACACTGCTCTGTAGAAAAATTTTGCTGTCTTTCAAATGCGTTTTTCAGTGTGTTTCTGGTTCATTTTTTGGTTTCCTACACCTGTGAAAAATGGACATGTGACTCCAAAACGCACCAAAAATGCAAAATGTGATGAGTTTTTGGTACATTTTTGCTGCCTTCTCCATTCATTTTAGTGGGCAGCTGTGTTTTTGGTGTGGTTTTTCAAAACCGCACCAGAGATGCAGCATGCAGGACTTTTCCAAACGCACAACACCCGTAGCCTAGTGGTGTGAAGAGTCCCATAGGATTTAAAGGGAAATGTTTTTCTTGCATTTTTTCTTGCAAGGTAAAAACACAGGAAAAACATATCAGTGCAAAAGGGGCCTACATGATGCATTTAAAAGAATGCAAAATTAAACAAAAAAGTCTTTATTTCATTTGTAAATAACTTTGCAATGCTTTGTACCAAAATCGTGATTTCCTGACAGACTCCATGGCAGCCAACGTGTGGGTTTAGTCCCGCCTCTACTACCCTATAGGACACTACTCCCATAAATCTTTGCTCCTCACCAGCAGCCGTGTTCTTTTTTTGTCCTCCTCCAAGGACCTAGTTAAAATGGTCTTTCTACCCGAAGATTATTTTCTCCCTGCGATCAGATCTGGCGAGCGATTCCTAGGATGGGATCGCAATATTCCAATAAGCCCTAGCTACTAGCAGGGTATGGAAGGGGCATATGGAAGAGGCGCTGAAGACGGTGTAGTCCTAGCCACTGGCAGGCGAAACCCCAACTGGTCATACAGCCTAGCTACTAGCAGGTGACCCTTGTTGCCCAGGAATAAGTCCGGTCTGTGCTGTTTTTACCTGGTCCAGGTCTCGATCGCAGCAGGAGTGGTGAGTCCGTTCCGTTTACACTGTTATGGCAGCAGTTTGTGTAATCCTTCCCTGTGTTTGTCTCTGCCTGTGTCCTGTGTCCTTCCCCGCACTGTCGGGTACAGTGTAGCTGGCAGACATGGCGGCTGGTTCCCTCTGCGTTCCAGCCGCCGTTTACTTCCTGGTTTCGTTTTCGCGGCGTTCTGCGCATGCGCGGGTCCGGCGCGAGAACGAGGCTTGGTTCGCGCACGCGCATAGCGGTAATTGCGCGTGCGCACTAGCGGCACGGCGGTGACGTCACAAGGGCGCCAGATTTAAATTTGGAAAAATGGTCTGCAGGCTTGGGAATGCTTGCAGACTGTCGGCAGTGTATCCCCTTGCTCTGATTCTGCTATATCAGGTGAGGGGGCTTCTGAGGACTGGTTTTTGACCTGCCCTTACTGCTTTCTAAACTGCTATCTGGTGCTTTGTTGTTTCAGCCCGATGGATCCCTCCGGGAGCATTAGCGCTTCACCGCCTGCCTCTGGCCAGCCCTCTCGCAACAGGTACTTGGTAGGGGGGTTCCTGCCTGGGTGTTGCGGGGGGGGGGGGGGGGGTTATGGAGCATCAGTTGTCTGTTGTCTCCATTAACACAGAAGGACTTGTGTTTTTTCTTTTTCTTTTCAGCCCTTCTAGGAATACTCAACAACGTAGCTCGCACAGAAGTGGTTCCTCTAGATCACAGCACCGGCATTCCTCGTCCAGATCTGGACATCACGGTTCCTCCTCGAAATCGAGACACCGTAGCCGGGAACCATCTCGCCCTCCCAAATCTCACTCCAGTCATGCAGCCGAAGGAGCCTGCTGGGGGTGTAGGGCAAAGGTTCCTATAGGCAAATCCCTCTGTGATACCTGCTATATAAAAGCAACAGGTGAAAGAGGTGGATCGGATCAGCAACTCAAGTCTCTGGTGAAGAAGATTGTGAAAGAGAATCTAAAGGAATTGGGGTCTAGCCAATCCCATGTTTCTCCTACAGAGCCTCCAGACCCACCAAGTAGGGATACTCAGGCTCAGGACACTTGTGAGTCCTCTTTGCCCAGTCACCTGTCTGCTGACTCCTCAGATAGTGGCTCAGAAGGAGAAGACCCTTATACCGGTTTTAGTTTTGACTTACTTCCTCCTCTGATTAAAGCCATCAAGGAAACTTTAAACTGGGAAGAGCCAGTGACGGCCCCTGCAAAACAGCGGAAGTTCTTCAAGCAGCTGAAGAAGGAACGTGTCAGCTTCCCCTTTTTCACTGAATTAGGTGAAGTTATCACGGATGAGTGGGGAAAGGTAGAGAAAAAGAACTCCCTTCTCTCTAAAATTCAAAGGCTTTATCCCTTCAAGGAAGAAGAAGTCAAGCAACTGGAGTCTGCTCCGCTAGTGGATGCAGCTGTGATGAGATTGGTCAGGCATGTGACCCTCCCTCTGGAAGACACGGTCTCGTTCAGAGACGCCTTGGACAGACGGATAGACTCGGGTTTGAAGCGGGTCTATCTCACAGCAGGCATGGCATGTAAACCAGCCTTGGCTCTGGCCGCCATGTCCAGGGCCATGGAGACGTGGTCAGATAGCGTGGATGAGACACTTAGAGGTGTCTCGGAGGAAGTGGCCAGGAGTTCGCCCATCCAGGAATTAAGGTTAGCCTCATCCTTTCTGGGGGAGGCTTCAATCGACATTATCCGTTTGGTGGCTAGAGTTATGTTGTCTGCTGTTACTGCCAAGCGTGCCCTTTGGCTCCGCCCCTGGCTGGCAGACCCAGCATCAAAGCAGGTTTGGTGCCGTATCCCCTTCGATGGGTCCTCTCTTTTTGGTAATAAATTAGACAGCGCCATAACCCGTGCCACCGGGGGTAAGTTGGGATTCCTCCCTCAGGACAGGCGATTACAAGGCCAGAGAAGATCGTTTCCAAGGAAACAGAATCAGGATCGTGCCAGGGAAGCACGTGGATACAGGCCAGGCCGTGAGTTCTCCAGATCCTGGAAGGCCAGACAATCTTCTTTCAAGAAGAACGCTAAGAGTAGTATGTCGGGTGAGAAGGAACCGACCAAGTCTTTTTGAGATGGGGCCCGCCCAGGCAGGCCAGGTGGGGGCTCGCCTCCTTCGCTTTCGGCATGTTTGGGCGCACACCTGGGTTTTCAGCAGTGCTCCCAGGCTCAGGTGTGTCCCCACATCTCTTCCAGCCACAGAAGAAAAAAGAAAAATCCTTTTAGCTTACGTGAGATCTTTGTTAGATCAAGGCGCGGCTATTCCTGTCCCAGACGACCAACGTGGCATGGGGATGTATTCTCCTCTTTTCATGGTCCAGAAAAAGAGTGGAGCATGGCGACCTGTCATAGATTTGACGCACCTGAACCACTTCATCAAAAAGGAAAGGTTCAAAATGGAAACCCTGTCCACAATTCGACAGTCGGTTCAACCAGGAGACTGGCTCATTTCAATAGATCTCAAAGACGCCTATTTCCACGTTCCAGTGGCAGCAGACTTTCAACGCTTTCTCCGTTTTTCCATAGGCCAACTACACTTACAATTCACATGCCTTCCCTTCGGTCTGTCCACCTCTCCACGAGTCTTCTCGAAGGTCTTGTTGGCCGTTGTGGCTCTACTGAGAACCAGAGGGATCCGTCTTCACCACTATCTGGACGATCTCCTCCTACTGGCGCAAGACAGAGATTGCCTCCTGAAACACAGAGATATGGTCATCTCAACTCTCCAAGAATTCGGATGGCTCCTGAACCGAGAGAAGAGCCAACTAGAGCCTTCCCAGTCTCTCGTGTTTCTCGGGGCCCTCTTCGATACAGCGAAAGGCACAATTTCCTTACCCGGGGAGAAGATCACAATAGTTCGGGACAGGATTCGCCTGGCTCTCTCCTCTTCTCATCTCCGGGCCCTCCAGTGTCTGAGAATCATAGGCACCATGGTGTCCACAATACCAATGGTGAAATGGGCTCAGTGGAGAATGCGTCCTTTCCAGAAGGGATTTCTTCTTCAATGGTCGGGCGACAAGAATCAGCGCGTTTACATCTCTCAGACCATGAGGGGTTCCCTCCTCTGGTGGCTTCAGAAAGAGAATCTACGCAGGTGTCACTCCATCCTTCCCATCACTTGGATCACTGTGACATCAGACGCCAGCGAGAGAGGCTGGGGTGCTCATTGCCTAGCGGAAGTGGCTCAAGGCTCCTGGGATTTCCCAGCGCGGAGATTGGTGTCAAATATCCTGGAGTTGCGTGCAGCCTTCCAGGCACTGCTGGCATTTCGTCATCTGATAGCGGGGTCATCCGTGTTACTCAGACTGGACAATACGACGGCAGTAGCCTATGTAAGGAAACAAGGGGGTACCAAGAGCCTGTCTCTGCTACAAGAAGTGGAACCAATAATGGTCTGGGCCCAGAAGAATCTGGTCAATCTAACGGCAACCTATGTTCCAGGGATTCTCAATGTCCAAGCGGATTTTCTCTCACGAGTCCACTTGGACAACAACGAGTGGTCTCTCCACGAGGATGTGTTCAGATGGATTCTAACACTGGGGATCTCGCCAGAGGTCGATCTCTTCGCCTCCCCGTACAACAAAAAGCTAACGAGGTACTACGCAAGGTTTCGAGATCCACAAGCCTACGGGATAGACGCACTGACAGAACGTTGGTGGTTCCACAGAGCCTATGCCTTTCCTCCGACACCTATCATCTTCCAGTTCCTGCGGAGGCTCAGGTGGGAGGAGGTGGAGATAATAGCCATCATTCCTTACTGGCCCAACAGGCCTTGGTTTCCTCTTCTATCACTCCTCAGCTTCCGAGAACCAGTTCCTCTCCCAACCAGAACGGATCTACTCTCCCAAGGCACGATTCTCCATCCGTGCCCAGCTCACCTACAGTTGAGGGCTTGGTTCTTGAGAGGGGTAGGTTGGAAGCACTAGGTTGCCCTAAGGAGGTTATTCCTACACTTCTGAATGCAAGAAGACAAAGCACTAACAAGGTGTATGAGCGTATTTGGACAAGGTTCTCGATCCATATGTTGTCCAGGTCCAAGTCATGTGACGCACCTGCAGTCCAGGACATCTTGAGCTTCCTCCAATCAGGCCTGGACTTACCCTTATCTGTCAGCTCACTGCGTGTACAGGTTTCAGCAATATCAGCCTTTACTGGGGTGTCCTGGGCCAGACATGCCCTTATTCAACAATTCTTCAAAGGAGCAATTAGAATGAGGCCTCAAAGGAAACCCAGGTTCCCTAAATGGGATCTACCTCTAGTTCTTGAGTTCTTCTCTCAACTCGTTAAACCACTGTCTGTTAGAGAACTTACTATCAAGACTGCCTTTTTGATTGCCATCACCTCAGCCAAGAGGGTGTCCGAGATCCAGGCCTTAGGGTCAAAAGAACCCTTCTTAACCTTCTTTCCAGACAGAGTGACTCTAATTCCAATGCTAGGGTCAAACCCTAAGGTCACCTCAATCTTTCACGAGAATCAAGAGATCTCACTTCCTACCTTTAGATCTGCTGGAAATCTAGAAATACATCCACTCGATGTTGGTGTCTCCTTGAAGCAATATCTTGAAGTAACGGCTCCCTTCCGTCAATCGGATTATCTCTTTGTGTCGTTCTACGGGAAGAACAAGGGGCTCCGAGCCTCAGTCAGATCCATTGCTGCATGGGTTGTACAGGCAATTCAATGGGCATATAGAGAGAAGGGCTTGGCTCCTCCAGAAGCGGTGACAGCGCACTCGACTAGAAGTCTTTCGACCTCGTGGGCAGCTTCTCGTCACGTCTCGCCTGAAGTGATTTGCAGGGCGGCTTCTTGGTCATCGATACATACCTTCATGTCCCACTATTGTGTTGAGCCAGCTGCTCTATCCTCAGTTGATTTTGGTGTTAAAGTACTGTCGGTGGACGGTATTAAATAAATCTTTATTTTCTTCAGCATTTTGCCCACCCGGGTGTGTACGGCGAGTTATTTCCCACACGTTGGCTGCCATGGAGTCTGTCAGGAAAACGGAAAATTCCTATCAAAATACTTACCGTAATTTTCCTTTCCTGATGGACTCCATGGCAGCAGGAGTTCCCTCCCAAATGACTGGAGTAGGCTAGTTATCGAACACGGCTGCTGGTGAGGAGCAAAGATTTATGGGAGTAGTGTCCTATAGGGTAGTAGAGGCGGGACTAAACCCACACGTTGGCTGCCATGGAGTCCATCAGGAAAGGAAAATTACGGTAAGTATTTTGATAGGAATTTTCCGTTTTTAGTGTAATTTTTATTCAGGGCAAGTTACAGAATAAGTTATACTTCTACCGTATCTTCAAAAACAATATTTGTTTATTTATCATATAAGAAATGTGTTTTTTTATGTTGTTTCATCTTTGATTACACAAACCATTTTTTCAAGTCAATATCATATATATATGTGTGTGTGTGTGTGTGTATTAATTTATTCTCAATAATAAAGTTATTGTATACACAGGTCCATAGGAGAAATGTAAAGATTTCTCTGCTCCATAGTCGGTGTACAGGTGTGAGAGTTGATCTGGTTACATTTCCTTCAACATCTCAAGTTAAAAACATATTGATAATAATGATGTCCAGGCATTGTGCAATGTGAGTGATCACCATGTGATCAAATGATCGCTCTGTACCTGTACATCGAATTCAGGATGATATGAGATTTCCCAGGTGAGCAATTTTTACCTTCTAGCACTTTCTGAGATAGAAAATGAGATGATATGGACACAGCACACCTGAATTGCAATGACAAAGCTGACACTATGTATTTTGATACCGGTATCCCTAATACTATTACAGAACCTGTTCGCCTTCGGTGATGTTGATGGGGTTGGAATCAATGCCAAACTGCAGCACCCTTTGGGGGTGGTCTGGGACCCGAAGCGGAATCTACTGTATGTGGCCGATTCCTACAATCACAAAGTAAGTCCCATCTGCTAAATCCATGACCTCTTCTTGGTGCTGCGTAAATGAAAATTCTAAAATAAGATATTCCATTCTAGCAATCCCTGTGAAGACACATTTGTAGAATCAAATATATATGGGCGGCACAGTGGTGTAGTGGATAGCACTTTTGCCTAGCAGTAAGAAGGGTCGCTGGTTCGAATCCCAACCACGACACTACCTGCCTGGAGTTTGCATGTTCTCCCTGTGCCTGTGTGGGTTTCCACCGGTCACTCCGGTTTCCTCCCACACTCCAATGACATGCTGGTAGGTTAATTGGATCCTGTCTAAATTGTCCCTAGTATGTATGAATGTGAGTTAGGGACCTTAGAGTGTAAGCTCCTTGAGGGTAGGGACTGATGTGAATGTACAATGTATATGTAAAGCACTGTGTAAATTGACGGCGCTATATAAGTACCTGAAAATAAAATATATATATATATACTTTTATTTTTTTAGCTATTAAAGGACTATACAAGGTGTAAGAAGGACAGGCTCAGCTGGTAGTGGTAAACCATGCTTGCAATAGAGGCACACAGGAACAGCTCAAGCACATTTATCCTGCACTTTATTTGCTGCCTTGCTGAAATATAGTTTATTACAGGGGGACTTTGCACAGCAAGTCTATAGCAGCCTTTTTCAACCAGGGTGCCTTAAGGCTTTCTTCGGTGGTGCTTTGGTAAAATGCCTAAAAATGGATCAAAATTTGTATACAAGTCAGCAGGTGGATGAAGCCTGCCTATTAGTTACACAAAGCCATGGGTTTTCATTAGGCACCATTACGACAAATTTTATTTTTTGCTAAACAAACTAAAAAAAGACCGAAAATTTAGGAAAAAAAAAGTTTTTCTTTGTTACTGTTATAAAATTTTGTAAATAAGTAAGTTTTTCTCCTTCACTGATGGGCACTGATGAGGCTGCACTGACGGGCACTGCTTGGGCAGCACCAATGATGATGGGAACTGATAGGTGGCACTGATATGCAGCACTGATGGACATTGATAGGTGGCACTGATGGGCACTGAAAGGCTGCACTGATGGGTACTTATTAAAGGGAACTGATGGGTGGCACTGATAGGCATCACTGATGGCACTGGCAGGCTTTGCTGATGGGCACTGATTAGCATCTGCCTGGGCACTGATTGGCATATCCCTGGTGGTCCAGGGTGGCATACCTAGTGGGCGTCCTTTGTGGGCATCCCTGGTGGTCCTGGCGGCATCCCTGGTGGTCCTGGGTGGGCATCTGTGTGGGGGCTGCACTGATAAACAATCAGCACAGACCCCCCCCCCCCCCCCCGTCAGGAGAGCAGCCGATCGGCTCTCCTCTACTTGCGTGTAGTTTTGCTATAGGCCGGGCGGGAAGTGGTTAAAAAGATAAAAAGCATTCTGTGTGCAGCAGCCCCCCTAATACTTACCTGAGGTCCCTCTCTGTCCACGAGTGTCTCAGCCATTCCAGATTCTCCTTCCTGATTGGCTGAGACACAGCATCGGTGCCATTAGCTCCTGCTGCTGTCCATCAAAGTCAGCTAGTCAATCAGGAGAAAGAGGGGGTGAGGCCAAGTCGGGGGTCGGTGTCTGAATGGATACACGGAGCTGTAACGTAGCTCGGGTGCCCCCATAGCAAGCTGCTTGCTGTGGGGGCACTCAACAGGAGGGAGGGGCCAGGATCACAGAAGAGGGACCCGAGAAGAGGAGAATTGGGGCTGATCTGTGCAAATAGAGCAGATAAGTATAATACTGTATGTTTGTTATTTTTATAGGGAAAAAAACAAGCCTTTACAATCACTTTAATAAAGAAGATGTCTGTTGCATGCTTGTTTGGCCCTCCTGTGCCCCTCTCCCTCAGCACTGGGGTGACATTAGCTGACTGAGTCTCGGCTCACACTGGTGCAATGTGGAAAACCCTGCGATTTAGTGCGCACCTGAATCGCACACGGATTCACACTGGAGGTGTCAATGTAACGTTAATGACACCCCCAGATTGGTTCGCAGATCGCAATGGGTATGAACACCCATGCAATCTGATTTTAGTACGGACCAAAAAAAGGGTCCTGCACCGGTTTTGGTGCAAATGCAATGTTATTTCAGCCATACAGTTGAATTTGCATTGCACAGACATCGCATGTGATCTGCACAGCAACGCGGTGCCAATCACATGCGATATCTGTGATTGGCACAAGTGTGAACCCAGCCTGATGGAAAGAAATTGAGGGAGAAGAGAAACATTGGCATACTAGTCAGAGCGGTACGTGGTCACATGTCCTATCACCCAACAACATCCGGATCCTTTGGCTGCCCCCCTGTGTAAGCTGGAACGCATGCCAGCGTGGAGGAGACATGAAAGGCTTTTTCTGACTGCGAAGTCACCCCTACATGCAAGCAGCCCCAGTGCCGGGTAGGCACCCACCAATGTAAGCGGCCATTTGGCTTTTTAATTTGTTTACTTTTTTAATAAATGGTTTTACGCTATGGAGACTGTTTTTGTTTCCTATGTATCCTTATCCTATCTTGAATGAGCTTGACGGGAACGATCCATGCCTATAATACCAACCACAGTCCGGCCATCCATGTGAGCAGGCACAACCCTGCACAAGCGCTAGTGACTCTCTTTTTAACTAAAGGAGTCATTGGTATCTGGTAAGCAGATATCTACTACTTCGAGGTGCTTTCCTTTTCTTATTATCCTTTGGTGATGGAAAACCTTTTGTTTACAGCAACAAGATTGGGATAATATTGAAAGATATCACTTCAACCACTTCAAATCACTTTTTTATGTGGAC